>JAJHZJ010000131.1:9004747-9428409 GCA_023548195.1 Bettongia penicillata ogilbyi
CAAACCTTACCACACTATGTAAACATTAACTATAATCATTAATCTCTAAGCACTAACATGCTATGTTAAATGATCCTCAGTGTTTATTGTCTGCTTTATTCCCTGCATGAGGCAGGGGAAGCAAACGTGCTATATTTCCCTTCAAGCGGCTTACAATTGGACTGAGGAATGGACACTTCAAAACAGGCACAAAACAATTAGATTATTAATAACAATGAGCAGCTATTAATTGCTCAAGTAGCTAACATTTATTTGGTGCTTTAAGGTTTACAAAGCAGTTTACAAATATTTCCCAGCAAGATTTATGATACTAGATTGTAGTAGATACTATTATTTAGTTATAGTAATATATACTATTATTTATAATAGTAGATACTCTTATTATCCCTATTTTTACAGATGAGGAAACTGAGGAAAAGGTTGAGACTCATCCAGGGTTTATACAGCAAATAGATTTCTGAGACTGGACTTGCATTCTGGTCTTCTTGACACTAGACCCAATGCTCTATCCACTGTACCACCTAGCTGCTTCATAGTTGATACCTATAGATAGTAATGCATGCCTGGATATATAATCAAGGGCTGAAACGTGCATTAGTCTCTAAGTGCTATAATCTTAGGTGACATGGAAAATTTAATGGGGAGTTTGAGTGCTCAGGGAAATCTTCATGGAGGAGGGGGGATAGGAACTAGAATCACTCAGTCAATCAACAGGGATTTATGCCCTGAGCTAAGCATTTTACAATTATTATTTTATCGGATCCCTGGGAGGTTAACTATTGTTATCCCCATTTTACAGATGGTAAGAGAATCCCAGGCAAATCTGGCTGGTGGTAAAGAGCCAGAGAGAAGCAATCAACATAAACGAGAAAAGAAATGGCTACAGTGTGTAGAGGGACAATAGGGAGCTGGTCTAATTAAACTGTGTTAGGGAGGTGTGGTGAGATAAAGTCTGAGGGGCTAGTTTATTGCCAATCAGGGCCTTGAATGCCAAACTGAAGAGTCTGGACTTGGTGTGATGAACAATGGATAATCGCTGAAGGTTTTTGAGTAGGGGAGTGACATTCAGTCAGGGTTTTAGGAAAATCAACATGGCAGAGCTTGATGAATTAGAGAAGGAAACAATTCAAGACATACTACTTTTAGGGATTTCCCTAAGGGTTTGTGGATAGATTTCGAAGTGATCTGTAAACTTAGATGGGGGAAAAATAGCATCTTTATTTTCACTAAATGAAATTTAGCATTTCCTTCAATTATTTTAAAACATTTTTTTTCTGATAAGGGGTCCATAGACTTCACCAGACTATCACCAGACCATGATCTCCCAAAAGTTAAAAATTCCTGTAGTAGAATCTTACTAAAGGAATATGAACAAACATATTATCATGGGATCACAAGAGTTAGAGCTGAATGGGACCTTGGTATCTTCTAGTGTTACTCCCTCATTTAGTAGGGAACTGAAGCCGAGAAAAGTTAAGTGATTTGCCGAAGATTGTCTAGAGACAGGACCTGAACCTAAATCCTCCAATTCCAAGTATTTGGTCTCTTTCTACCCTACCACAATGTCCATTCAGAGACTCTCAGCTAGCTAAACCAAAGTAGAAAGCCTAGAGCAAAATAAGAGCCAATGAGTCCATGGAGGTACACAAGGGCATGTGGCCCTGTCCTCCAGGGGTGCCCATCTTCCTTGGCTAGTGGGCTTTAGTGGGGATACCCAACTTTGCTGCCTGGGCAACACAAGCCCTGACTCTCTTGGATTAGGCGAGCAGAGGTTTTCCTCTATCCAAAGGCACTCCCCATTCCCCTCTGTGCAGTGTTCCCCACCATCCTCCACCTTCTGTACAACCTTCAGACAATTGAGCCTTTTATGCAACCTTAAGGTTAATGATTAACTTCTCTTTTACTTGGAAAAAGTGACCCAAAAGGAAATCTTGGAGCTAGGATTAAGTCAAAGCTTTTTGGACCTTTAGTGGGCCCCAGGAACTTGTGAGAGGAAATTGGGTTATAGGTGTTAGGTATGGGGAAAATGAGAGGTATTTTTCTGTTCCCTATTTCCCAAAGCAGGCAAACTGTGCCACTCCTCGATCTATCCATCCTCCTGCTGTCCTAACCCCAGAGCTCAGCAGCCATCCCTGTTTCCTACACATGACTGATGCCAAGAGCATGGCCACAGCATGAGGGGGAGTGAGTTCTCCTGCTTCTTGGAAAATTCCTGCTCTTCCTGGCAAGAAGCCCAGCAGGACTGGCAGTATGTGCCCTAACGTGGCAGAGATGGGGGTGGAAAGGATATGGCCAGATTGGAGTAGAAGGAAGACAATGGTAGAGAAGGGGATATAGATTTGAGTAGCATGGACCTCTAGGGACTGTCCAACCTTCATGGTTAATGGGGCACTGACTTGGGTGGAGTAGGGGGAAAGAGTATGGGCCCAGGGGGTGGGGAACAGAGAGACAAGGAGAGCCAGGCTGTTGGTGCAGCTTGTCCTGAATACCTAGGTAAATAACCTCATCCCACAGCACACACGTGTGTTTGCACAGAAGGACCTGAACTCACTCCAGACCTTCCCTCCGACTCCCTGCCACACCTGTCACACTCCACCCAATTCTGACCTTTCAGACCTTGTCACTTAAAGTAACCCAAGGAAGAGAGACAGCCAAAGGAAAGCTTTTTTTTCCCCCTCTCCTTGTCATAACTAGCAATCTTTAGAAAGCTAGATTCAACTTCCAAACTCTATCTTTATTCTTCTGGTTCTGTCCTTGGGACTGAGGACTGGGTAGGGGTCTTCTCATGTCAAAGAGGATTTAGGATTTGGGATTTGAGGTTTAAGGAAGGCCTCCCTTGTCCCTCAATATCTCCTTGACTGACTTTGATGCCTGAAGGTTGATGATAAGGAATCCCCAGAATCATAGAATTTTGGAAAAGACCCTTAGCTGTCATGGAATCCAATCCTTCTTGCTTTTCTGATTCATTCCTTTGAGTTAAAAATTGTCCCTTTTTTGTGCCCTGAGTGTGGGAATGGAAAGTGAAGTTCTTAATATTTTAGTGTGAATAAATGTATTAAAGGATCATAGATAGTATCATGTATTTAGAACAATATGAACCTTACAGGTCATTGAGTCCAATGACTATTTTACATAGGAGGAAACTGAGGCCCAGACAGATTAAATTACTTGGCCAGCTTCAGTAGGAATTGGACCAGGGCCTTCCAATGTTCTGCCCATGATACCATGATAGAGATAAGCAACTGCCCTCCTAAGAAGATGGGCCATTAAAGACCCTCAGTCTGGAATAAGATTGAAGAGAGAACAAGTTACAGGGAAGACCAACAATAAACTGTAATTATTTCACAAGAAATGGTAGGAATTGTAGGTGTCACAGTGCATAGTGTTGGACTTGGAGTCAGGAAGACCAGAGTTCAAATCCTGCCTCAGACGCTTTAGCTGATCTTGTGCAAATCACTTAACGTCTCAGCCTTCATTTTCTCACCTGTAAAATGGAGCTAATAGCATCTGCTTTACTTTCAACTAATCCTGTTGTAAGGATTAAATCAAATAGTATGCAAAGAGCTTTGCAAATATTAGGTTATTATCAGAGGAGGGTTTTGAGAGGTCCGAGAAGGAACCATGAGGAGTCCAGAAAGCTCTATGTTGGATTCTAATTTTATTTCTGGAGTTCTCAAACTGCTTTGGAGTCAAAAATCAATCTTTCAAGTATTTATTAACGTTCTACCATGTACAAGCACTATGTAAAGACACAAAGAAGAAGAAGAAGGAACAGTCTGTACTGTCAGAATTTACATCAAGGATTTCGATCTCAGTTCTACCATTGACCACCTGTCTAACTTGTACAAATCACTTAACCTCCCTGACCTCAGTTTTGTCTGCTATAAAAGTAAATAAATAAATAATACATGATAAAATATATATAACACACTATTATATAATGTATTTAATAAAATATATAATAAATATAAATAATAAAAATATAAATAAATAAACAAGCAAATGAATATATAAATGAAAATTAAAGGGGCCAAATTATCTCTGACACCTCAGGTGATCAATCTCTAAGGTCCCTTCCAGGTCTAAATCCTAGGATCTTCCTGTGCCTTTGAACTCCCACCATGAATATGTCTATCATAAGGAAGAAAAGGAGTAGAATCCAGCATACAACGGCTGTCCAGACTTCCACAGGTCGAGTCTTTCCCTTGATAAAGCATTCACAATTTTAAAAAATTAAATATTTTAGCAAAAACTTACGTTGTGATCACATATACATAACCTATATCAAATTGTTTGCCATCTTAGGAAGGGGAAGGTAAGGGAGGGAGAGAGAAAATTTGGAATTCAATTTTTTTAAAATTGTTAAAAATTGTCTTTATGTGTAATTAGGAAAAATAAAATTGCATATATGTGCATACATATATACAATTATACATATACACACATATATACATACACATACATATACACATTTATACATGCACACATATGTATAAAACTTACATAGTCTCATCCTTGAGCTAAGCAAGTTTGACTGGGGCAGGAGGAGGGTTATAGTTAATATTAAACATCAATGCAACCAACTGAATTGCTTGGTTGCTTTTAGACATGACTGGAAAAAATCAAACAAATGACTAAAACAACAAGGTCTTTAATATTTAAATCGGTTTCCGTGTATAAAGTGGCCAACAGCTTCGGAGCCATTCTCTCCCAAGTCCACGACACGATTCTTTGTCCGTTCATTCTCAGTCATTTTTCTCTCCTGTGAATCATAGGATCCTAGAGGGACCTCAGAGACCATCTAAGCCAACCTCTCACTTTACAGATGAGAAAACTGGGGCCCAGGGAAATTAAACTTGCTTAAGGTGAATATTTCATAGTGAAATTTTCAACGTGAGCATTTACACCTCAGAAATCAGCAAATGCTACAAACCATGTATAGCATGGATTTACTGTTTTGGTGATTGCCTAGATTTGAGAAAGTGATGGAGAAAATGTTAATAACGCAGGTTAATTTTGCAAGCGTATGCCCTGGGTACATTCCCTGCCCTTACCCCCTCCCCGGATAACCAGTTGTTAAGTATTTAACAGCACAAGCCTATGCATAGTACAATTAGAGGCAACTTCATTTGTTCTCTGTCTTGTCTCTGAGGACAGAACGAAAGGAAATAGCCTATGTCACACAGGAAAGAAGGAAGTTAGACTTCCGAAGGCACTTCCTCGTCTGTCTATGTATGTGTGTGGAGGTGGAATGGTGCTTGGTTTTTTCCAGTGATATTCAAAAGCTACTGAGTAACTTAGTAGGTTGTATGGATATTTAAAATTAAGATTGTTTTTAATTCTTGGTTCGAGAAGAGGACCAATGACATTACGAGGATGATGTCTTAACTAGCAAGTGAATTGGATTTAAGTGAGGCAGAGCTGTGCAGTCATCAGCCTCACTATGTCCTCCAGAAACATCAGAATCCAGTGACAAGACCTAGGTCAGGATGCCTTGGCCTTTTTAAGTGAAGGTTTTTCCCCAGGTCTCAGTTTGTCTGAGGCAATGCCCAGTCAGTAGTTAAAGACTAGGTAAGAACTGAGGTGAAAATGGCCCACTTTGCCTTCACAGAAGAATCAGTCAGGGAGGGGAAGACCCTCAGAGTTTCTGGCCAGAACAGAAATAATTGTTATTTACAATCTGGTCCTTGGCTAGGTTATTCAAGAGAACCTTTTTATCTTTTTTTGGAAAAATAAGTCAGGGGACTGAGGTATCATTGGGCCCCCTTAGCCTAGGGTCTTGCCCAGTTTGGAGGCAGAAGGGTGGATAATAATATTTCTTGATGGTGTTTCCTGATTGAGTGAGCAGCAGAGGAAAAAGGTCAGGGAGATAGGAGACCACGGGGCTATGGATTTGAAACTGGAAGGGACCTTAGAAGTCATCTAGTTCACCCCTTTCATTTTACAGATGACAGAGAGTGACTTGCCCAAGGTCACCCAGGTAGTGAGAGCCAGAGCTGGAATTCAAATCCACATCCTTTAGCTCCTAATTGAAGGGGACCTGAGTCTTGGATGTAACATGGTATCTGTAAAGGGTAAGAATGAGGATCTAGCCACAAGGAGTCAGGAGTGGCTGACTCTGCCACTCACCTGGGCAATTTACTTAATTTTTCCAAGCCTCAGTTTCCTCAGTTCTCAAAGGAGGATAATTATCATCATACTTCCTGCAGCACAGGGCCGTTGTGAGAATCAGATGAGGTCATGTCTGTAAACTGCTTTGTTTAAGTGATTATATTAAGTAATACGTAAATGTCAACTCTGTTGTTGCTGATGAAATGTCACCCCCTCCTATTTCAATACTCATGAGTTAGCACCTTCACATCTATACACAATTTCCCCTTCTCTCATCAGCATCCTCTAGTGAAGGCAAAGTTCTTTCCCTTCTGCTCCTTGATATAAGTACCACACCCCCACCTTTGGGAGACACTGGACAGAGTACATTGCCTCCTTTCCACCTATCTCTCCCTAGCCATGGTGCATTTCTTTTTTCCAATGAATTGTCTGTATCTTCCACAGCATGTCTGGTCCTCTCACTGCCCAATGACCCTGAAGCCACTGAGCTCCCTCCCCTGCCTTCTCTGAGCCAGGCAGGGTACCTGCCCAACCCCTTATCCCCCTAACAGGCTTAGCATCTCCCACTGAGGGAGCAGGACCTTGGGGATGAAACTGAAATCCTTCCTCTCCTATCCTCCACAGATACCTCGGTCAACCTGAGTGGAGCCATGGGCAGCGCCAGCCCCGGCCTGAGTGCCCCACCACCAACTCGCCTCCTTTTACCTGATACAGGAATACAGAACAGCCTGGAAAAGGGGTCAGGGGCTGAGAGAAGAGTCTGGAGCCCCAGCCCTCCTGCCACACCTGAGCAGGGTTTGTCAGCCTTCTACCTCTCCTACTTTGATATGCTGTACCCTGAAGAGGGAACCTGGGGGGGAAAGGGTCCCATCGACGAGGACCAGGAAGAGGCCCCCAAGGAGCCAGAGCAGTGCCCCATCATCGATAGCCAGGCCCAGGGGGCTGGTCTAGACTACTCCCCAGGCAACCTGACCCTGGAGGAGCACTCGCTGGAGCAAGTACAGTCCATGGTGGTCGGGGAGGTGCTGAAAGACATCGAGACTGCCTGCAAGCTTCTCAACATCACTGCAGGTCGGGGTCTGGGGTGAATGGGCCTTGGGGAGGCTGGGTGCTGGATTTTGGGTCAGGAGGGAAGCTATCAGTCTCTGAAGCCAGAATAAGCCTTAGAGCACTGGAAATATGGGGGAAAGGAGGGGAAGTTCTCATGAAGCTTTGCCCATGCCTACCCCTGCCCCATACATACATATCCCTTGGTGCTCATCAAGGAAGGAAGCCTCATTCTCTGTCAAGTAGTGCTCTTAAAAAAAAATAAAATCTGAGTCTCATATGGACTTTCCTTTCTATCAAGTCAAAGTCAGAGGTGAAAGGAACCGTAGAGCCTAGAATGTGCAATATCTGAGTTTAGAACATGGAACCTTGGGAAGGATCATTAGAACTTAGAATGAAAGAACATGGACTATCAGAGCTGGATGATACCTTAAAATATAGAATTGTTGTTAACACAAAGAACGTAGAATGTTTCAGGTGGAAGGGACCTTAAAATCTAGAATGTTAAGACAAAGAATATAGAATGTCAGAACTGCAAGGTACTTCTAGGGACTGTGTAGTCAAAACCTCCTCTATTTTTAAGGAGGGAACTGAATCTTGAATGCAAGATAGCTGATGACCTCCTTCTATGCCCTCTCCTAAGCTACCCCTTTTTCTGACATCTCCCATTCAAGTCTACTCTTGGTGCATGTCTTGGCACAAGTGAAAACACTAAGGAACTTGAAGAAACCACCCCAGGCAAGAATTCAATCCATTCCCTCTGTGGAACCCCGAGACACAATCCTATCTGGACTTCCTTTTTCCACTCCTTCCTAATCACAAGCCACACCCCAGAGTTACTAGACCCAGAGACTTTAGACTGGGACTGGTTAGTTGTGGAAGTTGTACTGGTCTCTATGGTTAGATTAAGGAGATCTCAGGATTCCTGAGCTCTGTAACTTGGCAATTGTGTGCTATGTAAGCAGAGTGGCGTGGTTGAAAAAACTATGGTAATGGGGTCAGAGAACCTGGATTCAAGCTCTCACTGTTATTTACTGAATTGTGTGATGCTGAGCCTCTTTGGGTTTTCTTCCCCCCAGAAAAATAGGGATTCGAGAGTACTTGCCCTGCCTTGCTTCATGGGGTATGGGAAGGAAGGACGGACTGAGGTATAATACAAATTCACAAGAACAGCGTTTGAATCTCAGCTGCTCTGTGTTTGTGTGGGATCTTTGGCAGCTCACTGTCTCTCTCTTGGCTCTGATTTTCTCTTTTTGCCGAATGAGGGTTTGGACTGGCAGGACTCTAGCTCCAGAGACTAGGAAAATGCTTAGACTTTAATGCAGTTATATAAATGGGAGTTGTGAAATGTGTCAAGCTGACAAGTTGGCACCTCCAGAGGCTTGTGTGTGTGTCTGGAGAAAGGAAACATTGGAATACGTATTTTCTGTGTGTTGACGTGGGTCTGGGTATCTCCATACGTCTATGTCTTCATTTCAGTCTCAATCATTTTATGCAATACCCCTGGGCTAGCTACTGGAGAAATGAAGGCACATCTGTTAAAGTGTGAGTCGGATGATCCAGACTTGCTTTCAGCTGAGGGCTCTAATTCCAATTAACCTTTCCTTGTGGACACCCCCAAAATAGAGGGGCACAGCCACTCCATGATCTCCTTGTTGCTGCTACTATCCTTTGCCTTGCCTAGACATTTTCCCCCTTACTGCAGAATGACAACATGCTTGTATTTTTTTTTAAAGTGTTTCTTTCTTAGCACTTAAGGGATAGAAATGACAACAAAGTTTTTTGTGGAGCACAGGAACAAAGCCTGGGACTTAAGCCGAAGATCATCCTAAGTAATCATTAATAGTAATGTAAGTTCTGGGCTCAGTTGCCCTGCGCTTCTATTATTAATATTTCTAACATTCTTATTCTTATCCTCAATAACAGTTGTGGTTGTTCCATCATTTCAGTTGTGCCTGGCTCTTTGTGACCCCATTTGGGATTTTCTTGGCAAAGATACTGGAGTGGTTTGCTATGTCCTTTTCCAACTCATTTTACAGGTGAAGAAACTAAGGCAAGCAGCGTGAAGTGACTTGCCCAAGGTCACACAGCTAGTAGTGTTAGAGGCCAGATTTGAAGTTAGGTCTTCCTGACTCTAAGCCTGGGGCTCTTATCTATGCCACCCAGCTACCCCTTTGTAACAATAACTCATACTTGTCTAGTGCTCTGTGGTTTACAGACTGATGTATTCACCACATTCCTGTGTAGTAGGTAGTGTAAATCATATTATCCTCATTTTACAGATGAGGAAACTGAGGTTCAAAGAGTAAAATGATCGGTCCATGACCACACAACTGGTAAAGTTCAAAATCTGGACTTGAACTTTGAGGTTTAGGGGCTCCAAATCCAGTGTTCTTCTTACCGACTTACTCAGAAGGAAACACTTTAAAAATCTTAGAGGGCTAGAGTAATGGAAGTTATCATTTATAGTATTTGTAGTATGATATTTGTATAGTATAGTTTATATATAATATATGTAGTATAATGTAGTATAGTATTTTTAGGATAATTAGCATTATACCCGGCAATCAATCCTCCTATCCTCCCAACCAATCATCTTTTGTCTTGTCTATCTTTTTCATTTCCTTGAATTACCCTCCCCCACATCCACCTAATAGCCCTGGAAGAAATCACATACCACATGGATTGGGTCCACTTCAAATTTATGGCATCTGATTTCAATTGGGCTCTCACTGTTGCATGGCAATCCTTTTATTCTTCCCTAACACACTCATGATGCCCACAGTGGTTATTCCAAAGCTTCTAGACTCTTCTCAAACCTCTTAATGCTCTCAACAGAAGACTTCATTTCAAAATATAAATCATTTTGCTGTGACCTGCCTCTACCCACCCTTCCTCCCTATTCTAAACCTTAAAAACCTGCCTTGCCACTCCCTTGCCACCATTTCCTATTTTCTTCTTTGTTCCAGCCTCTGATGAAGAGGTGGCCCTTCCCACCAAGATCAACCCCTGTCCTTAGCCCCGTGACCTCTTTTCTTCTTATCTCCTCTAGCAAGCTGCCACTTCAATTATCTTTGCTCAATTTTTAAATTTTTATAGTTAATATTTATTTAATTTATTTTAATATTTAATTTTAATTTTCAGTTTCTCTCTTTCTATTGACTCCTTCCCTGCTACTCATCAGCATGCCCAGGTCTTCCCTTTGAAAATCTTCCCTTGAGCTTCCCATCCCCTCAAGTTATTGTAATATATTTCCTCCCTTTCCTCTCCCCTCACTTATTTCTTTGCCTGTTCTAATCTAGCTTCTAACCTCATCACATAATGGAACATTGAATGGGTGTATCTCACTCAAAGTAAGAATGTGATAAGACTGTATCCTGGACCATCTCCAGTCATCCTGATGAATATCTGGCCACTGGACCCAGATGGCTCAGGAGGAGAAAGTGAGGTTGGTGACCTTGCACAGCCCTTCCTCACTCAAATCAAAGTCAACTGTAAGTCATATCATCATCTTGATATCATGGTCCTCTTCAAGAACTAAGGACAAACACAACAATGGTCCCTTAATTGCTTACTAGGATTAATTACTAACAGATTTCTCTCAGCCTTCATCCTTCTTGACTTTTCTAAGGCTTCTGACATAGCCAAAACAGCCCCTCCTTTTGGATACTCTCTCCTTTCTGGGTTTCTGTGACAATGCTCTCTCCTAATACTTCTCTTACCTAGTTTCTGCTTCTCAGAATCCTTTGCTGGATCATTACTGCCATGTCCTGCCGTGATGTCCCTCAAAGTTCTACCTGCACTTTCTCTCTGTATACACCCTCTCTCTTGCCAACCTCATTAATTCCTGTGGGTTCAATGATCATCTATATGGAAATCATTCCCAGCTCTATATATTCAATCCATGTCTCTCTCCTGAGCTTCAGGTTTGCATCACCAACCACCTGCTTCTTTTCATATCCCCAGTGGTCAGCACAGTGCCTGGCACATAGTAGGTGCTTCATAAATGTTTACTGATTGATTTGTTGGATAACTCCAACGGCATGTCTTATGAGGCATCTCAAAATTCATTCAGCATATCCAAAACAGAACTTATCTCCCTTTATCAATCTATCCCTCTTCCCATTTTCACTATTTCTAACCACTCAAACTTATAACCTCAAAATTATCTTGGATTTTTCCCTTTCCCTTACTCTTCATATCCAATCAGTTGCCAATTTTTGCCAATTCTATCTCAACAACATCCCTTAGATCTGTTCCCTTCTCTCTACTCACACAGAGGACTTCCTAATTCAAGTCCTCATCACTTCTTGCCCGGCCTGTTGCAGTTTGTCTCCTTAACTCCAGTCTTTTCCCTTCTCTAATCCAGGCTCCCCACAACTGCCAAAATGATAATCCTTTTAAAGCATGGGTCTGATCATGTCACTTTCCTGCTCAAAAAACGTCAGTGGCTGCCTTTTGCCTCCAGGATAAAATGTCCATTCCCCTCTCTGACATTTTAATAATGTGATTCCAACCTATCTTTCCAGACTCATCTCATATTACTCCTCCTCATATACTTTATGGTCCAGTCAAACTGGTTCATCTGTTGCTCGCTGTATATGACATTCCATCTCAGTTTTCTGTTCCTTTGTCCAGATTTCCCTGGCATTTGATCCTTGCTCACCTCTACTTCTTGGCATCTCTAGCCCACTTCAAGGCTCTGCTGCTCAAATGTTCCCTCCAAGACATTTCCTGATCCTTCCTCATTGTTAGTACCTCCTCTAAAATGGCCTTATATAATTTCTTTGTAAATAGTTTTCATTGACTTATCTAGCATTTCCTTTTAGTAGAAACATGTTGTTTCCTCCAGTAGAATGTAAATGTCTGGAGAGTAGGCATGGCTTCATTTTGTCATGGAATTCCCAAGCCCTCAGTTTCCTGATTGACATAACAAATGCCTATGAATTAAGTAAATGACCTTAGATTTAGAGCGGAGGGCCGCGAAGCAAATAAGCATTTGTATATACTACTATGTGCCATGCACTATGTTAAGTACTTTTTAGGAATATTATGTCATTTGATCATCATAATGACCCTATAAGGTACATACTATTATCATCCCCATCTTATACTTACATAAACTGAGCTGAAATTAAGTGACAGGGTCACACATCTAGTAAGTGCTGAGGTTATATTTGAACTTAAGACTTTCTAACTCCAGGTCCTGCATTTTTTCCACTGAACTACTAGCTGGACTTTAGAATTTAATGCATTCATTTTTACCCATGAGGAAAACGAGGTAAATAGAGGTTAAATAACTTGCCCAGGGTCACACAGATAATGTAGCAAGTAGGTTCATAGGTGTTCAACAAAGCTGAATTTATCAAACCCCAATCTTGTGACACCAAATCCCATGTTCTCTTTCGCTCATACTGCACTAGGACTTTCACAATTATCTAGGCCATTGGGTAGGTCAACCATCTTCTCTGGGGAGTAAGATGTCATCTGGCCAAACACACAATTATATCACCACTCAAACTGGGTGCTTTCTTAGCTCCTCCCACCAACTTCCCAAGCCAGTACTTCTGGCAGCCTTCAGTCAGTATGCTTTGACTGTGGGTGAGCTCACCCAGGGAAATAGTTACAGGTTTGCCAGACCACATACTGAACAATGCACAGGCCTCACCAAAGGTGGGATGAGGTATTTGTACGCCATGGGCAAAGTTTGAAGTTTATTCCCTGCTGCTACTCACTTTTTACTGGTAGCTTTGAGCCTTTTCTGTAATGCATATGTCTTGACCTTTCATAAAATAAAAGTCTCGCAGCTACAGAAAATGGGATTTTCTGGCATTAAAATATGTACCTGTGTAGGAAGGAATGTGAAGGTGCTCTTTGTTGCATCCCATCTGCTTTGCCTTCTAGACTTCTGTTCCCTAATGCCTGAGTGGAAAGTGAGTTAGACTTGGAAGTTAAAAAAAAAATGGGTTCAGATCTTGGTTGTATCACTGATGACTTATGTGACCCTGGGCAAGTCCCTTCACATCGCTGAGTTGTGATTTCCTCATCTGCAAAATGGAGATATTAATATTTTTTTCTGGGTGGCTGTAAGGAATGTATCAATTATGTGTAGTGTGTACATTGAATGTATCAGTCAATCAATCAAAAAGCTTTTCTTAAGTGCTTGCTGTATGCCAGACCCTGGACTAAGATCTGGAAATATAAGGAAATATAAGGAAAGGCAAAATTCTTTCCCTCAGGAAGTACACACACACACACACACACACACACACACACACACACACACGTGTACATATGTATATATACAATACATATATGTGTATGTATCTTTATATGTGTGTACATATATGTGTATGTATCTTTATATGTGTGTATATGCATGAATATGCATCTATATGTACGTATAGATACATATATACATACATGTATATATGTGTCTATATGTATATGTGTGTATACAAACACACTCATACACACACAAACATATATATTATATATATTTATATATATATATACACATATATGAGGCAACTGGGGTTAAGTGACTTGCTCAGGGTCACACATCTAGTAAGTGTTGTATCTGAGGCCAGATTTAAACCCAGGTCCTCCTGACTCCAGGGCGGGTGCTCTATCCATTAGGGAAGCTTATATTTAACAGGAAAGATAACAAACATGTAAATAACTAGGTATGTGTAAGATAAATGAAATGTGTCGTAGATAGAAGGTACTTTGAGAGGGGAAGGCATTAAGTGTAAGAATGTACTTTGTAAACTTTCAAGGGCCCTATAAATGTGAGCTATTATTAACCCCCAGACCTGGCTGTGGTCATGCTTATATACCATCCTGAAATCCTCAAGGGGGGTGGGGTGGTGAGTGGGTTATTTTGCCCTTGTCTCCTAGATTCTTTCTTTGTCTCGTATGCTGCTTCTCTCTCTTGAATCTCTGTAAGAGTATGTCTTGGTCAGTCAGGCAATAAGCATTTATTAAGTGCCTACTATGTGCCAGACACTTTGCTAAGTGCCAAGGATAGGAAGAAAGGCAAAAGACAGTCACTGTTTTCAGGAAGCTCATACTCTGATGAAGTAGCTATACATGAGCAAGCTATATACAGGACACATGGGAGATAATCTATAGAGGAAAGGCATTAATATTTTAAAATTTTAATATTTTTTTCCCCAATTACCTGTATAAACTATTTTTAAAATTCATTAAAAAAAATTTTTGAGTCCCAAATTCTCTCCCTCCCTCCCCTACTCATTGAGAAGGCAAGCAATTTGACATAGGTTATAATGTGCAGTCATTCAACATCTATTTCCATGTTAGTCGTGTTGTAAAAGAAAATACAGACAAAACCCCCCAGAAAAATAAAGAAAAGGTATGTTTCAATCTGCATTCAGATTCCATCTGTTCTTTCTCTGGAGGTGGATGGCATTTTTCATCACAAGTCCTTCAGAATTGTCTTGGATCATCATATTACTGAGAATAGTGAAGTCATTCACAGTAGATTATCATGCAATATTATGGTTACTGTGTACAGTGTTCTCCTGGTCCTGTTCCCTTGACTTTGCGTCAGTTGATGTAAGTCTTTCCAGGTTTTTCTGAGAGCATCATGCTTGTCATTTCTTATAGCACAATAGTATTCCATCACAATCATATTCAACTTGTTCAGCCATTCCCCAATTAATAGATAACCCCTCAATTTCCAATTCTTTGCCACCACTAAAAAAACTGCTGTAAATATTTGTGTACCTATAAGTCCTTTTCCTTTTTTTCAAATCTCTTTAGGATACAGATCCAGTAGTGGTATTGCTTGGTCAAAGGCTATGTATGCTTTTATAGCTGAAATTAAGGAGGATATAGCTCATTAAGGGGGATCTAGAAAAACTTCTTAGAAGAAACATTTTTCTTTACAGAAATATTTCTTTTCGGAGGTCCTTAAGGTTTGAAGGAAGCCAGGAGGTAGAGATGAGGAAGAAGAAAATTCCAGAAATGTAGGCCAGTCTATGAAAATAACCAGAATCAGGAGATAAATTATCTTTTTCAAGTAACAACAAGTAGGCTGGTGTCGTTAGATCGGAGTATGTAGTGGGGTTAGAAGACTGGAAAGGTAAAAAAAAAATGATAAAAAGCCAAAATAAAACATGGGGGCAGCAAATTGATTAAAAAAAAAAAGACTGGAAAGGTAGGAGGCAGTCCATTTAGGAAGGGTTTTGAATATCAAACAAAAGATTTTATATTTGATCCTGGAAATAACTGGGAACTACTGGAGCTTATTGAGTCAAGAAGTCAGGCATGGTAAGAATTGAATTTCAAGAGCAATTTGAGAACTGGGTAGAGGATTGATTGTAGTGGGAGAGAGACTTGAAGTTGGAAGAACAACCAGAAGCTTGTTGCAAGTCTAGTGATGTAGTGAGGGTCTGCACCAAGGTGGTGACTGTGTAAGCAAAGAGAAGGGGATGTATTTGAGAGAGAAGGCAAAGGTAGAAAGAACAGACTTGGTAACAGATTGGGTCACACAGTGAGTGAGTAGGGGGTGATCAAGAGTGAGGAATCAGGGGTGACACCTAGATTGGGAGCATGGATGATTAGAAAGATAGTGGTGCCTTTGACAGTAATAGGAAAGTCAGAAAGAAGGGAAAGTTGGTGGGAGAGGGGAGAGGGGAGAGATAATGAATTCAGTTTTGGAAATGTTGAGTTTAAGATGTCTATGGAACATCCAGTTTGATATGTCCTATAGGTAATAGGAGGTGTAAGTCTGAAAGTCGCTGGAGTGGTTAGCTCTGGATAAGTAGACCTAACAGTCATCAACATAGAGATGATATTGATAGAGACTGAATCGATGGGAGCTACTGAAATCATTCAGTGTGTCTAGCATATGTTTGCAGCTAGGTGACTAAGAGGATAGAGTGCCAGGTCTGAAGACTCATCCTCCTGAGTTCAAATCTAGCCTCAGACACATACTAACTGTGTGAGCCTGGGGCCACGGAGAGTCATTCCCTTGGAATGTAGCATGGCTGAATAAATGTTTGTTGAAATGGTCTAATACAAAATAATGCCATAAAAATAATGCAGAATAGGAGTCCCTGAGCCCTGGGTCTGCATGTGTTTGAATCTCTCTGTCTCCTGACCTGTTCTTACCCAGAGTTCCCATCTGCACTGGCAATGTCCCTAACCACTGAACCTTAACCCCTCCCTGTCCTAGGAACAGAGCAGCCCCGACCTGGGCTCTATAGCTATCTGTACATGGGGCTCTGCTCCCTTTTTTCCTCCATTTTCTAGGGAGGTCTCTTGCAGTTGAGAATGAGGTAAAGCCCCCAAAGTAGTCCTCCCATCGAGGGAGACAAGAAGCTGAGCTTTCCCCTCCCCCCACTTCAGTTTCATCCCCTCTTTCTCCCTCCAGTTCCCCACCCCAGGGAGGTCACCCAAATCCTATATGAGACCCTGGGTAGCTGGAAAACCCTTGTGTTCTCACCCTCCCCTCTCCTGGCCCCAGGTGATCCCAGGGAGGTGCCTCTGTTCCCTCAACAATGGAGACACGAACAAATTGCTTTGACATGGGCAAGAAAATGGTCTGATTAAGCAGGGGCAGCTGAGGCGGGTCATCGGACCCTGGGCACTGGGCCCTGGGTCTGGGTGTTCATTAGGAGAGCCCCATTGTGTGCCTGCTTTCCCTCCCCCCACTGCCTACTCCTCCCTCCCAACCAAACTGGGTATTGAGAATGGGGATGGGAATGGGGCGGGGGGAAGAGGGAGGGAGCTCTCTCTCCTTCCCTGCCTTGCAATCAGACTGGCCGGGCCCTACTGTTAACTCATGTATCACAGAACCTGAGTTGGAAGGAAATTTGGTTTTTATCTAGTCCAACCTGTTCCCTTCTGGCACATCCTTGGCATGAGTTCCTCCAGGTTCTGTGTAATGAACCCCAGGAGAGGGGAATCCCCCGCCTCCTCAGGTAGCCCCTTTCACCTTCAGATGGCTTTGGTTTTGGAGGGATTCTTCTGTGTATCCTGCTGAACTCTGTCTGTACCTGTCCCCAAAGCTACCAAGGGAGGAGCAGAGGAACCTTGCTGCCAGTGGAGGCAAGGACCCTCTGAGGAGATGCCCAGACATCGCTGGCTCAACGCCAGGCTCAGGCTAGTTCTCATTCTCCTACACTGGAGGAGGTGAGAGGGAGATCGGGGCAGAAACTAGGTTAGCCCAGACGCAGCTGTGAAATCGATTGTTTATTTTCCAGTGCCTCTTCCTCCCCCATCTGCCCTTTTATGTAATAATAGCAGAAAGTGTAGAATACTCAAAGCGAGGAGAAAACATCGTTTCCAACCCTTTCTTTTTACAGATGAGGAAAGTGAGGCAAGCAGAAGTTAAGTGACATGCCTCCAGCTACATAAATATTAAAAATAACAGAGCCGAGTTTCAAACCAGATCCTCTCACTCCAAATCCAGTGTTATTGCTATGATACCAATTTTTCTAGAGAAAACCAAAATTTTAAATGTGGCTCTCAGGCTTATGATCTTAAACTATCCTCCCCCTCCAGGTCAAGGGCTGTTATCTTCATCTTACAGATCAGGGAGCTGAGAGAGGAGAGAAGCTGAATAAACTGGGATAGCTGAGATCCAATGGATAGAGTACTTGAGCTGGAGTCAGGAACACCTGAGTTCATATTTGGCCATTTACTAGCTGTGTAACTCTGGGCAAGTCATTTATCCTCAGTTTCCTCATCTCTAAAATGGGAATGCTAATAGCACCTATCTTCCAAGGTTGTTGTGAGACACAAATGAGATAGTATTTGTAAAACACCTGGCACATAGTAGGCACTCTAAGGATATTAGCAATTATTATTACTGTTTTTATTCAAGGTCATATTTATCTCCACTACAACTCACTGCACTCTGTCCCTAGATAGAAATGAGTCCCTAGGCCACAAGAGATCAAGCAAGTTCTATCCCACTTAAGATCCCATGCCAGACCCCTTGGATAATTTTGGAGGTTACTGTTGTTCAATTATTTCCAACTTTTCATGACCCCATTGGGGATTTTCTTGGCAAAGACACTTGTTAGCATCTTAGAAGTGTTGGATAGTATGAATGAAGCAGAAAGATCACTGGTGTTGGAGCTGGAAGTTTCTAAACTTGGAGGCCCAAGAGTCCACAGCTTCCTCATCTATAAAATGGAAAGGTTGGGTTAAATTATTCTAAGTCCCCTTGCCGTTCTGACATCCCGTGACTTCACAACCACAGTCCCCAGATTGTACTTAGGGCCAGCAGGATTTACCAATTCTCCCAATTTCTCTTGACCAGAGCATGCAACTTTCCTTAATGCATTTACCAACAAAGGTTGGATTTTATGTAAAGGAAGGAAAGAAAGAAAAAGCTGCATAGTACTGAGCTGTTGAATTACAGCTTAGCCTAAAATAATCCAAATCTAGACATGAAGACCAACTCATGATTGTGGTGTCATAGAACCGTGGCCACCTGCCAATTGATAACATTTTAATATTTCTTCCTATTATATTGTTTCATCTAATAAAAAATGCTTTTTGGAGAATCAATCAGTGACTTTAAGTGGAGTAGGCGAGTATTTCCTATGGTCATTCATCTACTATATCAGCCAAACTCTACTTAGATTGATAAGGGAAAAGTTAACCTCCCTCCACCCAGGAAATAATCAGTCAATAACCATTTATTAAACACCTACTATGTACTAGACCCTGTGCTAAGCATTGGGAGGTACAAAAAAAGGCAAAAAACCCTGCTCTCAAGGAGCTCACAATCTAATGGAAGAGGTGACGAACAAGAATGTACAAATGAGCTATATATGGAAAAAATAAGAAATAATTAACAGAGAGAAGGCACCAGAATTAAGAGGGGTTGAGAAAGGCTTCCTGTAGAAGATGAGATTTTAGTTGGGACTTGAAGGAAGCCAGGAAACAGAGATGAGGCACAAGGCACAGCCAGAGAAACTGCCCAGAGGTACCCAGATGGAGTTACTTGTTTGAGGAATATCAAGGAGGCTAGTGTTACTGGATCACAGTATGTGATGGGAAGTAAGGTATAAGAAAACTGGAAAGGTAGGATGGGGCCCATTTGTGAAGGGCTTTGAATACCAAACAGAGGATTTTCTATTTGATCCTGGAGGGGAGAAGGTGCCACTTGAGTTTATTGACTGTGTGTGTGTGGGGGGGGGGGGTGTCATATAACATTGTTAGACCTGAGCTTTAGGAAAATCTAAATAGAGGATGGGTTGGAATGGGGAAAGATTTGAAGCAGGCAGACTCATTATCAGGCTATTGCAATAATCAGGGTGTGAGATAATGAGGGTCTGTACAAGAGTGGTGATGGTATCACAGGAGAGAAGGGGATATATAATTGAGAGATGTTGCAAAAGTGAAGTTGCCAAGTGTTGGCAAATATGGGTGGTAAGAGATAGTGAGGAGTTGAGGATGACACTTAGGTTTTATGCAGTCTGAGGATGATGTGACCCTCAGCAGTAATCGAGAAGTTAGGAAGGGGAAAAGATATTGAATTCCATTTTGGATACATTGGTTGTTACGTTTGTCCTTTGTTCTCAAAGAGGACCATGACATTAAGATGATGACTTGACTTGCAGTTGACTTTGATTTGAGTGAGGGAGGGCTGTGCAGGTCACCAACCTCACTTTCTTCTCCTGAGCCATCTGGGTCCACTGGCCTGATATTCATCAGGACAACTGGAGACAGCCCAGATGCAATGTGAGACCCTGGCCCTTTTAGGCTAAGGTCTTATAAAATGTCTATTGGACTTCCAGTTTGAAATGCTCTAAAAGGCAATTGGAAATGTGAAATTTGGAGGACAGCAGAAACGTTAGAATAAAATATGTAGATTTGAGAATCATCAGCATAAAGACAGTCATTGAATCCATGGGAGCCGATGAACTCAACAAGTGAAGTAGTATAGAGGGAGAAGAGAAGAGGGTCCAGGACAGAACCCTGAGGGACCCCTACAGTTAAAGGCTGTGATCTGGAAGAAGATCTAGCAAAGACGATTGGAAAGGAGCAATCAGATAGGTAGGAGGAGAACCAGGAGACAGTGGCATCCTGAAAACCTAGCAAGAAGAGAATATCAACAAGAGGGTGGTCAACAGTGTCAAAGACGACAAAGAGGTCAAGAGGAAGGAAGATTAAGAAAAGTTCACTGCTAACTTTGGAGAGAGTAGTTTGAGGGCAATGATAAGTTGGAAACCAGATTGTAAAGGACAATGTAAGAAGTGAGTGAGAGTACAGAAAGTGGAGGCATCAATTACATGTGAGCTTTTTAAGAAGTTGACCACAGAGGGCAGAAGATATAGGGCAATAGTAGGGATGAGAAGATCAGGGATGGGTTTTTTGAGGGTGGGGGTAGACGGGCATATCTGCAGGTTGTAGGAAAGAAGCCCATAGACTTAAAGACATTGAAGATAAGTGATGGAATGGAGATGACAGAGGGGGAAACCTATTGGAGAAGAGGATAAAGAAAGAGGTCTATTTTGCAGATAGAAGGGTTAGCTTTGGTAAAAAAAACAAAACAACTAAGGCTACCTTTTTGTGTAAGATAAGAAGGCATCTGAGTGATATGCAATGAAGAGGAGAGAAGAGGAAACACAGTAAATGGGCCTCAATTCTTTCTGTGAAACACAAGGCAAGGTTCTCAACTGAGAAAATGGGAGGAGAAGAAACCTTGGGAAGTTTGAGTAGAGATGAAAAGGTTTGGAAAGGCCACTGTGGAGAGTGGGAGAGTGACCTGATAAAAGAGTTGTAGAAGGATTGCCCAGTAGGAAGGAGATCCCAATTGAAGATGTGCAACGTAGATTTGTAGTGGACCCAATCAGGATGGTTGTGTGATTTTCCGTACCTATGTTAAACAGGAGACATGCAGGAGCTTTGGAGAAGTCAGATGGGAGTCATACAAGGCTGAGATTTAGCAGGGTCCAATCAGCAATATGCTACCTGAGCCTTTCACAAGTTTTCAATATACATCCATAGCACCAGGGGACAATGTGGTCTAATGGACAAAGAGTTGGCCTCCAGATTCAGGGAGACATGCCTCTTATATAATAAGGATTGTGGGATCCTGGGCAAGTCTCTACAGTTATAAGTTTCAGAGAAGTCAGAAAAAGTACATTCACAATACCAGTGAAATCACAATTCCAACACCATCTCATCTTAAGATCTCAAGGCCCATCCAGGCTGCCATGTGCTCTCTCCATTTAGTCAATATTAAATGGGCATCCAGAATTAAATACATATTCCAGAGTTGCTCTGAACATGATTTCTTTTAAGGCTAAGGCTCAAGTAACTTTTGACTGCCATATGTTATGACATATTGGACTTTCTTAAAAAAAAACAAACCCTTTTCTAAAAAACAAAATTTTTTCCCATCCCATGAACTGCTGCTATACAGCCATCTCATACTTGTGGTGTCTAAGTCTAAGATTTTTACATTTATTCTTAAGAAATTTTACCTTAAACAGGACATTCTCAAAGATGCAAAAATACATTCAGGACCTAAAAGAATGAATCTCTAGTGTTAGAGTTTCATGCTCTCTGGCAGCCTACGGGAAAGATATCTCTGTTGGAAGCAAGGGAACTTTCTCTGAGGAGACCCTTCAAATCATGGCATTAGTGTCTATTTCACATAATTGGAAGGGTTCTCAGAGGTCATCCAAGAATCTGCTCTATTATTCATTTATTATATGCCTGATCCTATGCTAGGCACTGAGGGAGATACAGGAAAGATTAAACATACATACCCCACCTTCAGAGGTCTGGTTGGCGGAGATAAGTTTACCTATGTCCTGTATCCTGGGGCAGCTAGGTGGTGCAGTCAATAGAATTCTGGCCCTGGAATCAGAAAGACTCATGCTCCAGAGTTCAAATCTGGTCTTAGACACTTACTTGCTGTATGACCCTGGGCAAGTCACCTAACCCTGTTTGCCTTAGTTTCCTCTTCTGCAAAATGAACTTGAGAAGGAAATACCAAACCACTCCAGTATCTTTGCTAAGAAAACCCCAAATGGAGTCATAAAGAGTCAGACACACCAAGTCCTATGAAAGGAACAATGGAAGGTGTACTTGGTAGGGAGGTGCAGGGAAAGGGAGTAGAAAAGCATCACTACCATTCCCAGAGGTCCCTCCTCCCTATATGTAGGCATTGTAGTCTTAGAAACTGAGAGCAGAGCTTCTCCCCCTACAGACCCCAGTGACTGGAGTCCAGGGAATGTACAGAAGTGGCTACTTTGGACAGAACATCAGTACCGACTGCCTCCAGTGGGCAAAGCCTTCCAAGAGTTGGGAGGCAAGGAGCTGTGTGCCATGTCAGAGGAGCAGTTCCGCCAGCGCTCACCCCTCTGTGGGGATATTCTGCATGCGCACTTGGACATCTGGAAATCAGGTAGGCATGGGCAGGAGCAGAGGGGCAATGGGGCAAAGGCTGGGCTATGTAAACCCAGAGGGAAACTGCTCTCCTACTGCTCCTTACTGGCCATTGCTATCCACTGTGACATCCCACTCTACGATGACCCTTACCCTGGAATAGAATACACTAAGAAGATGCATCTGGGCTCTAAGTGAGAGGTCATCTACTCTCTTCTAGGGAAAATATCCCTTTATCCTACACTCTAGTTGGGAATATGTCCTTTGATCTTGGCCCCCAAGCCCATTTTCTGCTTTATCCCCATTCCCTAATGTCATAAATGGGACATTGAATTTGCATTCAGAAGGCACAGGTTCAAATCCCACCTCAGATGCAAGATAGCTGTACTAGTCATTTAACTTCTCTGTGCCTCAGTTTCCTTGTATGCAAAATAAACTCAGTGGCTTATAAGTTCCCTTCCAGCTTTAAATCTATGATTCTCTGTTCCAAACTTACTTGTAGTCCCATTCTCAACCCTGATTCCTCTCCTGTTCCCATCTTCAGTACCAACCTCAGTCCTGTCCTAACTCCTATTATACTTTTGATTCCGATCCCCTCAGTTATCCTGGGTCACCCTCCTCTGGATGAACTGCAACATGCCAATATTCTTTCCCAAATGGTACACCTACAACTGAACACTCCTGATGTGCCCTATCTCCTCGTTCTTTCTGGACACCATTCCTCTCTTATTAGGTTATTTTTCCACACTACTGGCATACTCACTTTGAGCCTTGCCACCGTCCACTCACCTGACTTGGAAGGAAGCAATGTTTTCCAAGAGAAAGAAGACTGACTCTGAGTCAGAGGGCATGGGTTTCAATCTCTCCTTTAATGCTGATTCCCTGTGTGATCTAGGATAAATCATTGTACTTTCCTAGCCTAAGTTTCCTCATATGTAAAATGAGAGGATTGCACTTGGTGGTCTCTGAGGTCCCTTCCAATGCCAGGTCAAGAGTCCTAAGGCCCCTGCCTCCCTCTTCTCTGACACTCAGGCTGGTGTCTCTGTGATTCTCATCAAGCCCTTCCTTCTGCTACAGCCACCTGGATGAAAGAGAGAACCTCTGGAGCCCTGCATGTTTGTGGTGAGCTTCTTGGGAGGCTTGGGTTTGGTGGGGAAGGGTATGGAAGGGGAAAGATAAGCCCAGGCAAACAGGGGGCCCTGCAGGATTGAGCAGCGTGTCTCTCCTCCTTTCTTCCCTCAGCAGTGGGGAGTGAGGAGACCTGGAATGACAGCGAAGTGGACTCTTCCTGCTCTGGCCAGCCTATCCACCTTTGGCAGTTCCTTAAAGAGCTACTGCTCAAACCACACAGCTACGGCCGCTTCATCCGATGGCTCAATAAAGAAAAAGGTGAGTGATGGGAGTGGGGTGAGAAGGGCCATATTGAGAACTGAGGAGACCAAAGGAGAAGAGGACCCCTTAGCAAGAGGTTGGAGGAGGAGAGGGAGGGGAGAAGGCTTCAGGCTTGGGAAAGGGGTGGGAGTCTAGACCTTAGAGACTCCCTGGGCCCAGTTTCAGAGAAGAAAACTGGTTTAAAGAAGGGAGAAGTGATGTGACCAAAGTGACCCAATGAGTCAATGCCAGATCAGTTCAGATTCTTGGATTGGCATCTTGTCTACCATGCACTATTTTTCAATAGGGTTCTATTTTTTCCAATTACATGTAAAAACAAATTGTAACATTCATTTTTTAAAAATTTTGAGTTCTAAATTTTCTTCCTCCCTCTTTCACCTCCCCCTTTCTAAGACAATAAGCAATTTCGTATAGGTTATATATGTGCAGTCATGTAAAACACATTTCCATATCATTCATGCCATGTACTATTTGTGTGAATTTGGTCAAGTTACTTCATATTTCTGTTTCCTATTCTGTAAAAGAAAGGAGTTGGACCAGAGAGGAAAGGGAAAAGCACTTGTTTAGTACCTACTGTGTGCCACACTGGAAAAGGAAATGGCAAACCACTCCAGTATCTCTGCCAAGAAAATCCCATGGACAGTATTGACTTGCTATGTTCACGGGATCATGAGTAATCATACACAACTGAACAATTGAACAAAAAATAGCAACTATGTGCCTGGGACTGTGCCGGTCACTTTGCAAATGTTATCTCATCTGATCCTCACAATATCCCTGGGAAGTAGATGCTATTTTTATCCCCACTTTTCAAATGAGGAAACTAAGGAAAGCAGAGGTTAAATGGCTTGCCCAGGGTCACACAGATACTAAGTGTCTGAGGCTGGATTTGAAGTTAGGTCATCTTGACTCAAGGCAGCTAGATAGCACAGTGGATAGAGTCAGGAAGACTCCTCTTCCTGAGTTCAAATCTGACCTCAGATTCCTACTAACTATGTGACTGAGGAAGTCACTTACCCTGTTTGCTCAGTTTCCTCATTTGAAAAAAAAAAGAGCTGGAGAAGGTAATGACAAACCATTTCAGTATCTTTGCCAAGAAAACACTAAATGGGGTCATGAAGAGTCACATACGACTGAAACAACTAAATAGCAACAAAAACGAAATTTCATCTAAGAATATTTGGCCTTATGTTCTAGATTGTTGGAATCTTTTTGGATACTGCTTCTGTAGCTATTTATTTCAACCATGTGTCATTTGCAAATTTGGTAAGCATGCCATCTGTGTTTTTATCCAAATCATTGATGAAAATGTTGAAGAGAGCAGGACCAAGGACAGATCCCCCCAGAGATCGCTATTTATTTATTTACAAATATTTCATTTGATCCTCACAAAAACCCTGAGTTGTAAGTGCTATTATTATCCCCATTTTACATATGAGGAAACCGAGGCAAACAAATGTTTAGTGACTCATCCAGGGCCACACAGCTAGAAGGTATCTGACGTTGAATTTGAACTCAGAACTGCCTAACTCTAAGCCTAACACTCCGTCTACTCTATTACCTAGTTCTGGTCATTTAATATATTGTTCTGGTCTTTCCTTCACCATGCATCAGTTCATACAAGTCTTGCTGTGTTTCTCAGAAACCCCTCATAGTTGGCATTTCACATTCATATAACATCATTGTTCTAGTATTCCCTGGTCAGTGGGTACTCGTGTGTGTGTGTGTGTGTGCGTATGTGGTTGTGTGTTGGGGGGGTTCTTTCTACCACAAAAATTCATGCCTATGCTCTCATTTTTATTCTTTTTTAAAATCTAATTTTGATTTTTCACTTTAACAAGTTAATAGTTTAACAGCCAATTTGTAAAGGATCCCACACATCAGTAATCATTCACTTCCTGTCTGTTCAGTTATAGTCAAGGGCTTTTGGCTGTTATTTAGTGCTCGTCTTCTTGAATAACATATTCATGGTATATGTTTTTTGTATAAACTGCAAGCATTCAGCCTTTTGGGTTTCTTGATTGTGAGCCATATTTTCCAACATATTTTTCACCATCCTTCTCCATGTGACAATGGCATTGAAGCCATCAAATAAGTGTTAACTTACATGTCAATTTTATTTGGAAGGACTTGGGGATGCTAAGTCATATAATTTCTCTGCCTCTTTACCTTCTGACTCAGTTGTCATCAGTGTATAAGCTGCAGTTATTTTCATGTTGATCTTGCCTACACTTGACATTAGAAATTTAAAGGAAGATGGCTTCATGTCCCACAGAGAGCTGTTTCTTGTTGCCTTCACCTTACATGACAAAATTGTCTTCATCTTCTATTTGCTTTTGTCAGGGAGGACTTACTCACCATTCTCCCATCTGTCTGCATCCTCCTGATGTCTTCTGATTGCCTCTATTGCGAGAATGTGAAGATTGATACAATTCATTTCCTTCAAAAAAAATCTTATCCATTTCCTCCAGTTGTAAGCTGTCCTAGTGGTCACTGGACAAAGATGTCACATTCAGAGTACCAGCAGTTAGGTTCATGTTTATAAGTGATCTAAAAACTCTTATTCTCAGCACCCTCTACCCCCTTTTCCAATACTTTGCCAACACCACTACAGAAGATGAAGGAGCCCACACATGACTGAGGATCATTTTGTGTCTTCTCTTGTTTCATGGGTTCCCAGGTCATCATCGAAGTGGCCAGTCTAGCGGCAATGAGCCTAGTGGCAATGAGCTGTCAAATTAGCCAACTTGGTCTTTGGAAAGCAGATGCCCTCTACTACAGGGACCATATATTTCCAACCTGGAAAGATTGTCAGAGTTTCAGATTTCACACTTTGCTGGCATAAGCTTTGAAAGTCCAAGGCCACTTCCATGTCACCCTGAGATACTAGAATAAAACTTTTGTTAGCATTAACCCATTAATGACTCTTCTTTGAGACAGAGATGTAGTGTGATAGACAGAGCACTGGACCTCGAATCAGGAAGATGTTAAGTTCAAATCCAGCCTCAGATACTCACTAGCTGTGTGACCCTGGGCAAGTTATTTACTATTTGCTTCAGTTTCCTCACTTGTAAAATGGACCTAATATAATAGCACAGACATTGCAAGGTTGTTGTGGGGATCTAATGAGATATTTGTAAAGTGCTTTGCAAATCTTTACAAAACTTTATGATTATATGGCAACTATTATATATATTATCATTAGCTATTATAAACACTATCATTATTATTATCTGGTCATTCAACCAGTTTTGAATACACTTAATTATGCTATTATCTATTCCCCATCCATCCATCTTTCCACAAGATTAGCAAGTTTTGAGACCTTGTCAAGTGATTTGTTGAAAAGCTTACGTCTAAGTGGTCTGACCACAGTTATACTACTAGTAAGTGGCAGATTTGAGCCCATGTCTTCTGACAGCCGTAAGATGCTCTTTCTACTACTCCAGGCTCCTGCTTCTCAGGGGAATGTAAGAGCTATAAGACTTTAAAGAAGAAGTCATTATGGGCTAAAGAAATCAAAAGGATGCAAGTAGCCTTGGTCTTGAAGTTGGAAGAGAGTAAGATCACAGAAAGAGAAACTATAGGTAACCATTAGAAGATGCTTCTTGGTGGAACAAGATGAGAGGTACCAAATGCTTATCTAAGAGAAAACATCACATCTTGCCCCACTCCAGAAAGAGGATTTTAGGGAAAAGGGTAATCTGGGAGCCATTCATCTCCTGCCTAAAGGCACAAAGATGGACTGAAAGGCTTATGAGAGTATTGGGATATTTCTAATTTGCTTGAAGGGCAGGAGAGGTTTAGGGAGAGGATGCACACACACACACACACACACACACACACACACGCCCATCAACTCTTCTTTATTGCCGTACTACAACCTGGTCTAGAGTGAAGACGTCACCCTATCCCAAATTCTCCATCATCTAAGAAACTGATCTAAATTAACTATGTCCTTCCTTCTCTCTCTTTCTCTCTCTGTCTCTCTCTCTCTGTCTCTGTCTCTCTCTCTCTCTCTCTGTCTCTCTCTCTCTCTGTCTCTCTCTCCCACCTTCAACCTGTTCTTCTACCCTAATTCCTTACATTCACATGGCAAACCTTCTCCAGGCATTTTCAAGATTGAGGACTCAGCCCAAGTGGCCCGGCTGTGGGGCATCCGCAAGAATCGTCCAGCCATGAACTATGACAAGCTGAGCCGTTCCATCCGCCAGTATTACAAGAAGGGGATCATTCGCAAACCCGACATCTCCCAACGACTGGTTTACCAATTTGTGCATCCTGTTTGACTGGGGACAACCCGGGATACAGGGAGTCAGGCGAGGGACAGAGCAGGACTGGGACCCTGATCTCACCCCACTGGCTTACCTCTCTCTCAGCTTGCCCCCACCCCAACCTAGGCTCTGCCTGCTCTACCCAGAAGCTCCTGACCCTAGTCAGTGCTGCTCGAAACTGTGCTCAGGCCAAGGGGACTGGGAAGGCTGAGCTCCAGGTTGGCTCATTGCCCAGCCCCAGAGCTGAGCCCTGTCCAAGGAACAAGGGGCCTGTGTTGGGGAGGTGGAGGATTAGTCTTCTCTTTGAACAAGCACAAGTATATTCTCTGGTACTGGGGCCCTGTGGGGGTGGGGGTCTTTCTCTGGCCAAATTGTTGACCTGACTCTCCTTCCAAAATATTAACCTACTGTCTTACCCTATTCTATGCTCTCCGATGGGGAAGAAAATTCACACACACACACACACACACACACACACACACACACACACTCACTCACTATGATTTAAGACTACTCTGGAATGACCTCTCAAGGGAGGGCTCTTTCAATCGTTTATTGTCACTCTTCTCTCTCCCTGACTTGGAATCCCAACCCAACTGGAGACTTCCAGGGGCCCCTTGATGCTAGTTATCAGCCTTTTCACTGTCAATTCATCTCGTAAAAGTTCACTGAGAACTCGATCTATGTTTTGGGCTAAGCATGGGTGGGTGTGGGTGGGAAGATGAATGCTAGAAAAATCAGAGGCTTCCTCCTTAAGTAGAAGGAAGTCATGGTCCAGTTGGGGAGGCACCCGCATACCTAAACATGCACACAGATCAAAAATGGTAATCCAGCACAATGTGTAACTAAGTACAGGCTGGAATGGTTCAGAGAAGGGAGGGGAGGAAGGACTGATGAATTGTCTATGCTAGAGGAGGGAGATTCCAGAGAAGGCTTTTCAGAGGAAGAAGATGGGGAAGACTTGAAGAATGGGTAGGAAAATGGAAAAGAATCTGGGAGAATAGCATGGAAGGGGATGTAGGAGCCAAAGCAAAGAGGTAGAAATGAACGTGATAGGGGGCAGCAAGGGGAAATCTGTCTTTTTTAGCTCCATCCCTTGAATCCCTAGAGTTTGCCTAATCTGAAGCTAGGGTCCAGAGTAGGGTGAAAGGTCTCCTTCTCCAAAGTCAAGTATAACAATGAGGAGGAAATCAGGACTGCCTTTCCCTTCCTTTTCCTTCCCAGGACAAGCCTGGGGTCATAAGTTTGGCCCCATAGTTGCCTCCTGGAAGGGAGAGGGAAGAAGAACGGGATAAAGCAGCCCCAAGCCCCCACATCCAGCCCATCTGACCAGCACCTACTGCTATGACAGTAAAAGTAGGTACCTCCCCATCTCTCCCCATCTCTCTTGCCAAAGGAAGCTTTTATCAATGTGAGTCTTTGGGAGAATATCAGTGGTGGGGTGGAAAAGGGGATATGATCCCCTGAACCTTTCCAGGCTCCCTTAGGGGATCATGCCTTATTAATGTGTCTGTCTTGATGGAGTCTCTTAGGGTGAGCTCAGGTCAATGGGATTGTCAAATCCCCCACCCCTCCAGAAGTTCGTTGTTTATCTCTTGTGAACAGACCTTGAGATTCCCCATCCTATCAGGAGTGTTTCTGTGAATGTGTCTATTTCCAGACTTGTGAGGGTGGGAGAATTTGTGCCAACTGAAGAGGTGTGAGTATGTGCGTGTGAGAGAGGGGGTGGTGGGTGCAAATGGGTGTGAGCTTTAACGAGAAGGTCTGGGACTTAGCCCCATGGCAACTTGCTTGTTTAAGAGAAACTGTGATTCTCTCCTCCCCACCCCCACCCCCAAAGAATCACAGGATTATAGATTCAGAGCCAAAGGAAACTCAGAGGCCATTGAATCCAACTCCCTCATTATAAAGGCCCAAAGAGATTTACCTGAGCTGACACAGCTAGTTAGTGGAAGAGACAGAAATCCAACCCAAGACTTTCGAGTCCAAAAGAGGAGATAAAGTCAGAGCCAAAGTGAGCCTCGGAGAACTGAGGGTTAACTAGACTGCTTTTTCCTACCCCCCAGCAGTTTTATTGTCAAGAAAAAAGTTTACATTTGTACTGAGCAAACAGACTGTTGGCATCTTCTGTGCCATCTGAATACTCTAGCAAAGGGGCTGCTTCTGTCTCTGTACCCCTTGCCTCTGGCCTCTCCTGATCACTAAATCACGGAACAGAAAGTGGGAAGGGACAGCAGTTGCAGCTGATCCACACCAGCCAGGTCCCTGCTGGCCCCTCCTGTCCTGTCCCCATTTCTCCACTCTTTCTTCTCCCTAGCAGGGGAGGAGGAAGGCTTGCACCTAGGTCAGAACCTCAGCATGCAGTTTGTTCAACAGGTTTTCTTTATCTCCTCCCATTCTCTCTAGGGCTCATCTTCAGCTTCTCTGACTCTGTCCCTGACAAGAGTTCTAGGTAATTCTCTCCTTTCCTGACATCCCTCCCTCTCCCAGAACTTGAAGCTGGGAAGAATTATCTGGGTCAGGAGTGGGGAACCTGCGACCTGGAGGCCACATGTGGTCCTCCAGGTCCTTAAGTGCGGCCCTTTGAATCCAAATTTCACAGAACAAATCCCCTTAATAAAAGGATTTGTTCTGTAAAACTTGAACTCAGTCAAAAGGCTGCATCCAAGGACTTGAAGGCCTTGAGGCCACAGGTTCCCCAACCTGATCTAGGTAGAAGAGCTATCTCAGGGATCTGAGGGAGGGAAGAGACAGTAGAAAAGAGGGTTAGATGGGCAGGAGAGACTAGGACTAAGGGCAGGGGGGCAGGAGGAGAAGCTCCGGAAAGAGAAACAGGATGAAATGGGGTAGGGACAGGAGGGCAGCTCTGTCTAGTTGTATGTACTTCAAGACACGCACGAAGGTATAGAAGACTCCATCTCACAAATTGGCTTCCCAGCCTTGGGCCCCTTGGCAACCCTGACAGAAACCTGCAGGTGAGGCTTGTATTATGCCAGCAAACTGTGCCCTGCCCCAACCACCACCCCTATCCCCGCCCCCAGCCAGACCAATTCCTCCATTTCCCCAGCACCTACTTTCAAGCTTCCCAACACTAGGTCCAAGCCTCAATTCTTCAAAAAGGTCCTTACCCCCACCCCCAGCAGGTGTGACCCCCATTACCAGGGTCCCACCAATAACCAAGCTTATATACATGAATAAAATAGTTTTGTCTTTATTCATAGATTTGGGGGTTGTCAAGGGGTCAGGGGGTCTGATTGGGACCTGGGGTCCTTCCCCTCTATTATATCTGTTGGACAGAGAGGGGAGAGGGGACAGGCAGGTTGGACAAAGATGCAAACTCAGACTATGATGAAACAGCAATGGAATGGCCATGTGTCACTGTATCTGCTCGCCAGGCCCTGTTCTAGGACCTCAGAATTGACCATGAAGAGAACCTTCTTCAGAGGTTTGGTGGGAGATGGGGCAGGGGAGGAGGAGGGGAGGATGTTAATATATATTGGGTCGCCTGTTTTCTCCCAGAAACACACTGCTTGCAACCCTGTTCCAGTGAGTTTCTAATTTAGATAGAAGGACTCTCTCTCCCTAACCAACCACTTCTCACCAGTTTGGAGGCTGGACTATGATTCTTCTCAGGGTGACTAAAGCTGGCTTCTCTGAAACCCACCTCTTCACATTCTGTACCCTCCATTCATCCATGCAAGATGACCATGGCTGACCATGAGGTACTACTCCTCATGGGGAATATCTCTGAATTGTAGAACCAGAGACTCTCAGAGTTAGGACTTTATCTTAGTGAAAGGACTGTATACTCTGACTGACCCACCCTGCCCTGTCTTACCCCAGGGAAACCATAACTCTGGATCTAGTTTCCTTCTCACTCTAACCCACCCCCACCCCCACCCCAAGCCTTCTTTGCTCCTGGCCCTGGGGCTGCAGCTGGGGAGAGAGATCCCAGCTGGTACAGAAATAACCCTAAGTACCCCACTATTTGGAGAACTCTTGCCATATGAAGCCATTTCACTCAGGACAGGGACACCAGGCTTCCCTGCCCACTCTGGACAGTGGGGGTTAAGATAGATAAAAAAGGCAATAAAACCTAATATAATAAGAGTCAACCCTTCCCCACCTCCTATTTTACAAAGGAGGAAATTGAGCATAGAGAAGGGAAAATGACTTGTCCAAGGACACCAAAGTAATAATGAGCAGACTGGGATTACAGCCAATCCTGTTGCCTCTTTTTCCCCAATGCATGGTGTAGTTATAGATTTGGCTTTGGCTCTGTCCTTGGATAGTTTTGCTTGAGCTGGGAGTGGAGGAACAGGGAGTTAAGAGAAGAGTGTGTGGGACAGATATTGGGAACTGGGCAGAGAAGGGAGCTGCTAGAGTAAGGGGTATGGCCAAGAAGTTCCCACAGTCACTACTGGTAGGAGCTCAGGAGCCCAGAGAACTGGGTTGCAGCAACATGAGGACAATTGCCAGGCCTTGGGAAGGCAGCCTACCAAACTTCTACCCTACAGCCCCTATCTCTGGCCTTGTCTGTGCCCAAGTCTCAACCTCTCTGTCCCTCTATTTCCTCCATTAATCTTTTCCAAATACCCTCAGTCCCTGGTAAACTCAGAACTAATTATAGAGTTAGTAGGGTCTTCAGAGGCTCTCTGGTTGTGCTCCTGCATGATTAAGTACCCCCCATGATATTCTCCATAAGAGGTCATCTAATCTCTGCCTGAACATGCTCAGTGGTAGGAACATCACTACCACTTCAGCAGCCCAATTCCTCTCTAGTGTAGATCTAATTGATGGGCAGTTTCTCCTTTTGCTGAGCTAAAAACAATTTCTTCTCAACTTTAACCCATTATTCCTCATTTTTCCCTTGTTCTAATCTCTCTTCCAAATGGCACCTCCTCCAGTACTTGAACACAGCTGTCAGGTGCCCACTAAGTCTGAACTCCTCATTGGTATTTCTTGTTTCTAATGGTCTGTCTCCTCCATGAGAGGTCATCCAGTCTCTGCTGGACCTCAAGATAAGAGATGATGGCAAAGCTGGAAGGGACCAACCAGGCCAACCCCATCCTCTCCCAGAACAGGAACCTGATGTCCAGAGAAGCTACTTGCCTGAGGATACTGAGCAAGTTCTTGGCAGAAAATGAGACAAGAACTAGAATTTCCTGACTCCTTGGGCCAGCACCCTTTTTGCAGCACCTCTTTTTCTCTCTGTGGATTTGCCCCATAATGGTAACCAGACTCTGAAAGAAAATCTCAGGATGTCTCTTAGAACCCAGGAGTAGAGGACATCCGAATTAAGAAAGTCCAAGAGATGGCAACGGATTTCTGGTTTTTATCCAGTCAATCACAGTATATAAATAGATATATGTGTGTGCATATATATGTATTTGTATGTATGTGTGTGTATTGTGGGGTGGGAGTGGGGATGGACCACAATGGGGGAGTATGGTTGTGTGGGTATGTGCATGTGTGTGTTATGGGGCCATAGGAATTCACCACTGACCTTCTCACATTCCTTTGTAGATACCCCTTTACATCGGGCAAGTCAGGATAGAGGCCAGCCCCAAAGTCCCAGAAAAGCAAGAGAAGGCTAATAAGGAAGTTCTCCTGGGACAGAGTGTGGGAATGGGGACTTCTCAGCAGTCAGAAAGGATGGAGGCCCCAAAACAAGTGCTTGGACATGGCTAGGTTGGAGTCTAGTGCAGAAAGAAAAGAAGGGAGACTTAGAGATTGGGCAAAGCAGCAACCCCTTCCTTTCCCTAACTACAGAGATGCCTCTAGAGCTGTCTCTAAGAAAGAGTGGTATCCATGTCCTAAGATGCCTAAATGTCCTATCATTTCCATGAAGATAGGTATGGGGAAGTGAGAAGGAAAGGAGAAAACAAGAGGCAGAGTCCCACTGTCCTGATTGACTTTAGGAATAACCAGGAGAAATTTGCTTCTGGAATCAAGAGCTGGAATAGAATAGCTAAAATTTATATATCATTTACAGTGCCAAACTTTGTGCTAAGTGCTTTATGATGAATATCCCATTTGATCCTCATAATAACCCTGGGAGATAGGTGGATTCCTGGACCCTTGCTGCCTATCCAGATGGGGTAAAGAGGAGCGTGTGCAACTGCTGATTGGAAGTCTTCTGAAATAATGCTTTGAGTTTACGGGGACTATCTCCCATTAGATCAGAAGTCTAAAGATGTGTCAGCGATGAGGGAGAGGGAATGGGAAGACTTGGTGTGGTTAAAGTCTGAGGAGAGACAGTGCACCTGGGGGTGGCTGCCTTTGACTCCAATTAGGTCCCCTCTCAGAACATTGCCCCTGGGAAACAAGGGCTCTGAGAGTCTGGGAGTTAAATCTTCAGGGTGGATTCCAGGAAAATAATAAAGTCAAGGCATCTGGAGGCAAAAAAAAAAATTATTCTTTGTGACCCTGACCGAGTAAGGGGTTTCTATCCATGGTCCTGAGCTTCAAATCCCACTTCCACAGATCCCATTGACTCAGACTTCCTCGGGCTTTAGCAGCAATAAAGGGGGAAGGGGTAATCAGATTAAGGAATAAAGGATCTTGATGCTGCTAGAATTGGCTTCTGTTTAGCATGCTCTAGGAGGTGAAAGAAGATTGAAGATTTCCAAAGGCTGGAACTGAGAGCTGCTAAGATCACATCTCACCTGGTGCTGCATGGCCATCCACTGGCATCAGCTTCCCAGGGAAACCCAGTTATGGGATCGTACAGCTTTGTGGGTCACCAGGACAACCTTCAACATCATTACTCCCTACTACTAGACCCGGACATACTCCAGTAGCAAGATGGGGGCAGGGAAGGACCTGTGGAGTCTTCTCTCATCCTATTCCAGGGCTGCTGACCTTTGGTTTGAATGGAGTTTATCTCCCAAGTGCCCCTGATAGGAGGAGGCACTGAAATTCTCTGTCCCTAGTATCTCCTGCCTTAAATTTTGGCAGGGAATTCTTTCATCCCTGTCTGTAGGGACCACCAGCCTTCTACCTCAGGCCTCCTGAGCTCCCCTTGGCCATGGTCCAAGCTTGCCCAGACTAAGGAGTGGGGAGAGAAGGGGAGCAGAAACAAGCTTACCACCTCCATGACAAGGTGAAGTTGGAGGAATCAAGAAGAGAAGACTTCAGGGAGATCAGACTACTGTGTCCTCAGGCAGTTGCCATCTTGCTCAAGTGTCAAGGCTTCCACCTTCTTGAGAACAAAGGCTGCTCCTCCCCATCCATTCTTCCTCCTAAGTGTACTGGGAGTCATATGGAGTCCTGTCCAGTAGAAGGCCAGGTTGGGGGAGGGGGGTGACCTCAGTTTCTAGGAGAAACTCTTGAGGATGAGGGGAGAGGGTGAAGAAGTGAGCAGCCCTAGGATTCTGGATGGAGGTAGTGAGAGCTAAGAGGAATGATATCATTAGCCCTCATGGGATCTCTCCCCTTCCCCCTTGCCAGTAGCCCCACAGACCCAAAGTTTCAAAGGATGGGGGTCTTGGAAGACAACCACAAGCTCACTCGGGCTTCTGGTGACAGAATCTCTATAGTGCCTTCCCCAGGTCAGAAAGAGGAAGGGGAAGGATGAGATATGCAGAAGTGGAGAAGGACAATGGGGTCCACATGACATATCTAGAAATGAAGAGTGGAAGAGGCAGGGTCCTACCTACTTGGGTTCTGAATGTCAAACAAGATCAAATGTTGCCTTCTTGCATCCTCCACCACAAAGTAGTTGCTACTCTTCTGATTTTGTCTGCAAGATGCCAGACCTTTTCAGAAGTTTGGGGTCCTTGAAGCCATCCAGCAAGTGTTTAACTGGGGGTGAGGTATCTGTGTGTGTATATTTAGAGGGGTCATCCCTTCCATCCAGGTCAGCAACCATGACTGGGGTAAAATGATTGCCCTGAGGCAATTACTCTCCCTTTCCCACCATGGAGGGATGCTAAGAGTACAGATTTCTGGGATAGGCCATCCACGCAAGCTAGAGCTCACTCTCAGCTCCCCTCACCCAGGCTTAGGGATGGGAGAAAGAGTGGGCAGGAATAGTCTCACTGCTAGAACCTTGATGATCCCAGTTGGACTCTGCACCAGCATCCTCTCTCCTGTGCCACATGGGGCTGAGCCCAGAAACTTAGGAAGAAGGTTGTTCCCTCTGTCCCCCAAAGGCCCTGGATCAGAGTGAGCCAAGATCAGGAGATGCTCAGGGCATCCTTACCTCCCCACCTCTCATTGCTGGGAGTGCCTGCACCTTTAGTCTCCCCAAACTATTCAGTGGGAGCTACCACCTCCCATCAACCCCAGTTTGGAGGGAAGGGGTCCATTCTGCCCTCTTTCTTCTCCACTTTCTCCATAGCCACCAGGAGAGGGGATAAAATAGAATAAGAAAAAGACATGTAAGAATAGGAAGACCTCAGAAAGCCCAATGGAAGACTTAGAGACTGAAAGATCTCACCCTCCCTTAGACAGCAGTCCTCTAGTGGGACACATATGGGAGGTGGAGGGGTGGGCTGTCCTCTTGTAGAAGAAGAAATAGGAAAGAGAAAAAGAGAGAGAGAGATCCTTGAGAAGGAGCAGGAGGAGTGGGTGGAAACAAGAATCCTTAGAGATCAGTGTGGTCTAATAAAAAAAGCGTTGGATTGAGGAATCAGGAGTCCTGAGTTCTTGTCTGCTTCTACCTTGCAATGTGACCTTAGGCCATTCATTTTCCCTTTCCAGGCTTCAGTTTCTTCCTCTATAAAATAACGGGGCTAGACTAGACAGTCTGTAAGGTCCCTTCCAGCTCTGACATGCTGTGAGCCAGCCTGAGGAGAATGGATGGGAGTCAGGGATTCTGGAGGAGGGGGTCTTGGGAGACTTCTGAAGGACACAGAGAAACAGATCTCTTTGATGAGATCTGAAGACCAAGAGCCCTTGCCAACATTGCTGGCTGAGGCTGTGGTCCCTCACCTGCGGGAGGATTACTTCCCCAACCCCTACCCCTTCCCTGCCCCCACTCTATGGTGCTATTTTGAATGCTTGTTTCTGGTTTTTCTTTGTTTTTCTTTTTTTTCTATTTTTTTTTTCTTCCCAAGACGACTTTTAAAAAAATAAAAGCTTGATTGGAAAATATGTCTGGAACTCTATGGAGCTGGGGCAGGAGGAATGGGTTGATTGTGGAAGAGGGTGAATCAGAAAGGACAGAAGACGGAAGAGGGTTGGCAAGGAATGAAGGGTATAGATGGCGGAAGGGAGACTGGGAGGGATAGAGAGCAAAGGCATGAGGTGGGCTGATGGGGGATGGGGAGAGACAGTTAGATGGACTCCACGTAGTTGGCGGGATAGAGACCAAGCTGCCCACTGTCCAAACGGCCTCGGCACCAACCCTGTTCATCTTCTTCTCCCAGTTTGGTGAGCTCATCTCCTGGAGGGACATAACAGGAGACAGGGTTAGTGGTTGGGGAAGAAAGGAATGTGATTTGAGTATGCATCCCCAAGACTCTAGGCATGAGGACCCTTAAAATTCTACCCTATATCCTGTCTGTCAGGCTCCCAATATTCCACTATTCCATGTTCCACATTCCATCCTCTGTCCCCTGACCCCTTGCCTGTCAGGTCCCATATACCTTCACTCTTGTAGTCTGCTACCATATCTACATCTATCCCCTGCTTTGTGAAAGCCTTTGTTGAGCCACACCAATATTCCCTGCTGCCCTCTCACAACTGTCCCCACGTCCCCAACTTTCATAAGTCTCTATGTCTACTTAGCATCTATCCCCGGACAGAAACTCTACCCCTAGCTTATCCATGTCCCATGCCCCATCCCCTGGGCCCTCCTCCTAGGTCAAACCTGCTTTGAAGCTGAGCTCGTCCTGCTCCTGACCATCGTAATCATAGAGTGCCCGAACACGCACCCCCTTGGCATCATCCTCAAAGGGGTTGGCACCACCGTTGGCCTCACCCGCCCCAAAGGGATTTCCACTTTCATCATCAGACCACTCAGCAGCATATGGCTGGTTTCGGTCATAGCTGCTGACGCTGAACGGAGAGGAATGGGGAAGGGGGAAGATCATCATTGGTTTTGTCCTCAAGGGGCTTCCCACTCTCCCCAGCACAAAGCATAGATTCACAGAATTTTAGGGATGAAAGAGACCATGGGATCAATCTAGGCCAACCCATACACCAAAGGAATCTCTATTACAATAAACCCCATGGTTAGTTGGTCATTCAGCTGGTATCAGGTTCTAGAGTGAGGGAGACCTGAGTTCAAATCCTGCCTTAGACACTTATTATCCATGTGTTCCTGGGAAGTCACTTAGCCTCTGCTCAGCTCAATTTTCTTCATCTGTAAAATGGCGATAATAATAGAATACACCTCCCAGGATTGTTGTGAGGATAAAATAAAATAATATTTGTAAAGCATTCATAAAATACTATATAAATACTATATAAATACTAGCAAAAAACCAAAATGAGAGCCATCACCACTTAAATCATCCCATTCTACTCTGGAACAACTCCATTGATTAAGAAATTTTTCCTGACACCAAGCCTAAATCTTCCCCTTTGCAGCTGGCACCCATTGCTCCTGGCTTCTGCCCTCTAGAGCCAAACAAGTTGAATCCCTCTTTCACATGGCAGCCTTTCAAACACCCTGCTCCAAACTTCTCTAAATGATGGAAGGTGCTAGGGGATGAGATCAGGAAGAGGGAGAAACTCTTCTACAGTGGTCTAGAGTCAAGGGACCTAGGTTCAAATCCCAGCTTTGCTTCTAACTAGCTGAATCACCCTAAGCAAGCAATCCTGACATCACTCCTTGGGGGGAAAAAGTTCATGCCTCAGGTTCTCCATCTGTAAAATGGAGCTACAGGAAGGCTTCATTTTAAGCAATCCTAGGAAAGAGGGCATCTAATTATTTGCATTACAAAAAATCATTTCTTTAAATAGTGTTTCTTCCCCTGATACATTCCAAAAAAGATTCCATTTAAGCATCTTTTATCAGAATGTATCACAGGGGCACACGAAACCTTTTCTATTCTATCTACTGAACCAGGCTGCCAGGAATGACAAAAATAAATAAATCAATAGATGGGAGAGGGTTTGGGGAAATATTTTTAAATACTTTAGGAATAGAAGAGGTGACATCATTGTTATTCAATTACAAGGGACTTCCAAGGCCACCTAGTCCAAACTATACCTGCTAGAATTCTAATAATTCATAATATAATAGTTGTGTATATAACATATAACCATTTTATTATAATAATAGACCCTGCGTGCCCAATGCTTGGACACATCTCTGGGCCACAAGGAAGCTCCAGTGGGGGAGCAACTTGGGAGAGAAGGTGTGCCCACCTGGTACTCACCTGCCACGGTCCCCAGCCTGGGCCATAGACTCTACCACCCCCGAGGCATTGGTCAGGGTCACACCCTCGTTCTTCTTCGGCAGTTTCTCCTTCCTGGTGATGGTATGGGTGAGGTCTGGGTTCCACTCCTAGTGGCAGTATGGGGTATGGGTATCTGTAAGGCTGCTCCCTGCTCCCTTCACTTCACTCCCTCTTCCTGGCCCTCCCTGCCCCAAGTCCACCTCCACACCCCAAGAAGGCAGGACACTGACCTCAAACTGGGGCCAATTCATGGGCATGCCAGGCCCACTGGTGCTTCGGAACCACTTGAGGTCTTCCTGGGCATCGGCCGTCCGGATTGTCTGCTCCAGCTCACGGTACACATTGATGTAACTGGGCAAGGGAGAAATCAGGGGAGGTCACTCATGTCTCTGCCTGAAGTTCAGGGGGAGAAACCAGACTACACCCAGGGTCCAGCTCAGGCCACCTTCTAGAAGTCATCAGGATTCTTCCGAGGGCACTTCAGATCACTTCAGATCAGGGAGACCCAAGGTTACCTACCAAAAAGGATGGGCACAGAGGAGGTGCCTACCTAAAGCTGGTACAAAGATACCCTCTGTTCTCATGCAATGGTGGCAATTGAGCCCAGAGCCTCTTCCTTCTTACTCCTCCCATTCTGTATTAGAGAGACATCGTGATCTAGCAGATAGGCTTGGAGATTTGGAAGGCTTGGGTTCAAATGCTCTAACACTTTCTAGCTCTAGGACCAAGGGCAAGTTCAAATGATTCTCTTTGACCCTCAGTTTCCTCATCTGCAAAATGGGGACAATGATACTTGTAGCACCTACCTTACTAGGTTGTTGTAAGAATTAAATGAGAAAATGTTTGTTAGTCAGTCAGTGAATAAATATTTAAGTATCTACTATGTGCCAGGAAAAGAGTATCTAGGGGGAACAGTGAATAGAGTGCCAGGCTTGGAGTCAGTAAGACCCAAATTCAAATCCAGCCTCAGATACACACTGGCTGTATGACCCTGGACAAGTCACTTAATCCTGTTTGCTCAGTTTCCTCATCTAGAAAATGAGCTGGAGAAGGAAATGGGAAACCACTCCAGTATCTTTGCCAAGAAAATTCCAAATGGGATCATGAAGAGTCAGACACAACTGAGAACGACTGAACAACCACAAAATGTGCTGAGCCCTGTGCTAAGCATCTATACATATATGTGAAGTGCTGGGTACCTGCTGCTTTCTGCCAAGTTGAGGTGGCGCTTTATATCCAAGAGCACCTCCTTCAGGAAAACCAGCCTCTTCTCCTCGAACTGCTGGCATTGTTCGAATACCTGCTCCATGCCTTCCATGTACTGGGGCGTTGACTTGCCAATCTCATCCAACACCTTCTCATATTTCTCCTGGGTCTGTTGAGAAAGGAAGAAATGTAGGGAAGGAGGAAAGAAGAGAAAGAAGGAAGGAAGGAAGGAAGGAAGGAAGGAAGGAAGGAAGGAAGGAAGGAAGGAAGGAAGGAAGGAAGGAAGGAAGGAGGGAAGGAAAGAAGGAGGGAGGGAGGGAGAAAGGGAGGGAGGAAAGGTAGTAGGTAGTAGGGGCAAGCTGAAGCCTGAGGACTTTAGGGATCTTTCCTTCCTCTCCCACCCCCACTACTCCCATTACCGTCATGCTGGTAAATGTTTAACAACAGCTCTCAAAAAAAAAAAAAAAAAAAAGAGCTCAACACACTTTTAAGTTTAAATTGTATTAACATCTCCATCACTTTCATATTTCTGGACTTATGAAATGTCAAGCCCTGATTCTTTATCTTTGATGATTTCTAAAGCGTAAATGCTCACGCTGAAAATGTAATCTCTAACAATCGGTTCTAGGGAGGTGGTATGAGTTGGCTCAGCACATGCGTACATCCCTTCTCCCTATGCTGGAGCCTGGGTTAGGCCTCTGCCCCCAGTGGACCACTTCCCCCCCACTCTGTAATCTGTAGGCCTGCCCTTCCACATACTCTCCTCCCCTCTCCATGCTCCCAGCTGCAGACTCAGACCTTCTGTACATCCTGCTTGCACTTGTCCACTTTGTCCTGAAGTTTCTTCTGCTGTTCCGGGGTGACTGACTGCTCTGCCTTGCTGTTGGCCTCCCGGGTCACTGCCAGCTTCTCCTCCTTGCAGGCCAAATGGTAGGCCTTCTTTGCTGCCTCCAGCTTTCAGAGATGTGAAAGTTAATAGCCAGCATTTATATAGTGCCTTAAGATGAGTGAAGCTGTGAGGCAGGAACTATACCCATTTTGCAGATGGACAAACTGAGTCTAGAAGAGGTGATGTGAGTTGTATCCTCAGTGTCTAGCCCAGGGCCTTGCAGTAGTGGGGACTTAATTACTCGTTGTTGAATGACTAACTGAATAAGAACAGGGCCCCTTCCTCTTTCCTCATTGACAAGTCAATCACCTTATGGACACCCTCCTTCTAGAAAACAATATTATTTGGCCAGGAATCCCTCTCTGTAGATTCTAATAACATTGTAGACTTGGAGGTGGAAGGGATCTTAGAGGCCATGGGGCTGGACCCCTAGTTTTATGGATTAGGAAACTGAGGCAGAGGATAAGGGACTTGTCCAAGGTGACACAGCTAGTAGTTGTCTGACTCCAAGGCCAGTGCTCTATCCACTACAACATGCTGCCTTTCTGTAGGTTTCCCATTGCTACCCACACCCTTCCTTCTAGACCCTCTCCCCCACCTAGCCTGGTACCTCTTTCATCTTCTTGGCCCAGGGTTTCTGTGCTTTCCGGAAGCCATCCTCAGCCTCCTTAGTCTCCTTGAAGCCTCCCATGATCTGCTTGTGGTAGGCATCCTTCTGCCAGTTCTTCACCTTCTCCAGGTCATCATTGACCAGACTGTTCTTCACATCCTGATGCAGCTCACTCACCTTATCGGCCTCTGTCATGATGGCACCCCATGCGCGCTCTAGGCTGCCATACTGTGGGCCTGTAGGCAGAGAACCAATGCCTGGGCATGAGCTGGGTGAGACACAGCAGTTGCTCCCCTGCCTCAAACACCTCCACAAGACTGAAGGAGGGCAACCCTCCCTCTCCTGTTCTCCCTGCACCCACGGCTGGGCAGGCAATCCAAGGAAAGCTCACATCTGACTCTTGCTGCACCTGGGGTTCCCTGCGTTCGGTTTGATTCAACAAAAGCACCTTCTGTGTGCCAGGCACTGTGCTAGGCTGAGGTCAAGAGGGCACCGAAAGCTTAGATTCAACAGGCTAGAGCTTTGGGTCAAATCCAATGAGATCAAATTTCGTAGGGCTAAATATAAAGTCGCCAGATCATAAATTTAGAGCTAGAAGAGACTTCAGAGGCCATCTAAATTCTAGACCAACCCCTTCATCTTACAGAGGGGGAAATGGGGGGCCAGAGTGGTCAAGTGATTTATTCAAAATCACATAGGTCATTTAATATATATTTTAAAGTCACAAAGATAAGTGTCAGAGGCAGAATTTGAGCCTAGGTCCTCTAATGTTAAATTTAGTTCTCCTTCTACTGTATTCTCCTCTAGATATGTCTTCCTTTTTTTTCTGAATCGTACCGAGGTTATATGGTTACAGGATTTGAAGTAGAAAGGGATCACCTTAGAAATCATCAAGTCCAAGCCCCTCATTTTATACATGAAGAAATTAAAACCTAGAAAGAGGAAATGACTTGTCTAAGGTCATATAATTAAGTGGCAAAACTGGGGCTTTAAATCCAAATGTTTTGTCTCCAAACACAGTACATTTACCAGTATATCACAACCCCACAATCTCTACCTCAAAAGAGTTTCTCCTTTTTCTTGTCCATCCATTAAGGCCCAAGTCATAGGAATATGAGCTAGAAAGGACCTCCAATGCTGGCTGATCTACCCATCCCCTACTTTTACAATGGCTCTCAGAGGTAAGAAACCTTGCCCAAGGTCACACAGAAAGTGAATGTCAGGGGTGGGATTTGAACACAAGTCCTCTGACTGCACAGTCAGGGCATGGCTTCCATAGTGCCATGTTGCCTCCCTTAATCCTGTTTACTCTAGGAAGCCTTTCCTCACCTCTCTTTCTCTCCTCTGAACATCAAGAGTTCTTCCTGTAGACTATGACTTGTCTTTCTAATCACTTATTTGTGTGTGCTTACATGCAACATGTGTGTATATTTGTGTGTATGTGCATGAGAGTCTTATCTCCCCATCCTGCTGTAAGATCCTTAAAAGTAAGGGCCAAATCCTATGCACCGGACCTGGAGTCAGGAGTTCAAATCCAACCTCAGATACTAGCTATGTGACTCTGGGCAAATCATTTAACCTCTATCTGCCTCAGTTTCATCAACTGTAAAATGGAGATAATAATAGCACCTACCTCCCAAGGCCGTTGTGAGAATCAAAGGAAATAATATTTGCAAAGTGCTGGGCTCATAGTAGTGACTTCATAGATAATGGATCCTTCACCCCCAACCCTAGTACTTTTGAAGGACCCATGGTGAAGAAATATTTCATTTCGGGTAGTAGTTCCTTGAGCTTTTTATTCTCCCTCTCATCCTCAGCAGAAGGTACCCCAGTTGCCTTTATCCTTTCATTTGGCACGGCCAGCCTCTTCTTAATGATGTCCACAGATGGTGAACTGAGACACAACCTCTCCATGTCTAGCATAAGCCTGGGCACACAGTTGGTGCTAAGTAACGATAATAGTTTCGATTTCCATAGTGCTTTAATGTTTATAGAGTACAGATGCACAATCCCACAAAGCTGCCCGTCTATATTACCCCCATTTTACATCTGAGCAAACTGAGGGTCAGAGAAATAAAGGGACATGTCTAATAAATACTTAGAGGGTCATACAATCTAAAGTCAAAAGGGACTTTAGCCTTCATCTTGCTTAGTTCTTTCATTTTACAAAAGCAAAAATTGAGACTTAGCAGGAAATGACTTACCCAAGGTCACTTAGTAAGAAGCAGAGCTAGCACTTGGACCCAGGCTCTCTGACTCTATACCCAGGGCTCTTTCCTCTATGCCACTCTTGTTGAATGATTGAATGACTAAAACGTACATGAGGTCAGGGTGAGACCAGGGCATGGCTCGGAGATGGCCTACTCCTTGGGGTAGGCTCCCTCCCATGATCTCCCTCCCCTCCTCAGGCACAGCCTCCTTCAGCTAGAGAGGCCACAATAACCCAGCTGGTTCTAATAGGGCCCATTTGCCCTTTGTCCCTAGGAAGGGGTGAGGGGTGAGGGGCTAGATCCCCTGCTCATGCTCCTCCCCCAGGCATAGGAGTGGGGGTAAGAGGTACCCGAGGGAGGCGGGTATAGCTGTTGTTGGCTGGTTTGGGGGAGAGCACCAGGGCACCTTTCTCGAGGAGCTGGCGCCAGCGCTTGGCCCAGTCTGTGAGCTGCTGGGCGTAGGCCTTCTCGATCTTAGCCCGCTCATGAAGGCAGCTCATGAGGTCGTTGCAGAGCCGGTGGCCATCATCGATCCGCTTGACCGTCCGCTTGTAGTTTCCCACCTGGAGGAACCCCAAGGACAAATGGGCAACCCCACTCGCTGGCTACCCTGATGGTTGTTGTCTCTCAAGTGGGACCTCTCTGGGCCTCACCACTACCAACAGCCTGGCCATGTATATCAAGAATGATTTTCCTAACCATCCCCTAAGAGCAACAGCCAAACCACCCTCCCCCAAACCATCATAATCATAACAATTTTAAGAGCCTCCCTCACAAATACCCCCTCCCCAGTCATAGCCTGTTGTGTACAACAGGTGCCTATCCTGAGCATGGAAGGGCTGGGACGACTGAGGAAGGTGACCCAGCAGAAACCATCCTGGCCCCCATCCCATCCCACCTTCCAGCCTGGTCCACTCTCCAGCTTCCATATTTCCCACCATCTACCAAACCTAGAGGGAAGGAAAGTAGATGAGCCCCAAGCAGGTTGGGCAAGGGGCAGGAGAAAAATTGAGAAGAGAGAAGTAAGAAAAAAGAAACTCATGTGTTCTCTAAATGGAGAGAAATGGAAGAGGACAGAGGCAGAGAAATAGAAGGTCATAGAGAGGCAGGCAGAGGAGGTGAGGAGAGAGGGTAGCAGAGAAATGAAAAAAAACATACAGAAGGATGGGTGAAAGGTAGGTTAGATCACACAAAGCGTAATACAAGCGTAGGATAGAACCTTTAAGTTTACAAAATGTTTTCTTCCCATCCACCTGGTGAGATAAGTAATCAGAGCATTAATCTCCCCATTTTATAGATATGCCAACTGAGGCTCAGAGAGGATAACTTGTCCACAGTCCAACAGCTAGTAAGGATGACATAAGGGACAGGAAGCAAGGGAGACATGAGTTAAAAGATTAGGATTAGAGCATTAGAAGCAAAGAAATAGAGGTTTAAAAGAGAAATGCAAACCCCTTCCCAGATTAAAATTTAACAAAAGCTCTATTTACCTTTTATTAATTACTCAATAATAAGGGATAGGACTTAGATCTGTGATTTCATTGATTTAGGGAACTCCCAAGAAGGAGACTCCCTCTACTTTTCTGCAACATTACTCTTGGAGAGTTGCCTAGGGTACTAAGAGGTCAAATAATTTGTTTAGGGTCACACAACCAGTGTATATCAGAGTCAGAACTTGAATCCTGGGTCTTCTGGACCTCTGAGGCCACCTCTCTAACCACTGTACCACAGCTGCGGCCATCATCATCATCATCATCATCATCTCCTCATCTTCATCACCATTATCACCACCATCCTCACCATCATCACCATCACCATCTTCCTCCTCCTCCTCATTATCATCATCCCCCTCCTCCTCTTTTTCATCACCATCACCACTATCATCATCCTCCTCCTCCTCCTCATCACCATCATCCTCATTTTCATCACCATCTGTTATCATCACTCATGCCTACAGTGTTTTCCTATTTACAAAGCCCTTTTCTTTCCTCACACCATCCCTGGGAGGTACTTCCTTCCTCCTTTTTTTTTTTGGTTGCTGTTTAGTTTTCAGTCATGTCTGACTCTCTGTGACCCCATTTGAGATTTTCTTGACCAAAGTACTGGAGCACTTTGCCACTTCCTTCTCCAGCTCATTTTGCAGATGAGGAAGCTGAGGCAAACCAGATTAAGTGACTTGCCCAGGGTGCCACAGTTAGGAAATGTCTGAGGCCAGTTGAACTCAGGTCTTCCTGCCTCCATCCACAGTGCCACCTCAATGCCCATTACTCCTTTTAGTTACTAAATAAATAAGGACCCTGATAACCACTCCCTTCCCTCCCTCACCCCGCAAATATGCAGCCTACAATGCACAGGACTTCTAAAACAGAAGCACAGGGCATCTAAAATAGTAATTAAGCTTCTAAAAGAGGAGGAAGAGAGTGTGGAAGGTATGAGAGAGACACAAAATGGAGGTCAAAGGTTTAATTTGGGTTGGTGGGTCTTGTGATGTCTTAGGGGAAGCAGGAGAGTGGATGGAGGTTCCCTGAAATGGTTGCCTTACTCCCTCTTGTGGCTACAATATGCCAAATCAATTCTCCAGAAAGGCTGTGAAGGAGAGCAGGAAGTAAGGAAGGGTAGAGGTTTGGGTAGGTAGAGGAGGGAGAGAATAATACCAAGGCAGATCAGGAAGGGAATCCAGGCCAAGGTGCTGCTGAAATATCTGATGTCAAGGTGGACAGGAAAGAGCTGGGCATTACTCCCACAGGACTGGCACAGAGCACCCCCGGGTTGTGGTTCCTTCTGTGGAACACTAGAGGCAAAGGGAGGATTGGAATCTGGGAGAGAGGGTTATGTCGGAGGAAAGGTTGGGGGTGTGGGGGAAATCTCACCTCCCAGAAGCTGTCTGTGATCTCCTCCACTGAAGGTGCAGCCTCATCATAGGAGCCAGACATGGTGCCTGGGGCTGGAGGTTGAGGCTGGGCACTGGGCTGCAGCCAGGGACAAACCTCTGCTCATGCACTGAAAGATAGGAGAGAAAAGAGTGGTCAATAAAGCAGAGGAGGGAGATGTGGAAGCCAGCGCTCCCCCTCTATCCCACTCCCAATTACCTCTGCCCACAGCTTCAAAGCTCTGAACCTAGCTGAAAACTCAGATGTATATAAAGCTTTGGGTCATAAGGGACCCTAGAAATCATCCATTCCACTCTCCCCATTTTACAGAGAAAGAAACTGAGGTTTAGAGAAGTTAAATGATTTGCCTAAGATCACAAAGTTTTTCAGTAACGAAGGCAGAACCCAAGTTTCTTGACTTCCATTCTTATTTAATGGTCTTTGCACTACTCCATTAGCTCTGTAATCCAGGCACAGGTCTGGCAGAGAATTCAAAGATGGGCCCTAAAAGGGTCATTCTGGGTAAAGTGGCTCTGAACCATATCTCAGCCAATTCCCAGATCTCAAATCTCTGGTGGAGTGCATTATGGAGTCTCATTCCTTCCACTTTGGACAGTGGGGATTCCTCCTGGGTTGTACCAGCAAACCAGTGCTGATTTTGTTGTAGTTCAGTTGTTTCAGTTATGTCCAACTCTTCATGAGCCCATTTGGGGTTTTCTTGACAAAGACATTGGAGTGATTTACCATTTCCTTCTTTCAGATCATTTTACAGATGAGGAAATTGAGGCAAACAGAGTTAAGTGACTTGCCCACGGTCACCAAACTACTAAGTGTCTGAGGCCAGATTTGAGTTCAGAAAGATGAGTCATCCTGACTCCAGTACTCTCCCCACGGTGCCACTAATATTTTAGGTTAATTCATTCAAAAGACTACTCTATATCTGCCCCACCTCTTTGATCTCTGCCCCATAGTCTCAGATTGCTAGGCTCCAAATTTAAGGATTCTACAAACGCTGTCCATCATCCTCCACTCCTCCATTCGCCCCACTACAGCAAAGGAGAATGCCAGTCACAAAGGATGCATCCTCACATGACTCTCCAATGATGAAATCTTAATTCAAAGTCATTCAAACTATGAAAATTAAAAGGCAGTAACAAAAGGTGTGATGAGGTACAGTAGGTGACTTGAATTTGACAAGTAGCAGCAAATTTATAGAGCTACAGGTGGCTTTCTGGTTCTCCCTCTCATTTTTAAAAAATTAATGTATTTAATTTTAGTATTCAATGTTAACTTCTGTAAGCTTTTGAGTTTTAAATTTTCTCCCTTTCCCTCCCCTTCCCACTCCCCCCTCCCCAAGATGGCATGCAATCTGATAAAGGCTCTACATATGCATTCCTATTAAACATATTTTCACGTTAATCATGTTATAAAGATGTGTTCGTCCTTTGCTACCAAAGAAGACCATGCCATCAGAAAAATAATGACATGACTTGCACTTGACTTTGTTTTGAGTGAGGGAGGGCTGTGCAGGTCACCAGCCTCACTTCTCCAGAGCCATCTGAATCCAGTGACCAGATATTCATTAGGATGACTGGAGAGGATCCAGGAGGAGGCAATTGGGGTTAAGTGACTTGGTCAAGGTCACACAGCTAGTGAGTGTCAAGTGTCTGAGGTGAGATTTGAACTCAGGTCCTCCTGGCTCCTGCACTAGTGCTCTATCCACTGCATCACCTGAAGGTAGCTACCCTTCATGTTATAAAGAAGAGTTAGAATGAATGAAAGAAACCATGAGAAAGAAAAAACAAAACAAAAAAAGGGAAAACAAGCAGTATGCTTTGATCTGCATTCAGATTTCATAGTTCTTTCTCTGAATGTGGACTGCATTATCCTTCATGAGTCTTTTGGAGTTGTCTTAGTTGTCTCATTACCGAGAAGAGTCTATCAAAGTTAGTCATCTCATAGTATGGCTGTTACTGTGTACAAAGTTCTCCTGGTTCTGCTCACTTCACTCAGCATCAGTTCATATAAGTCTTCCCAGGTTTTCTCAAATTCTGCCTGTTCATCATTTCTTATAGCACAATAGTATTCTGTTACATTCATATACCACAACTTGTTCAGCCATTCCCAACTGATGGGCATCCCCTTGATTTCCAGTTTTTGGCCACCACAAAAAGAGCTGCTATAAATATTTTTTTGTACATGTGGGTCCTTTTCTCATTTTTATGATCTCTTTGCTTCCCTGTCATTTTAAAAGGGGAAATTGAGGTCCACCATAGGAAAGTGATGCATTTGAGGTCAGATAGGTAGGTAGGAAGAAGAGTGAGCCAGGCTTAAAACCTTGTGCCTCAGTTTCTTTCTACCATATTACCCTCTCTCCCTCCCATTCGCTACCTTCACAGTGCATATTATGCATTCAATAAATGCTGGCCAGCCTATGGACATCCTCCCTCCCCCATCCCTGTTTTCAGTATTCTAACCCATTGCCAAGGATCTCCCTAAGAGATAGATACCACCTCCCAGTGACTCCCCACCTCCCTCCTCTGCAGGAATGCCTTATGACCCAGCTTAAATCTCTGGTTCTTCTACTTTGTTTCTCCTGTCCTGTGTATAAAAACAGTCAGCTCTCCCCAGGCCCAGGTGCTACTTTCATCCTCCCAATTCTGCCTATTCAAATGTTTCTTTTCCTTTAAAAACTTAACCTCTTCTTTCTCACTGTCTTTCCTGATCACCAGCACCCTCCCCAAAAGTGACCTCTCCATCTTCACATTTCTTATAGAATACTTTGGATCTCCCTTACGTTCCTATTGGTGGTCATGCGATAGTCCTATTTTAGAGGTGTGACATCTTGGAGGGTAGTGATTATGTCACTGTCCATCTCTGCATCCCCAGTGACTAGCTCAAGGCCTGGCTCCCCAGTATGAAATTAACAACTGCTTGTTGAATGGGATGGGACATGTTAGGATCCCTTGGTGGACAGATGGCCCTGTCTTCCTCATGCCCTCCCCATTAGAGACTCAATCTCTCCTTGCCCCCTTCAGCTACAGCATGCTTCTGTCAATGTCCCAGGTGCCTCTGGTAAAGCCAACAAGGGGCACAGGCCTTGAATTTCCCACTCTTCCCCTCTTCCTTTGAGCAGGGACTGCCAGACCTGACCCTCCTCTTACAAAATGATCATCTGCCTTCCTCTGGCCAGGGGATCAGCTGGGATTTGCTCAGCTGTCTGCGTGTTGATCTGCCCTTGATCCGTCTGTCTGCATCACTGCCTGTCCAATTTAGCCTGCAAGTTCCTGCAGGGCAGAGACTGTGACTCCTCCCCCACCTCCAGTAGATCCTCTGCCAGTCTCTTGATGTACAGAGAAAGCTCATCACCCACCCTTGCCCAGGAACTCCAGGGCAGACAAACTAGAAGGGGAGGAGAACTAGACCTCAGAGAGTGAGGCTCGTGGTCTAGCCCAGAGCTACCCTGAGCTACAAACCCTGGTTTATGGGATTGCAGAATTTAGAGCTAGAAGAACCCATCTAATCCACATCACTCATTTCTCAGGGAAAGTAAGTCTCCAAAAATAGAAGTGATTTGGCCAGTATCACACAGGTAGCTGAGATCCAAAACCTGGTCCTTTGACTCAAAATAAAATGCTTTTTCATCATACCATACCGCTAGTGGTCCTACTCAGCTCGGTTGCCCAAGGACAGTCTCCCTCTGCCAAAAAGCCCTGACCAATGAGCACCTCAAGAGAATGACATTCAATCTGGGAAGTCAAGGAGATGCCCCACCCCATCTGACTTCCCAGCCTAGCTGCCCCTCATAACCTAAGAGATTTCCATACATCCCAAGCAGCAGAACCAAGGAAAGCAAGGTCTGGGATCCTCCTAAAATCTTCACAAGAAAAGATGATAAATTCAGTCACTATAGGGCATAAATGGTTAATAAGAACTTTTAAAATAATTATATTATTATTAATACTTTCTACCTATAACCAAATAAGGTTCCTCCACAGCTATTGTCTGGTTTGATCATGAAACTGTTCTTTTCAAAGCTACCAACCATCTTTTAACTGGGAAATAGGGTTCTCCCACTTCCAATCCCAACCTGCTTGACCTTGGCAGCATTTGTCACTGTTGATCCCCTTATCTTCCAGGATATATTTCTCCTTTCCAGGTTTCCCTGATACAGTTCTCTTACCTGTTTAACCATTCCTTAGTCTCCTTTGCCAGATTTCCTAATTGTAGGTGTACCCCAAGGAATCTGTCCTGAGCTTCCTTCTCTTTCCTCATTCTTTCATCTGGTCACCTTATCAGCCCCAATGGCTTTAATTACTTCCTCTATGCTGATGACTCCCAGATCTTTATACCCATCTATCTATCTCTCTCCTTAGAGGGCACTTCAAATTTAAATCTTATCAGCCTCTGAGACTTCCTCAGCATGTCCAAAGCAGACCTTATTATTTTCCTTCAAATTTTTTGCATTGTGTCTGACTCTTCATCACTCCATTTGGGGTTTTCTTGAGAGATATACTGAAATGGTTTGCCATTTCTTTCTCCAACTCATTTTACAGATGAGGAAACTGAGATAAACAGGGTTAAGTGACATGTCCAGGGTCACACAGCTAGTAAGTGTCTAAAGCCAAATTTGAACTCAGGAAAATTTGAATTCTAGACCTGGCATTCTGTCCACTGCGCCACCTAACTTGGCATCCCATGCATCAAAATGCACCATCATCCTTCTAAGAATCCAAATTCAAAATCACTACAAATAATAATAATAAAATACCACCTAACATTTGCTATAATGTCTTATTTAACCCTCTCAACAACCCTATGAAGTTTATACTGTTAGTATTCCATTTTACCAATGAGAAAACTGAGTTAGTCATTTGTCCAGTGTCAGACATCTATTGAGTGTCTGAGGAGGGATTTGAATCCAGGTTAAAATCCTGATTCCAAGTTCACCCCCTTGTCAGTTACACCACAGTCCTTCTCTCAGTCATTTGCTAAATCTTGTCATTTCTACCTCCATGACATTTCCCTCATATGTTCTCTTCTCCCTGATCCACACAGTTGGCATCCTATTCCAGACCTTCATCATCTCTCATCTGAGCTATGGCAACAGACTTCCAATGGGTCTCTTTGCCCGAAATTACCCACTCCAATCCATCCTTCATGTAGCTCCCAAAATGATTTTCCTAGATCTGACCATGTGTTGACCCACTCAGTAAAATTCAGTGGTTCTCTATGACCTCTAGAACAAATATAAATGCCACTGTTTGGCATTTAAAGCCTTTCACCTTTCCAACCTTATTACACATGACACCACTTCCTTCACTCTACTGTCTAACGGGTGCAGAAGTGGGGAACCTGTGGCCTCGAGGCCACATGTTGCCCTCTAGTCCTCAAGTGCAGCCCTTTGATTGAATCCAAACTTCACAGAACAAATCCCCTTAATAAAAAAATTTGTTCTATAAAACTTGAATTATGTCAAAAGGCTGCACTCGAGGACCTAGAAGGCCACATGTGACCTTGAGGCCGCAGTTTCTCCACCCTGGCAGCCAATCCATTTTTCTCATATCCTTCATCTCCCACTGCCCAGCTTTTGCTCTTCTTGTCAGTCCCACTACCCCTCACTTCTTAGCATCCTTAGTTTTCTTCCAGGATCAATTTATTCACCATCTTATACATGAAACCTTCACTGATCCTCTCAAGACACTAATAATGCCTTCTCTTTCCCCTCAGAAAAAATCACATTGATTTTGTATATATTTTATATACCTACATATTCACATGTTGCTCTTTCTGCGGCATGTCAGGTCCTTGAGAACTGTTTCATTTTTGTATTTGTATTTTTATTCCTTAATAAATGCTCCTTGATTGACTGATTAATTGGTCAACCCTTGAGGAAGGGAGAGCAGGGACTGTGATTCTCATTATTCAGGTGAGGCCCAGGAAGGTAAAGTTAATTGCACAACGTCACACATCCATATTGTGTTTTTGTCCTTCATTGCCGAAGAAGACCATGCCATCAGAGAAAGGATGACATGACTTACACTTGACTTTGTGTTGAGTGAGGGAGGGCTGTGCAGGTCACCAGCCTCACTTCTCCTCCAGAGCCATCTGAATCCAGTGACCAGATATTCATCAGGATGACTGGAGATGACCCAGGATGAGACAATTGGGGTTAAGTGACTTGCCCAAGGTCACACAGCTAGTAAGTGTCGAGTGTCTGAGGTGAGATTTGAGCTCAGATCCTGCTGACTCCTGCACTGGTGCTCTATCCACTGCATCACCTAGCTGTCCTATCACATTCATACTAGTGACAAAAGGAAGCCTAAACTCAGATCTCCAGGCTGCTAGCCCAATATGCCATGGAGGAAAGAGTCTAGGCTTGGTAATCAAAGAATCTGGATTCAAATCCCACCCCTGCTCATTACTGCCTGACTACCTAGGCAAGTCTTATACCAGCTATGTGACCTTGGGTAACTCATTCTCTGAGTCTCAGTTTCCTCATTTGTAAAATAAGGGTATTGGACTAGATGACCTCTGAAGTCCCTTCTACCTCTAGAAATATCACTCTATGATTCTATTTTATCCTGTTTATAGCTTGTTTGTACATAGCTGTTTGAATGTCATCTCACATAGACCATGAGGTCCTTGAGAGTAGTGAATGTCTTTGCATCCCCAGTACTTAGCACATAGTGTCTGGTATATGGTTGGTGCTTGATAAACGCTTATTGACTGCCTGCTGCCTACGATCTCTTCTAACTCTGTCTATGATTGTCATACGGGGCTCTTCTCACCATTCCGCTCACCCCACCACAAATAACAGAGGATTGGTTGAAAAGTGATGGGCCCACATCCAACTGAGCTGGTGAGGTTGGGGTGGAGTTAGAACATAATAACCCTCAAATAACACCCTGAGATAATCACCTAATCTGTCTGTGTATAATGTCATAAACACTTACAGAGGATGACCAGTAAAGTCTTTCTGTCTGGTTCTGGGATTCCTGAACCTTCCCCTGTAAACAGATGACACAGCAAACAAGTGGGCAGGCCAGAATGAGACCCAGCAAATACAAGGTCTAGTCATCAGGTGTGGTTAGAGTTAAACACCACAAGACAGAAAAAAGATCTAAAATCCAACCTCTGGCTGGGGAGGAACAAGAAAGCACTGACCAGCATAGAAACACAGAGTATCAAAGTTGGACAGCTCCTTGGAGGGTCGCTGACTCTAGTGCTTACATTTTACAGATGGGGAAATGGAGACCCAGAAAGAGACTTACCCAAGGTCACACAGCTGGCATGCGGCAGGGGCAAGACTCAAACATATGACCCATGTTCTTTCCAGGGTAATTCCTCGTTGCTATAATCAGAGATCTTTGATCATACCCCTCCTCCTCCAACCATTCACATGTCTCTTGTGGTGAGGTTGGGTCATTAGAAGAACCCTTTTCAGGAACTTTCCTTTCCTAGGTGCCCAGCAAAAATAGTAGTATAATTGATTTTAAAAAGAAAGCACTGGTCTAAGAGATAGGAGGTTCAGGTCTGCTGTTGATTCACAGTGATAACTTGGGTAAATCACTCCCCTACATGGGCCTCAGTTTCCTCACCTGTAAAATCTCATCTAACTAGCATATTGGGCTAGCAGCCTGGAGATCTGAGTTTAGGCTTCCTTTTGTCACTAGTATGAATGTGATAGGACAGCTAGGTGATGCAGTGGATAGAGCACCAGTGCAGGAGTCAGCAGGATCTGAGCTCAAATCTCACCTCAGACACTCGACACTTACTAGCTGTGTGACCTTGGGCAAGTCACTTAACCCCAATTGTCTCATCCTGGGTCATCTCCAGTCATCCTTTCTCTGATGGCATGGTCTTCTTCGGCAATGAAGGACAAAAGGAATCCCTCTCTCCTGCCCCAAGCAATTTTTCTAGCCTCAGGTTGAAGAAATCCACTATCCCTAGAGGCAGATTATTCCATCTGAAGACTGCCCTGATTTTTAGGAAGTTGTGCCTGATATCTAGACAAAACCTGCCTCTTTGACTTCCACCCACTGTTACTTGGCTCTTGAAATCATGCCCTCTGGGAATAAGGAAAATAAGTCTCTTCTCTTTTCCATCATATGACAACCCTCCAAATATTTAAAGACAGCTCCCATAGTTCCCCTAAATCTTCCCTTCTCCAGGCTAAACATTCCCAGTTCCTTCAAGAAGATGTGCCCACAGCATGATTTCCAGTAACCCTTCCCATACTAAAGACCCTCCATTTGTCAACGTCCTTCTTAAAATATATGGCCCCAAACTGGACACAAAATTTAAGGCATGATGCATTTGTTCTGTAACTTATTGGTTCTCTGACCCTGGGCCCATTTGGACCTGGAGTCAGGAAGACTTGAGGTTAAACCCTGCTTCAGGTACTGCCTAGCTGTGGGACCCTAGACAAGTCACTTAACCCCAATTGCCAAGACAAAAAAAATTAGGATAATACCAGCACCTACCTCTGCAGAGTTGCAATGAGAAGCCAATGAGTGAATATACAAAGTGCTTTGTAAACCTTAACAGGTTCTATGTAAATGATAGCTGTTATTGTTTAGTCATTCCAGTTGTGTCAGACTTTTCATGATTCCATTTGGAATTTTCCTGGGAAGGATAGTGGAGTGGTTTGTCTTTTCCTTCTCTAGCTCATTTTACAGATGAGGAAACTGAGGCAAACAGGGTGAAGTGACTCAGTGACTGAGTGAAGTGACTCAGACAGGTAGTAAGTGTCTGAGGCCAGATTTGAACTCAGGAAGACTCCTGATTCAAAGACCAGTGCTCTATCCACTGCACCTCTGTCTTGGTGAATTAAAGGGAAGATCTTTGTCCATGCCTAGGCCTGGAGAGGCAGCTGTGCTTGAGGCAGTTAGATGGCTCAGTGGATAAAGCACTTGGCCTGGAGTCAGAAAGACCTGAATTCAAATCTGACCTCAGACACTTACTAGCTAGCGTGTGACCCTGGATAAATCATTTAACCTCTGTTTGCCTCTGAAGAAGGAAATGGTAAACCACTCCAGTATCTTTGCCAGGAAAATTCCATGGACAATTTTGGCATGATATGATCCAGGGGGTCACAAAGAGTCAGGCATGACTGAACAATAAATAACCTAGAGAATCTGGAGATGAGCCGTGAACTGGGGTCAGCAGTGTTGGAGGGCATGGGAAGAAAGGAAGTAGAAGGGGGCTACCATGCTGCTAGTTCTGAGATATGGGCTATCTTAGATAATATAAAACTCACATAGTACCAAGTAAGGGTATAGCTGTGCCCTGTTTCTGTCCCGAGTCCTTTCTTTACCTACCTTCCTCCTTTAATGGAGTTCCCCATCAGAAACACAGCCAAGGGACTTGAGATAGGGACAGAGAGTCACAAATACTTATAAATGGAGGAGGAAACAAAAGCCTAGAGAGATTGTGACTTCCCCAAGGTCACATAGGTGGTTAAGCCTATGACTCCATCAGGAGTACAGCTATGGCAAATGGGCTATGAGTGAAAAAGCCCTCCATCCATTGCATCATGCCATCTCTAAATTTCCTTCAGAATTGAGACCTTGCTCCCACTCTCCTCCAACATGAATTTGAGCTCCTCACCTCTCACTAAACTGGACTTACCTTTGGGAGCCCAGCACACCTGAGGTCTAGCCAAGGCTAACTAAGAAAAGAAACCTTTCTTTGGAGAAAGAGAAAAGGTTTGATGGACAGGAGAGCCAAGGTCTAGTTTGAGCTCTCTCACTAACTTGTGTGACCGTGGACAAATCACTGCAAGTCTTGGGTTCACCCTTGTAAGATGGGTACAGTGCCATCAGCCTGACACTCTCAAGGTTGTCAAAGGAGAAAATGTTTTCAATAAATAGCACTTTGGAAAGTATAACCTGACACAAAATTGCTTTGTGACTGGTGGAAGGTGTTCAACATGATGACTATGTCACCATGGGATTCCTTTCCTAATACTTGTAATAGGGTGCTGTGTATTATTACTATATGTGTGACCTTGGCCACACCTAACCTCTCTATGACTCATTTTCTTCCTTGAAAGATGAGGAAGCTTGCAGTATCTTAGATTTGGAGCTAGAATAGATCTTAGAGATTATCCAATCCAACTTCCTCATTTTATTGGATAAGAAAACTAGGGCCCAGAAAATGAAAATGAATTGTCCTGGGCCATAATGGTGGTAAGGAACAGAGACAAGATTTGAACCCTTGACTCCAGAATGGGGGTGGGGGAGTGGGAGGGAGATTTCCCAATGTATCATGCTGTCTTTAAATTCCCTTCCTCTAAATCTTGGTAGGCAGAGCCACAGATACGAAAGGATGTTGTTTTTGAAGTTAGAGGCAGTTGGTTCCAATTCTGGCTCTACCATTTACTCCATGACACCCTGGGCAAGTCATATTACCTTTGGACCTCACTATTCTCCTCTGTAAGATGAAAGGATTGAGCTAATTCAGTGCTTATTAAACTGTGGGTGTCAACCCCAGTTTAAGAAGTGCTGAAGGGGTCTCAAATCGAAAAAGTTTAGGGAGCCCTGAGCTAGATGAGCTCTGAAGACCTCCTTGTTTTAGTCATGTCTGACTCTTCATGACCCCATCTGAGGTTTTCTTGGTAAAGATACTGGAATAGTTTGCTATTTCCTTCTCCAGTTCATTTGATAGACAGGAAAACTGAGGCAAAGTGACTTGCCCAGGGTCATACAGCTAGTAAGTGAAGCCAGATTTGAACTCAGAAAGATGGGTCCTCCTGCCTCCAGACACTCTATCTACTGAGCCACCTAGCTGCCCTCTGAGGTCCTTTCAAGCCAAATTCCTCATTGCAGACAACTCAGCAGAGGTAATATACAAACAGCTTGCAAATAGGGTAGAAGTAGAGATTCTGAGAGTTTAAGATCCCGAAGGTCATCCAAAGAAGCCAGGAAGCTGGTCCAGAGCCAGACCTTCACTTGTTACCTGTGATGACAAAGCTAGAAAATCTTAGAGACAGGATCAGCAGGGAGATGAAATGCTACCCTAAAAAGCAGAGCTGGGTTCTAACTCTGAGGAAGAGGAGCCATTACAACCACAGACACTTTGGGAAAGGAAAAATGTCATGTGTAGAAGGAAGGGACCATCTAGAAGAAGGTCTGCATGGTGGACAAGGTTCCTAGAACAAGAGGGTGTCCTGAATAGGCATCTCCAGAAGGGGTCCCCTCACAGACACGGTGTACATCTCAGAAAGCTCCTTGAACCTGGGAAGATTGCTTTTGAAACAATGCAAAGTGAGCAGAACCAGAACACTTTACAAGGTAACAGTGATACTGTAAGGATGATCAACTGTGAAAGACTTAACAATGCAATAGAGCAATACAGTTATCCAAGACAGCTCCCTAGAACTTAGGGTGAAAAATGCTATCAATGACCTCTGAGTGCAGATTGAAGCATATCTTTTCACTTTTTTTGCAACATGCCTAAATGACTTTACAAGTAGAGTGAGTATCTTATTTCTTGCCTTCTCAATGAATGGGAGAGAAGCTAGAGGGAGGGAGAGAATTTGGAACTCAAAATTTCAAAAAAAGTAAAAAAATGAATTTTTAAAAAAATAATCAAAAATAACAGTCAGAGATCCCCTTGAGTACATAGACTGGTTCATTGTTTCAATTCAACCAATTTAATGAAACAATTATCTCCAATTTATCCTGTTTATGTGAGAAAGCTGGGTGGCACAGAGTCAAGAAAATCTGAGTTCAAATCCTGTATCAGATATGTATTAGCAGTATCATCCTGGGAAAGTCACTTAACTTTAATTTGCCACAGGTTCTGGAGATACTAATAGCATGAAAGTATTATGCCTCGTGGAAGTTGTGAATGGATCCAACCATTGTGGAAAGCAATTTGGAATAATGTCCAAAGTGCTATAAAATTGTGCCTACTCTTTGACCCAGCAATACCATTTTTAGGTCTGTATCCCAAAGAGATCATAAAAATGGGAAAAGGACCCATATGGACAAAAATATTTATAGCAGCTTTTTGGGATGACCAAGAACTGGAAATGAGAGGATGCTTATCAATTAGGAATGGCTGACCAAGTTGTGGTAGGTAAATGTGATGGAATACTATTGTGCTATAAGAAATGATAAGCAGGCAGACTTCAGAAAAACCTGGAAAGACTTATATGAACTTATGCTGAGTGAGGGGAGCAGAACCAGGAGAACACTGTACACAGAAACAGCCACAGTATGTGATGACTGACTTTGATAGACTTAGCTCTTCACAGCAATGCAAGGACCTAAAACAATTCCAAAAGACTCATGATGGAAAATGCCATCCACATCCAGAGAAAGAAATATGGAGCCGGAATACATCTTTTTTTGTTTTCTTTTCTTTTCTTTTTCATGGTTCCTCTGATTCTTCTGTACAACATGACTAATACGAAAATACGTTTAATAGGAATGTATATGTAGAGCCTATATCTAATTGCACGCCATATTGGGGAGGAGGGAGGGAGAGAAAATTTAAAACTTATGGAAGTGAATGTTGAAAACTAAAAATAAATAAACTTATTTTAAAAAAAAGTAGAGCCTATATCAGATTGCACATTGTCTTGGGGAGGGGGGCAGAGAGGGGGAGGAAGAAAATTCAAAACTCAAAATCTTATGGAAGTAAATGCTAAAAACTAAATATAAATAAATTATGTAACAAAAAAAAGATTGCCTCACTTTTTCTTCCCGTCATCACTTGAAGACCATTTCATCCAAGGTTCTGGCAACTTCCCTCATTGCCTCTGCCCCCACCCACAGAGTTTTCCAATTATGATTTATTCTCTCCCATGTGTGATACTGAAATGATGTTTTGTTGACTTAACTATTACCAGACTATCTGACTGGTTTGTGAATTATAACCCACCTCCACATCCCAAGACCTCAAATTGTAGGAACTGATGGGCACATAACTTGTTGCCAAATGATCAATTTGTTGATTGGGGAGTTGGTTAGAGGAAGGGAGGGGCTTTCATAAAGATCTGGTGAATTTTCCTTTCTACTTCATTCCTTTCACTACATCCTTTATGAGAAGTTTGGGGGCCATTTGGAGTATGTGGAAAGGCAGAAAAGAATTCAAGCCAATATTGGCATCCAGGTCACGGACAAAAGACGGATGCTCTGCAGTGGAAAGAGCCCTGGATATTAGCCCAAGTCAAAAGACTTCAGTTCACATTCCAGATTTGCCACAATAGCTATAGGTCCTTAGAAGAATCACTTATGCACTCAGCACCAGTTTTCTGATCTGTGAAATGGGAATTATAATAGTATGCACTTCAACAATTGTCATCTCCAGTGGGATGTAAAAATATTTTTATGGTTATTGTTATTCAGTTGCTTTTCAGTCATATCCAACTCTTTGGGACCCCATTTGGGACTTTCTTGGCAAAAATACTGGGGTGGTTTGCCATTTTCTTCTTTAACTCGTTTTACATATGAGGAAACTGAGGCAAACAAGATAAAGTGTCTTGTCCAGAATCATACAGCTAATAAGTGTCTGAGGCTGGATTTGAACTCATGAATATGGATCTTCCTGACTCCAGGCCCAGGACTCTATCCATTGAATGATAGATAGATAGATAGATAGATAGATAGATAGATAGATAGATAGATAGATAGATGGACAGATAGATGATAGATACACACACCTATACACATATAGATACAGATACAAATGCAATATATGCATGTATAGGTATATGTTAGTTATTATTTTTAATTTTTAAAAATTCTAAACCTAAAAAATATAAAAAACTCCAAGTATTTCTACATAAAAATTAAAATGTAAAAAGGCAGATGAAACCATGGATCTCTTCCCAATACTACTTGTTGTTTTTTTTAATATATTAAAAATTCAACATATAGCTTTCAAAACTATCCTCCTTAACTACTTCCTTCTGAATTTCCTTCCATTCTCCTTTATTCATGTTTAAAACTGTTTCAGTGACTGCTCTTTTTTCTTTTCCTTCCTTATTTTCTTGGGGGGAGGAGCATCATTACTGCTTCTCTGATATTCTTCTATTATTACTATTATCTCTGAAATGAGGGCATTGGACCAAATGACCTGTAAGACCCCTTCCAGTTCTAAATCTGTGGTGAAGTTTAGAGAGGCTGGTCTAGACCCAGGGTAATTCATTTTTCAGCTATAAGGACACATGCAGACTATCTACCGTAGTGTGGGAGGGATTGGTGTGGAGGGGAAAGGGACCCACTAAATATTTAAATACAGTGCTAGACACACTGTAGGGTCAATACTACCTAAAAAGCAGCTGTGTCCTTATGGGATAGATGAGCTCTTCCCTTTTAAGGAAGCCTGACCTCGGAAAGGGTCCCAGGTGAACCAAACCTGCAATGAAAAGGCTGGAATCAATGGGTTGACCTCAGGTCAGAGGTGTGTGATTATTTAGCCATCAGCTGGCTTAATAGCAGTTCATCCGAAAAAGATGAAGGAGTTTTTGTTGACTCAATATGAGTCAATAGTGTGACGCATAGCCAAAAAGGCTAATGTGATCTTGAGCTGAATTAGCAGAAGAGCAGAGTACAGAGCAAGGGAGGTGAGAGGGAAGGAAGGAAGGAAGGAAGGAAGGAAGGAAGGAAGGAAGGAAGGAAGGAAAGAAGGAAGGAAGGAAGGAAGGAAGGAAGGAAGGAAGGAAGGAAGGAAGGAAGGAAGGGAAGGAAGGGAAGGAAGGAAAGGAAGGAAAGGAAGGAAGGAAAGGAAGAAGGGGAAGGAAGGAAGGAGTGAAGCAGGGAAAGAAGGAAGGAAGGAAGGAGGAGAAAAGGAGATAAAAAAGAAGAGAGAGAGGAAGAGAGGGAAGGAAGGAAGGAATTTGACACTGCTGATCACCTTCTCCTGGATATTCTCTCTTCTCTAGATTTTCATGACACTACTGTCTCCTGGTTCTCTTATCTAATTGCTTCTTTCCAGTTCTTCCCATTACTTTTCACCTATTCCCATTCCCTATTCCCTTTGCTCATTCCTCATCTATTTCATATCCATTGAGTTCCCCAAGGTTCTACCCTAGCCTTCTTCCCTTTCCCCTCTGTACTATCCATCCCCTTGGTGTTCTCATCAGTTCCCATAGCTTCAATTATCATCTTAATGCAAACGATCTCTAGATCTGTACATACAACCCTAGTTTCTGGAGCTCCAGTCCTACATCACTAACTGCCTTTTGGATATCTCAGACTCAACATGTCCAAAACTGGGCTCATTGTCTTTTCCCCCAAATCCTCCCTTTTCCCTACGGTCAAAGGTGCCGCCACCTTTCCAGGTATCCAGGCTCCCAATGCTGGAGCCATCTTCAGCTGTTCATTCTCACTCACCCCACATGATCCTGTCTTTTCTACCTTCACAATATCTCTCATATATGTGTCCTTTTCTCCACGCACACAGCCACAAAAATAGGTGAGGACACCATTACCTATCACCAGACTATAACAGCCTCCTGATTGGTCTCTTTACCTTGTCTCTCCCTTTTCTCATCCATCCTCCATGCCGTTGCCAAGGTGGTTTCGCTAAAGAAGACCATGTCACCCCATTGCTCCATGAGCTCCAGTGGTCCCCCATGACCTCCAGGATCCCATATAAACCCCCCTGTTTGGCATTTAAAATTCTTCTTATCTGATTCCTTCTTCCCTTTCTAATCTTATACTTTCTTCTCCGCCATGTATATACTGCAACCCAATGACGATGGCCTTCAAACACAAGACCCCTGACTCTTCAGACTGGAATTCTTTGCTCACTCATCCCTGTCTCTTAGTTTCCCTGAATTCTTTCAAGACTCAACTCAAATCCCACCCTCTAAAGGAGGCCTTTCCAGGTCCCCTTTCCCCAGCTTCTAATATCATCCCCTTCCATAATGCCTTCTATCTATTCTGAACTATCCTATACGTAGCTAGTTATTTACATGTTGTGTCCTCTCCCCCCAGCGGGGAGCAGAAAATGAGGTTGGTGACTTTGCACAGCCCTCCCTCGCTCAAATCAAAGTCAGTTTCTAGTCATGTCATCATCTCCTCTTTGAGAGTAAAGGGCAAACCACATAACCGCAACCTCTCTCCCCAGTTAATAAGCTGCTTGAGGGCAAGGTTTTCTGTCTATGCCCAGTGCTTAGCCCAGTCCCTGGCAAATAATAAAGACCTGATAAATGCTTACTGTTAAGGCAGATGCTGGATGACCATTGCCGAGGATGATATAGCAGGGTGTGAGCCAGCTAGGTAGTGCAGTGGGTAGAGCCCCAGTGCAGAAGGACCTGAGTTCAAATCTCACCTCAGACACTTGACATTCACTAGCTGTGTGACCTTGGGCAAGTCACTTAATCCCAATTGCCTCATCCTGGGTCATCTCCAGTCATCCTGATGAATATCTGGTCACTGGATTCAGAAATATCTGGAGGAGAAGTTAGGCTGGTGACCTGCACAGTCCTCCCTCACTCAAAATCAAGTGCAAGTCATGTCATTATTTCTCTGATGGCATGGTCTTCTTTGGCAATGAAGGACGAACACACGCACGCACATATGTAGCAGGGTGTCCTATCATGCGATGGAAGTTTAAATTAGATGGTTCTCTAAGATTCCTTATAATAATAATTCACATTTTTACAATACAATTACTTCAAAATAGAGCAGTTAGGTGGTGCAGTGGATAGAGTGCTGTGCCTGGGGAGGAAGACCTGAGTTCAAATCTACCTTCAGACACTTACTGTGTAACCCAGGGCAAGTTACTTCACCCTGTTTGCCTCCGTTTCCTCATCCATAAAATGAACTGGAAAAGGAAATGGCAAACCACTCCGGCATCTCTACCAAGAAAACCCCAAATGAGGTCACAAAGAAACAACCAAACAGCAACAATGCTTTCAAACACCTCTTGTAAGGTAGATAATATAAATTTGTTTTGGTCTCAATTTGTGATTTTAGTCAAGTAGGGAACACCCATTGTGGAAATTCTCCATGCCAGTGCAGATCAACAGTTTACCTGTGACATAATCTCATCATGCTTTGCAATGACCCTTTCTATCTTCTCACATAACTCCCACCTTGGTTCATGTACTTATCACCACTTTAACATCCCGATAATTGGTCTCCCCACTTTAATTTTCTCATCGTTCCAGTCCCTCCTCTATTTTCCTTAAGTGCAGATCTGACCATGACACTCCCCTACCCAATAAACTGCAGTGGCTCCCTATTGCCTTTAGTATAAAATCTAACCTCCTATTTAGCTTTTTAAACTCTTTGCAACCTTGCCCCAAACTACCTTTCCAACTTCAAAGTACTTTACTCCCCTCCCTCTCTCTTTCCCTGGCCAAATTTACCTTCTATTCCTCCAGTGTGACCCTCCACCTTTTGTTTCTGGGTCTTTGTCCTGGCTGTCACCCAAACCTAGAAAGAACTACCTCCTCACTTATACCTAGTAAAACTTTTCTCTTCCTTTAAGACAAATTTCGGTTACCTCCTCCTACATGAAGTCTTTTCTGATCCCCCCAATTGCTAGTGCTATCTCTGCCTAACTACTGTTATTTACCTGTATTACATTTTGTTCACTCTGTATTGATTTTGTACATGCACACATATGTATATAGATATACATATTAATATACACATATGTGTGTTGAATTTGCATAATACACATATACTATTATACACATATCTATTTGTTGTCTCCCCCATTTAGCATGTGTTTGGGGTAGATAGATGGTCCAGTGAATATTGTGCCAGACTCGAAGTCAGGAAGACCTGAGTTCAAATCAGGCATCTGACACTTACTAGCTGTGTGACCCTGGGTAAATCACTTAATCTTGTTTGCCTCAGTTTCCCCATCTGTAAAAGTTGGAGAAAGAAAATGGCAGATCACTTCAGTATCTCTGCCAAGAAAACCCCAAATGGGGTCACAAAGAGTCAGACACAACTGAAAACAAGAAGAAGCAAGTTTTTTATAAGTGGGAATTGTTTCATTGTACTTGCATCTCCAGAGCCTGGCCAAGTGTTTGGCACACTACAGATGCTTAATAAAAACTTGATTGATGGATTGATTAAAAGAGTCACCTGGGACATAGAGATATTATTGGCCATGATGACACAACTCTTCTGTGTCAGAGCTAGGATTTGAACTTGACCCCCAAAGCCAGAACTCTCTAGCTATGTACATCATCCTGCCTTTTGCCAGGATTGTTAGCCCTGTTAAAAAAAAATGAGGAAACTGAAAGTCAAAGGAACAAACTGACCTGCTCAGGGTCACACAACTAGGCAAATGCTGGAGCTGGATACCATTCCTGGGCTCCTGACTCCCATACTTTAACACACTTTCCTTTCCACCAAGATTCCTTTGTCCCTAAAATTCTTTCATTAGGAGTTCTTAATCTAGGTCCATGGATAGATTTCAAGGTACTAGGATAGGGAAAAAAATATTTCTTTTTGATACCTCCTATCTGAAATTTAGCATTTCCTTCAATTATTTAAAAATGTGATTCTGAGAAGGGTCTGTAGGCTTTCCCAGACTGCCAAAATGGCCCATGACGTAAGAAAAGTCAAGAATGTCTGCTCTAATTCAAAAGAATTTATTGGAAGATGGTGTGTCTGTGTGTTCGTCCTTCATTGCCAAAGAAGATCATGCCATCAGAGAAATAATGACATGATTTGCACTTGACTTTGCTTTGAGTGAGGGAAGGCTGTGCAGGTCACCAGCCTCACTTCTCCTCCAGAGCCATCTGAATCCAGTGACCAGATATTCATCAGGATGGCTGGAGGTGACCCAGGATGAGGCAATTGGGGTTAAGTGACTTGCCCAAGGTCACACAAGCTAGTGTCAAGTGTCTGAGGTGAGATTTGAACTCAGGTCCTCCTGATTCCTGCACTGGTGCTCTATCCACTGCACCACCAAGCTGCCCCCAATTGGAAGACAGTATGATACAATACAAAGAGCATTGGCTCAAGAGTCAGAAGATCTGGGTTCAAATCCTTCCTCTGATGCTCATTGCCTTAATGTTCTGAGTGTCACATCCTCAATCTGCCTCAGTTTCCTCAGCTATGAAATTAGGGAATTGTGCTAGAAAGCATTTAAAATCTCTTCCAACTCTCGATCTATGATCCCATAATAACAATAAATGATAGGCATTGAAGACTTTTCCTCCTCTACTGAACCTGAATGTGTTTCCTTTATATATTTTTGTATATTTTGTTGGGCTGCATACAGCCTGACTCAGAGACAGTGGAATAGACCTTATGGCCTTATCCCTCAATTTCCTTCCTCAGGCTAAGTAATCTCAAACTTCTGACCATCCTAGGAACCTTTTATTACAGATGTGGTTTACCTAGGAACCTCCCAGAGCTCTGCAGGTTCTGATCTCAGCCTTCTTGTTACCTTGCTGCTAGGGCTTAACTCCAAGAAACACCTTCTATATACATACACCCCACACTGTACACACCCAAAGCCTTTCACCCTCCAGGCCAAGGTTGCCCCTTCCCACCATCACTGCATTCCCTGGCCAAGGGCCTCCAGGAATTCTATCCCTCCAAGAAGGGCTGATCCCAAAAACAGGAAAACTGTACCAAAGGGGCAGGTGCTGGGCTCTGAATATCATTCCAGAACTAGAGAGTTTTCAGTGAGGCTGAGATTAAAGACAGGCAGCTTTAGGGAAATGGAGAATGGCTCTGATTATCAGGGACTGTCCCAACTGGAAAGAAGCTAAAGTTATAATAGAGTTCTGCTTGCTTCTTACCTGTGCAGAGAGACCAGGCTGAAATTCCTCCACTACCTGGTTGTCAGCTGTCATTCTTAATCAACTCTCCTCCCTCCCACTCCTGAACACTGAACTCTGACTCTCAGGGGACACTCCCAGATGGGACACGCCCATCTCTTGTCTTAGGGAATATTCCCAACACACATCTCCAGGTCTGCTCTCCGGAACACCCAGAGAGCTCTTCAACCTTCTCTGTTGTCCCTTCATTGTGGTTCTCTCCCTCCATCTACTCTTATCCCCCTACTTTTTTTTTCCACTGGGAAGTCTCTCTCTAGGTGAAAACAATCAGAATTAATCTGGCTTCTCGTTTTGCTTCTCTCATCAGGTGCTAAGTGACCTTGGGTCATTTCATTTCTTCAAGCCTCAGATTCCTTCTGATAATAAGCTTAATCTTGACTGCCTCATTGGGCTCTTGTGAGAATAAAGTGAAATACTTTATTTGAAAGAGTTTTTAGTTCTAGTTCTGGTTCTGCTATTACCTTGGAACACTGGACAAATCATTTTCCCCAAAGTCTCATGTGATTTACAATCACTCCATCTTCCTCAGTATGGGAGCTCACAGAATCACATTAGAGTTGGAAGGTGTCTTAGAAGTCACCTACTGAATTAACAATGAACAAACATTTATTAAATTCCTATTATAGGCTAGGTACAATTCTAGGCGCTGGAGAGAAAAAGACAAAAATGAAATTGACCCTCTCATCAAAAGTCTTTGGTTGTATTCAAAATATTCCAACCTCCTCGTTTTACAGATGAGGAAATTGAAACTCTAAGAAGCTAACAGACTTGCTAAGGTCACACAGTTGAGATGAAGGCAATTCCCAAGCTGGAGATTTTAAAGTAGAAAAGATAGATTCAGTAGTATTAGTAGTAGGGTAGTTAGTTAGTAGTATAAAGTATATTATATAATATAAATATAATATATTAGTAATACAAAGTGGACAACTAGGTTGTAGAGTAGATAAAACACCTGAAATGTAATCAACAAGATTCATCTTCCTGAGTTCAAATCCAGTCTCAGACATTTACTAGCTGTATGATCCTAGGCAAGTCACTTAACCCTGTTTGCCTTAGTTTCCTCATTTGTCAAATGAGCTAGAGAAGGACAAAGGCAAACCACTCCAGTATCTCTGCCAAAAAAAGCCCAAATGGGATCATAAAGAGTCAGACATATTGAAACAATTAAGCAACAACGATAGAGTGGAATGAGGGAAAGAGAGAGGGAGGTATATAGGGAGATAATCAGGGAATGACTGAGCAAGTCACCGTAGATGAAGTAATGGAATATTATTGTGCCATAAGAAATGAAGAAAAGGACAGTTCCACAAAAACCTAGGAAGACTTTCATGAACTGGGGCAAAGTGAAGTGAGCAGAACCAAGAGAACAACTTGTACTTCAACAACACTGTAAAGACAAGCAACTTTAAGACTTAAGAACTCTGATCAACACAGTGACCAGTCATAATTCCACAGGACTGATCATGAAGAAAGAGTGATCATCAAGAATTGATCAAGAATCAATTTCAACTTCCTGACAAAGTCATGGATTCAGAGAACAGAATGAGACATCCATCTTGGGATATGGCTGATAGGGGACTTGGTTTTGCTTGACAATGCATATGTATTACAAGATTTTTGCTATTTTCTTTTTTGTTGGTTGTTATTGTTTGTAATTTATAGAGAAAGGAAAGAGAGACAATAAATGCTTGTTAATTTTAAAACACAAATGAGAAAGAAACAGGCATGCAAATACAGAGGTAGAGTCATCCTAGGATATGAGGACCAGGACAAAGAGACAGTTAAAGAAGGAAACAAAGAAGTGAAAATGACTTGGGAGAAGGACAGAGACTGGGAGAAAGGGAAAAAAGATTGAAATTTGGAGGGAGAAAGAAGCCAGATATATGGAGAGAAAGAGAAATATAGGACACAGAATGAGAAGAATAGGTAGAACAGGAGCAAGGGGAAGTGGAGAAACAAGGCAAGAAAGAAAGAAGAATTCAGGAGAGACGAAAGGAAGAAGGTATGGCAAATAGGAGCCAGGATTATGGGAAGGACATCTGGGAAGTCCAGAGACTTGGAGAGGGCCTGTGGAAGGGCCCTAGAGAAGCCATGGTCCTGGTCTCAGTTACTTCTGCCAAAAGTTGTTCCACTTGGCCTTGGAAGTCCCCTTTCTTCTCCATGGGGCGTATCTTCAGCCTCCTTGGATGCCAAAAGGTTTCTCTTGACTAAAGGATGCATCCCTTCAGAGATGTACCAGAGCATGGTCAAAGAAGGCCCTAGAGACACTAGGTTGATGCAAGTTCCAGACACCAGGCTCTGCCTTCCCATATGACCTATGATATGGAACAGCAAGGTGGTGTTGGAGTTGGAAATCAGAAAGACCTGAGTTCAAATTCTGCCTCAGACGTTTACTAACTGGGTAGGTTACTTAATCTCCTTCAACCTCAGGTTCCTTATCTGTAAAATGGGGAAAACAATAGATTGTTGTAAGGACTAAATGAGATAATATGTGTCAAGTGTTTTGTAAACCATAAAGCACAATATAGACACTCATTATTATCAGGAAAGAGGACTCTCCATTCCCTCTCTCTGCTACGCTGGGCTTTTCCGTCCTTGTCTCAGATGCTACCTGGCCATGGCTAGAACAAGGGATCACTTAGGGCACCCTGTTGGAGTGAAAGAATATGACTGAGGGGGGAGAATGAATGAAAGAATGAAGAGGGGAGATCAGAGCAGCAACTTTGCTTTCTTGCACTCAAGGGAAAAACTTAGCTCCCAACCCTAGCCCTGGATATCTGTTGTGGATGTAGAGGGACACAGGAGGGCTATAAAGCCCATGGGAGCAGTGGACATGAGGGAGGAATGACTGTGCAGTTTTCTCAGGTCTTAAAGCTCAGGAGAGACACTATTCTCTTTCATTTTCATTCTCAGGACCACCCTAAAATAGTTATTATAATTCATATCTCTATAGCCTTCTAAAGTTTACTCACAACAACGGTGATAAGTATTATTATACTTAATAAATAAGTACTATTATTCCCTTTTAACAGAGGAGGAAACTGAGGCAGTCTCCCTACTCCAACTTCATTTTCTGTGACACCACAGCTCATGCCCATCTCTAGCCCTCTTAGCTTGAATTTGACTGGGGTAGCTCACATCAGCCTCATTTCATATCATCTTCTCCTCTGAAGAACCTCTGGTACAAGAAAGATTGTAGAACAGAGAATCCTAGAATATCAGAGCTGAAAGGGACATTAGAGACCTCATTTCCCTGATGGGGGGATTGACTTGCCCAGGTAGAGGGATTGACTTGCCCATGGTCATATAGTCAGTGGGAGGCGGAGCGAGGACAAGGACCCAGGTCTCAGAGCTCCAAGTCCTGCACTCTTCATCGCAGGGAAGCTAGGAATTAGAGCTATGCTCCTCTCCCCAAATACGACCCCAGAGAGGTGGGCAAGAGCCACATGATGTCCACGTCAGCACTACCCATTGAGAAGCCAAATAGAGCAGGGGAAACAGATTAAGAAGAGAGAGAGAGAAAATCCTTTGGCATCTACACACACACACACATTCGCATGTACACATGTATACACATATTTATACATAGTTCAGCCCACATTGAACCCATACTTTGCCTTTGGATAATGATTTCCTACTATGCACTAGGCTGAACTAGCTAGACTACTAGCTAGCTAAGGGCCCAGAAATCTCTCCCTCGGTTATCTCAGCCATTCTAATCTAGGAAAAAAAAATTCAATCTTCCCCACCCAACTCCTCTAGACTCTGAGTCAGATAGACACAAGGTACCTTCCCCACTCCTCTACCCTAAAGGCCTCTGCTATTCCAGGGGTCCCCAGTACTCCCCACCAGCCCTTCTCAGTACAAAGGTATGAATCTGACTGTCCCTCTGGAGTGCCTCACCCCCTCCAAAGGCTTGGCTGCCTCCCTCCCTCCCTCTGCAATGCACATCCCTCTCTCCACTCCCCCCCCCCAACTCCAATCATCTTTCAGAGCAATGCAGCAAGCAGGAAGGAGTCCTAGACTGTGAGACTCAGGCTCTGTGCCTGGAGGAATTAACAAGGGTTGTGGCACCTTGACTGTGACCCCTGGGTTCAGCTTCACTTGTTTTAGATTTGCCCACCTAGTCAGCCCTGGATCATAAGACAAGATAGGGCTAGAGGAGGGGGTGAGGATGGCAGCTTTGGAGTGGGAGGAAGGTAGGGGGTGGCACAGGACTGGAAAGGGTTCTGAGGTAAAGGATTGAGTTGGAAAGGATTTCATATATCTTTTAATTCGATCCAACTGGAACTAGAAAAAAGAAGTCCCCTGCTTTCCGTGCCTTTGCTCAGAAGGGGAGTAAGGGACTAGGGGGAGGGGATGGCTCACAGGGCTTCAGGAGGGACAGGGAGTGGGGGACGTCCCGTAGTAGATGGTGAATTCCTGGAGCAGAGAGGAAGACTGAGATCCCTGGCTGTGAACCACTCCCCTTTAAGGTCTGGTAATAAATAATTCCAAAAAGATCAAAGCCCTCCCCAGATTGGGGAAGGAAGGGGAAGAGGCTGGAGGAGGGGATGGGGACCAGGGAGAGGAAGAACCCTAAATTAGAAAACTCTTCCAGTCTTGAAAGTGACCAAGTGCACCTGATTCTGCCCTGTCCTCTCTTCACCTATGCTGTGTATCCTTTGGCCTCTGACTAGGAAGGACAGCAGAGATGAGGTGGGGTGAGAGCATGACTATTCACACCCTCACACACACACACACACACACACACACACACACACACACACACACACACACACACACACACTCCAGCCTCCCAGCACCAGGATCATCTGCATTTTAGCACTGACGTGGGCATGGAGGAACAGGGGACATGTAAGGAGTTGAGGGTGAGGGGGGGATGGAAGTGGGGAACCAAGTATCTCTTCCCTCCCCTGTAAAATCAGGGGGTTGAGCCTGGGGGTCCTCCAAGTCCTCTACCACTGTAGCAGGCTGAGATAGAGTTAGTGAACTTGTCCCTGGACCTGGCCGGGGGTTCTCTATGGAGCACCATCCAGGTGCAGCCCCATCCCCTTTCTGCTGGCGCTAGCTAATAAGGACTGCCCTGCATTGATGCCCTTTGGGAACATATGGATACCCCTTGTTCTCGGGGAGAGGGGAGAAGCTGAGTGGAGAAGGTAGAAGACTTAGAAAAGCTATTGGAATTCTCTCAGTATGTCCCCTTACAGACTCTGCCCCTCTCCCAACCCCCGCAGTCTCATTATGCCCACACATCCTGTAGTCCTTCCCCTATGTCTGCCCTCTGCCCAGCTGGGTGCCTACCTGGGCCTAGCCAGGGCGCAGGAGCCAACCTCTCTTCCAAAGCCCGGCAGAGACCACCCGGCTGAGGGAGTTTCTTCTCGTCCTCCTCCTGCCCTTCCTCTGGCAGAAACAGGAGAAGGGAGCCCGGCGTCCAGGCAGGCAGCCTCAGCTGCTCCAATTGCCTCCGCTCTGCTGGAGATGAGACAGTCGTTCCCGGGCTACAGGCAGCCAGCTTCTCTCCTTCTCTCCCTCCCTCCCTTCGCCCTCCTCCTTCTCCTTCTGTGCCCGCCTCCCTCTCTGCCTCCCCTCCTTCTCCAACCACCCACCTCCTTCTGCTGGTTTCCATGGCAACTAGGCAATGCTCTGCACATCCAGCTTCCTTCCAGTGTAGACTGGACACACACACACACACACACACACACACACACAGACACACCCCTTCTACACAGGAACACACCTGTCCCTCACACGTCACAGATGCTTAAGCGCCCCACCACAGTCTTGCCATTACCTGACACGTAGGCACACGTGTATAGACTGTACACAAACACATACACAGGTATGTGAAGATGCACATGTTCAACCTTGGTTCCCATGTCTTTTCTCCAAACTCTTAGCTATCCTTCTACACGTGTGTTCAGCACACAAGAGAATTCATTCCAAGTCAACTACCAGACATGGTCATGGCCATGCATGCATACACACAAACACATACATGTCCTCGAGCATGCTCATGTGTGTATGTTTGTATGCACATGTGTGTTTATGTATGTGTGTATCTCTATATAGCCATGCCTGGATAGACAACCATGCATGTCTCTTTCTCTCTGTATCTACATAGACACATACAGACACCAATAAAAACCCAACTGTCTCAAACTGTGCGAAGACTTCTGGGACTACATAGCGTTAAAATATATGTGCACACAATATACAGCAACAACACATATCTGCATATGTACAGCCATGTGCAGCGTTATATAATGTGCCTATAAATGCATGCATAGAATACCTGTGGGTATGTGCATGCCATGTGACTGTGATATGTGTTACATGTAGTCAAATGTACATGTGTGTGATATAAATACATAAATATCATGCTATATACATATGATTCTTATGTGTATGGGTGTGTATGTGCCTCCCAGGGGCTTGGCTATGAATTCTACCTCTTTTTTTCTTTACAATCTTCATCATACATATACATACACACATACATACATCTGTATATATTTATCTATATATACACACACATACTTATTTCCAGAGTACTTGTGTGCAGATGTACATATGAAAACACAATTTACCTCTATTCCTACATTTTTAACCCCAAAATTCATGATGTACATATTTTCTCATGAACTGTTAGCATGTAAATCCAGGAGATACACACACATACACACACATTAATCTGTAACACAACTCAAGTCCTATATGTCCAAGGACAATACACAACTCCATTATATGTGTGCAATGTATCAATAACACAAACCCATGGCACATCCGTTGTACATATATTTATAGCACACAACCTCTGTGTGTATACACTCAATAAAGTCATATCACATGTGTGTATATGTGCATTTGTAATAGAACGTTGCAAATGTGGGTGATATGAGATCTATAATCATTCAGCATGGTATGATAGTCTTGGAATCAGCAAAACCTGGATTTAACTGACACATATTGGCTATCTAATGCTGGGCAAATCAATGAATCTTAAAGCGCCCCACATAATTTTATAAGACAAAGCTGCAGAACAGTTGCTGATGTTCCTGGGTAGAGGGAATTGCCTCAACCAGATAAATTTACCCATATCTCTAGACCAAAAAAAAAATCACTTAAGAGTTTGAATTAACCATGTACACAGGAAAAACCAAGTGGATGAAGAGTATCATATCAAGAATAATCAGAATGCTTAATCCTCTGCAGTGGGATGGATTTGATCCAACAGTAAACAGACAAATCTACCTTGGACAGATGCTATAGTGAATATACATATATAACATCCATGATACGTAACATCCATGATATGTAGATATGCACATTGTATCAGTAATAGAAATAAATAGCACACCTTTGTGCAGAAGCAGTGCACACATCCATAATGTCTATGTATATCAACATGAATCTATAATGTAAATGTAATTCCTAACCAGGCACACACATGCACAAAAATGTCCTAAACTTAGAAATGTAGGTCAGTAATATGAGGAAAGTATGTTGGGCAGAGGATTGGGGTGAGGGATACTTCTCTGGAAAGGATCTCACTGCCTTTCTCAGCTACCCTGGGGATTCAAGTTGAGCTTTGTTCCTTAGCTTGACTGCAGGGGATAAGGGGATGAGAGGAGCTCATCCTTCTCCCAAAGTTCCAAAGTAGTGGGACATCAGAACTGGAAAGGACCTTGGAGACCATCTAATCCAACTCTCTCATTATACCGAGATGGAAACTGAGACCCACTATGAGGGAATGACCCTGTTCAATGTCAGTGGCAATGCTATAACTAAGAACACAGGTCTCCTGACCTCCAGCCCTGGGCTTTTCCCATGTACCACAGTCCTTTACATGCTTCTCTTCTAGCCCAGCCATTGGGGGATGGAAGGAGAGGGGCAGTATGGACTGAAGTCAGGCAAAAGACCACAAGCTAAAATGGGCAGCTCAGCCTTCAAGATCTCTGGCTGTTTTTCACAGACTATGAGTAATATCAATCAATCAATGTTTATTAAGTACCTCCTATGTACCTATCATCTAGGCATTGACCTAAGCACTCAGGATACAAAAAGAGACAAAAAGTCCCTGCCTTCAAAGAACTTAAAATCTAATGGGAGAGACAACACGCCAATAAATCTATACTGTATAAATGGGAAATAGAAGAGAAAGCACTGAAATTAAGAGGGACTGGGGTGGAAGGTGGGATTGTAGTTGGGACTTAAAGGAAGCCAGGGAGGTCAGTAGTCAGAACGGAGGAAAGAGAGCATTCTAAGCAGGGGGAACAATCAGAGTGAACTTCCTGCCCTCTTCACCACGTCCCATGAATGTGTCTAATGATCTGAGTGTCCCCACCTATTCTCCCTGCACAAATGAGCCAACAAATCTTAGTGGAATGAGCCCTTGAGTCAGTTCTGACTCTTACTAGCTGTATGACCCTGGACAAGTCACTTGACTATTTCATCCATACAATGGGGAAAATAACACCTTCAAGAGCTAACACCCAATTGCTATGAGTAAAGTGCCTGGTAAACTGTAATGTGTTACAGAAATGTTAGTTATTATTACTAGACTGTATCCTTTAAAGCATTGCTGGAGAGATATGAAGCACTCAAAAATCAACTCAGTAAATTACTTTAAATTCCTGACTCCAGGCCTGGTTCTCTACCCACTGCACTACCTAGCTGCTTCCATATAAATGGTAGAAATTATAATTAGGATATAAATGATAGCTGTTATTTTTAGGCAACTAGGTGAGACAGTGGATTAAAAGTGTAGGAATTGAAGTCAGGAAGACCAGAGTTCAAAGTCAGCCTCAGACACTCACTAGTTGTTTGACTCACTTTGACCTCTGTCTGACTTGTTCTCCTCATCTGTAAAATGTGGATAATAATAGCACCCAGCTCCCAGGACTGTGGGGAGGATCAGATGCAAACATTAAAGTGCTGTATAAATGCTAACTATTGTTATAAAACTCCAGAGCGTTAATTGTCTATGAAGTACAAATCTTTAGTAGTATAATAATATTAAACTTTGTTTCTTTTCATGTCTAAATTTAAAAAAAAAAAACACAAAAAAACAAGAATGAGGGTATCCCATCTGTTTAAAATGTCAGCCAGATGGGGCAAAAGCAGGCTACATTCTCTTTCAGCCGGAAGTCTGGCAATCTTACCTAAGGGGAAGTCAGACTTCAGGCTGGCCCTGGGAGTCCCAGAGCAGGCGTCAGGACCCTGGCCAGCCCCTCGCAGGCTGAGAGAACAAGGGGAAGAGGGCTTAAGGGGGAACAGGAAAGAATTCTCAGCTCTGAAGCAGGGTCTCCCTAGGGAATGAGGAAGTTGGATGCTGAGGGGCTGAGGCTGGGTATTGAGTTCCCTGGTCATGAAAGCAGAGCCCCCTCCCCCACTCCTCAGTACCTGGCCCCCTGGTCTGGCTCATCTTTCTCCTAAACAGCCTGGCTGCCTCAATATCAGGCCCCAGGGACAGATGCTCTGTCTCCTTTGCTCTTCGGCTACCCCTCAACCTGTCTGTCCTTTCTCTTCCCCATCTGTCCTCCATCCCCCACCTTTGCCCCAGATCCTGCCTCAGTGTTCAGGCTGGCACACACACGCATGCGCGTACACACACACACACACACACACACACACACACACACACACACACACACACCGGTTCAGATCTCCTACCTATCACTTCTTATTGGGATAGCTCTTTGGTTGCCTGCCCCGAATCTTCATTCCCTATCTCCTTAACCACCATCACCAGTGGGGGAATTCTTCCTGACCTTGAATCTTGATTTAGAGTCCAAAGATCGAGAGCTGGAAGAAACCCCAGAAGTCATCTAGTCTGGACCTCTCCTTTTACAGATGAGGAAACTGAGGCCCCAGGAGGCTCCATAGGTATCGAGCTTCAAAGATGGAATGAACCAAAGTCTAGCCCTCTTTTCATAGTACCATGTGTCATTTTCCTCTTCACGGAGATCCCCTCATTTCCTAGGTCTGGGGAAGGATGGGACTCTCTCAAAGACAGAGCAAGGACCGTCTTGATGCCCATCCCCTATCTTGGGTGGGGTGGGGAGCAAAAGAGTCAGGGATACTAAAGATTTAGTCAAGGGACCTCCCTGTTGTAGGTAGGTCACTGACCTACCCACCCCATCTCCACCCCTGAAACCCAGAGTGCTCTGTACTCTGACAAAGGCTCAGGGACTAAATGAAAACTAGAGCAGCTGTAATCAGCACTCATTTGCTGTAATTTGGCATTTCATTTGCATCATGCTTGTTGAATGACACACAAAATGTCTGAAAATCCCTCCAGTCCCCACCCTACTCCCTGGTGGTGATAAATTGGATTGAACTAGTTTAGAGAAGTAATCTACATTAGGTTATCTCATCTAGCTGACCTTCTGCCCTAGGAATCAGCAGAAAAGCATGGGGGCTGAGGGTTGGGTTAAAGCCACTGGGATGGAGGAGGGAACCTTCTGGTAGAGGACCAGTGATGTCAGGAGGGTGATATCTTGACTCTCAAGTGAATAGGATTTAAGTGAGGCAGAGCTGTGCAAAAGTCATCAGCCTCACTCTCTCTTCCAGAGTTATCAAAGTCAACTGGAAAAGCATAGGTCAGGATGATGGTAACCACCCCTTGTGAGAGAGTTAAGAGCTTCTTGAAGCACCAAAAGGTGCTGACCACATCACTCCCCAGCTCCAAAGCATTCATGGCTCCCTATTGCCTCTAAGATAAAATACAAATTCTTTCACCTGGCCAAGACCTCCACAAGCTATTCTCCATGGTACATTCTACATTGCAGCCAAGTGGGACTGGAGAATTCCTTAACTTCTTCTTGCCCTCTCCGGTCTTTGTATATTTTTCCCAGGCTATTTCCTAACGTTGGAATGCATTCCCTTCACAAGTGTATCTGTTGAAATCTTCCAAATTTAGCATCCTTCCCACTACATGTGCAGTGCTGCTGCTGACAGCTAAGGCTTACATAGGAGTCCACTTGTGTGGGTTTTCCTCATGGAATCTATCACCACCACTAACTAAAGAATATGTTCAACTTCCCCAACTGTGCTGCGCATCTTAAAGAGAAGAGAAAATACACTTGGTCCCTCCTTGTTCTCTGGGAGCTGATGATCTAAAAATTAAAACAAACAAAACCAAACCAAACCAACTATGGGTAGACTTATGTTAGGACTGGCTGCAACATAGATAGTTGTAGAAACCCTCAACTCAATTCAACATTTATCATGTATTCACCAGGGAAATAAGGGAAAAAACCTTTAGTTTATTTACCAAGTGCTATTACAGACACACACACACACACCATTCAAAGAAAAAGGGAAATAAGCATTTATTAAGTGCCTACTATGTGCCAGGCATTGTCTGAATACTTTAGAAACATTTTCTCATTTGATCCTCACCATAATCCTGAAGGGTAGGTGCTATTATTATCCCCATTTCACAGATGAGGTAATGGAAATAGATAGAGCTTAAGTGACTTGTCCAATAAGTGTTTGAGGCCAGATATGGACTCAGGTTTCCTGAATCCAGGCCTAGTGCTCTAGCCATTATGCTACCTAGGTAGGTACCCATTATTTCATTTGATTCTTAGACAACATACTTGTGATATCATTGACCCTCTTCAAGAATGAAGGTGCACCACCAACAACAGCAGCCCTGAGAGATAGGTGCTATTATTATCTCCACTTTACAGTTAAGGAAACTGAGGCACAGAAGTTGAGTGACCTGCCAGGGGTCATATAGCTAATGTGTCCTATTATTTTAGTAACTAAAAGGAGTAATGGGTGGCTAGAGTAGCATAGTAGATAGACCACTGAGCCTAGAGTCAGGGAGACTTGAGTTCAAATCTGACCTCAGACACTTACTAGTTTTGTGACCCTAGACAAATTACTTATCCCTCTTTACCTCAGTTTCCTCCTCTGTAAAAAAAAAAAAACTGGAGAAGGAAATGGTGAGCAGTGGCTCACCATTAACTTTGCCAAGAAAACCCCAAATAGGTCACTAAGGGTTGGACACAACTGAATAACAACCTACCACAGACTCTCCAACACTATCTGCATTTTTAATCATATTTTAATGTTTCTTAATCTTATAACACCTACTTTACACACTGTTGTAATGATCAAATTGCTGAGGTTCAGGGGCATCCTAAAATTTTGGGGTGCAAGGTCATCTCAAAAAAATTCTCTTAGCCCGTTTCCAAATCAAGTAAAGGCATTTATTGTGGATAACACAACATACAAGCAAGCTCCTCAGTCCCTTAAGGGAAACGAAGCTTAAGGGAGACCCCAGCTTAAGGTGGGGCAGCTCCTTAAGAGAGAGCAGTTCCCCAAGGGAGGGGACTGCTTCAGAAAGATGAATCCTTAAGGGAGACACTAGATTAAGGGGAACACCCACCATAGGGTGACACCACTATAGAGGGACACTCACTAACCAGGAAAGGATATGGAGGAAAGCTTGTGTTGGGTGGGGAGATGAGGTAACCACGGACACAGTGGGGATGAAGATGAGGTCACTAGAACAGTAGTTCAGAGTTTCAGGAATAGTCTAGACACATCATTATTTCATTGTTCAGCCCAGGGTGGAAGGGCAGAGGGACCCCTGTTAGTTTCAGTATTTCCTTGACCAGCCTACTTGAATCACATTTTGTCCTAAAGTGGCTGTCCATGGTATTGGAGATAATGTACTTTTCATTGACCACTCTCTTCAATCTCAGCATCTCCCCTCTCAATAAGTAGGCACCTAAATTCATTTGGGAAAAGGGGTTCAAGGGTCATACATTCCTCATCAAAATGAAATAATAATTTCAATGTCAAAAAACAGTGCCTGGTATGTAGTTGGTGCCTAATAAATGTTTGTTCCCCCTCCATCTTATAGATTTATATCAATTCTCTATAGATTTTGGAAGTCTGAAATCTATCCAAGATGTTTTGTACAAAGACTTTTCCTCTATCCCCTATCTATTCATCTTATTCTAGTTGTACTTTTTTATGCAAAAGCTTTTTATTTTTATATCATCGAAGTAATAGACTTTTGGGGGTTTATTTGTACAATATTCTCTATGTCATGACTGTTTATAAATTCTGCCCCTATCCACAGTTGCATTCAATGGACATCCTTGCTTCCTTCTTGATCTGCTTGGGAAAGCTTTTTGTGTTTTTCCATTACAAATAATGTTAGCCCATAGCTTTAAATAAGTGCTTTTGATCATATAAATAAAGGTATTTTAATTCCTGTGCTTTTTATTGTTGTTTCAGATTGTTTTCCAGAATGGTAAGACCAATTCACAGTGTATTAGCATTCCTGTCTTCACACACCCTAAGGAAAGACAAAAGACTATTTCTGTCTTTTGTCATCTTTGCCAGTTTGCTAGGTGTGAGGTGAAACCTCAGAGCTCCTTTAATTTGCATCTCTTATTATTAGTAATTTGAAGCAATCTTTCATATGGTTGTTAATGGTTGGCAACTCTTGAGAACTAGTTGCTTATATCCCTTTACCACTTCTTATTGGGAAGTGTTTCTGGGTCTTATTTAATAAAACTATACTGGCTCTTTGCAATCATCACTTTTTTTTCCCAAGAGTTCACTTGATTAGCAATATATTATAACATTTTTGCCATTAATTGAAGTAAAGCTCATTGACCTCTAGTCTACAAACTCTATTTTCTTCTCTCTTTTGAAAATCAGAAGCATATTTGCCTTTTTCCAGATTGGCTGTCCTTCTCTCATTATGCCTGATCTTCTAAATATCACTGAAAGGGGTTCACCAATCCCATCTGTGAGTTCTTTTAGATATGCAAAGTAGAGACTTGAAATCATCAATGATGATGAGATACTATCTTACTGTTGAGGTTTAGGGGTGCTCAGGACCCCAAAATATCGAGAAGATGGATCCTGCCCAAATGAATTCCACTCAAGTCTTCTTTCAGCCAAAGAAAAACAAAGTTTATTAAAGATCTACCATCGGACTCAAGAACTCTCACCATTGACCAGACTCTTAAGGAATCTCAACACCTTCATGCAAATGGGACAGGTCTCACATACAGAAAGCTTGTGAGAGGTATCTAAGGGTAATCTAATGGTCTGGGAGGAGGGGTTTGAGGAGTCTAAGGAGGATCTTGATGGGATGGGGGTGACTAGAGGTCACAACCAAGAGAATGGGGTTTTGGTGGGGAAGCAGTCAAGGCAATCCCAGGTAACCGACAACAGAGGACTAGGCTAGGTTAAGGACAGGATTGAGGACGGGAAGCAGCCAGAGGCAATTGGACAAAAAGATAATGAAAGGATTTTGACCTCAGGAGAAGATTCAAGGAGAGTTCAAGGGGGTTCCCAGACTTGGTATCCCATCATTGCCATCTTATTTTGTTGTTCTTTAGTCACTTCACTCTTCATGACCCCATTTGGGTTTATCTTGGCAGAGACATTGGAGTGGGTTTGCCATTTCCTTCTAGGTCATCTGACAGATGAGGAAACTGAGGCAAACAGGGTCAAGTGACATGCTCAGGGTAACACAGCTAGTAAGTGTCTGAGGACAGATTTGAACTCAGGAAGATGAGTCTTCTTGACTCAAGGGCCAACATTCTATCCACTTTGCCACCTAGCTTACCGCATTCCTATTTATTTTGGGTATCAATTCTGCATTAGCCATTTCTGTTCTTTCCTTTCCTGTTCAAAGATAATTTTTCTTGGCAGAAAAAAAAACCAGAAGTAAATTAAGTATTGAGCTGCTCTGTCTTCTCTGTGGTCTGTTTTCATTGTTCTGTCCACCTGGAGTTTCATTCTCATCCCTTATTCCAACCTCTTTTCCTCAATATAGCTTAAAAAAACCCCAATCCCTTTTATTGTCCTTAGTTTTCCCAGCCAGCCTCAGCCCATGCTGAATTATATTAGGTCACAGGCTTTTTTTTTTAAAGGTTGCTCCAAATTTATTAGTTCCTGTGGAGTACAAAGTAAATGAAGTTACGGAGTCTGCCAGAAAGAGCATAGGTGGCTTAAAAAGTTTTGAGAGTTTTCAGTTTGATTCCTGTCTTCATTTAAAGAAACACAATTCAGCTACTTCTGTCCTTAAGCAACCTTCCTAATCTAAGGGTTTGGGTAGGAAGGGGAAGAGAAGGAAAGTGGAAGGGGAGAGAGGCAGGAAATGGGCTCTGATGTCTAGCAAGCTTCAGTATTGAGGAACAGGTGGGAGGGTTTCTGAAGATCATTCAGAAGACCCAAGATTGGTTTTGCCAGCTCACTGACATGCTAACTTCTCATGGCCTCCTGAGCCAAGTCGTGAATGCACATGCCAAATGCAGCCTAGAAGGTTCCTGAACGCTCTCCAGAGATTCCACAGTGATTGTCACATATGGATGAATTAGCTTCCCAAAGAACCTTGCCCACCAATGGTCCATGTCTGATTTTAAGACCAAGATGGCAGAGAATTACTTCCTCCGAGTACTGCCCCAGCATAGGAGCTGTTGTTGGTTTAAGAACTCAGTTTCCTTCTGCAGTTCTCATGGATTGCTACAAGTAAAGGTCCCCTGAATGGAATTGCCGCTATGTTGCTTGTTCTTGTGATGATCCAAAACTTAGTGGAGGCTCCAAACCAACCCCTGACAGGAAATATTCCATTGCAGAAAATCATCAATGACTTAGCTAGGGGGAGGGCCACTGGTCTCCAAAGCCCATTAGTTCAGGAGATCAGGGGAAGATATTCCACAATCATGAAATGTGATCGACTTCTTTGGGTTTGGACCATAGGTTTTTTTATTCATCCTCAATTACCTAATCTTGCATCCATCTTCTTTACAAAAGGCAGCTCCTGATTTGCAAACATTGAACTTTCCTTATGAATGTCCCATGCATATGAACTAAAAGATTGGAGCTCAAATATTGCCTGTGATTGTGTCATTCATAGAACCAAGAGGTGGATTCTAGAGAGTGCAGCAACAGCTGGGGGTGCTCTCCTTTAGAGACAACAACACTTGTTGAGGTTGGAGTTGGGGGAAAGGCAGTAAGTATAAAATTGAAATGGAAAGAGAGGAGAGAAGGGAGTAGTTCGCTAACACCAGCAGCACCCAAGTCAGTCAATAAACATTTATTAAGTATTTAAAACATGTAAGGCATTGCGCTAAGTACTGCGAATACATGGAAAAGCAAAAGGCAGTCCCTGTTCTTGAGGAGGTCAATCTAAAGGAGGAGACAACATGCAAACAAATATACAGAAAGCAGATCATGTTTGTCCTTTGTTCTCGAAGAGGACCATGACATCAAGATGATGACATGACTTGCACTTGACTTTGATTTGAGTGAAGGAGGGCTGTACAAGGTCACCAGCCTCACTTTCTTCTCCTGAGCCATCTGGGTCCAGTGGCCAGATATTTATCAGGGCAACTGGAGATGGCCCAGGATGTAGAAAGCAAGCTACATACAGGATAAATAGGAAGTAATTAATGGAGGGAAGGCACTAGAATTAAGAGGGGTTGAGAAAGACTTTCTATAGAAGGATTTTTAGGTGGGACTTAAAGGAAGCCAGAGAAGTCAGTAGGTGGAGATAAGGAGGGAGATTATTTCAGGAACAGGGAACAGCTTGAGAAAATGCCCAGAACCAAAAGATGGAGTATCTTGCTCAAGGAACAGCAAGGAGGTCAGTGTCATTGGATAGAGCAGTATGTGAAGAAAGAGGAGAATATAAGGTGTAAGTAGTGGAATACCAAAAGATAAGTAAGGAAAGAGTCAGAGTCAGAGGGAAACTTGGGAAGGAAAGGGAGAAATAGAGTTTAAGAGGATGAATGAGCAAATCATATTAGTTTTAGGACTTAGTTAAATTTAACTGATTTCTAGATCTGACTCCACTAATAGCTCTCCACGTGACCTTCAGCAAGTCATTGTCCCAATCTAAGTTTCAGGAATTGGATTAGATCTTGAAGGCCCCTTCCAGTTATTAATAATAGCTGACATTTTATCATCAAGAGGTATTGTGGCTTAATAATAATAGAAATAGCTGGCATTTATATAACTCTTTAAGGTTTGCAAAATATCAGAATCAAAAAGAACTGAGACTCTGAAACATACTGGCTATGTGACCCTGGGCAAATGCCTCTTGTAACTTTCTCTGCAGAACAGGTGCTGATCTGAATTGGTAGAGGGAATCTTTTCACTGGAAATTCCCTATACCAATGAAATCAATGATCCAGTCTAAAATAAAAAGTTGACATTTATATGATGGCTTATGGTTACAAAATGTTTTATACACAAAGACCAGGAACAAGCTATGGCTTACTTATCTGAACAGTGTTGCCTGTGGGCATGTTGTCTAACATGACACTTGTAACCCCTTTCTCTCTTTCTGAGTTTGCTCACTCACTTAAGTAGCAGGTCTGGAGGTTTTTCCCAAACGTGGGGCCATCCATGTCCATGACCATGTGACTACAACTCAACATCTCTTGTAGGATAACTATCAGAGATACACTTCTGCCCCTCACCGCTGTAACTCCTGAGCCCCCACACCATGCTTTCCATTTACACAAATCAGTCACAGTGACACTACTGATTTTTAAACATGAAACACTGACTTATCAGTAAGGCAAAAGGCAATAGAAGAGAATAAAAATAAAGAAAATAGAACAGGTCCCCCATAATCCTACAACTCATTCTCCCACTAACTCACATAGAATCTGTGGGGAAGAGTGAGAATACCTTACAAACAACTGTCAGAGAGTCACATGGATAGTGAAACCCATATAACCAGGGCAACTTACAATTCAGGACTACAGACATTTAGGTCTTCAGGGATAACAGACTGTACCATGTATCACCTGCCAAGCAAAACCATTTCTCTGATATCTACTCTCCTTCTGGGCAAAGCCTCTTCTCTGCTACTCTCAGGTTATTAAAGTTTGCAGTTTTCCTGCTCACAAGTCTCCTTGAATCCAGGATTGTTGTAGTGGAAAGAGCATTTGACCTGGGAGCCTGGTGACCTGCAGTCTAATGCTAGCTCTGTCACCAATCAGCTGTGTGACCGTAAGCATGCTATGAATAGGCATAATGAATAGGGGGCTGGACCTAGAGCCAGAAAGATCTGAGCTCAAATCCAGTCTCAAAAACTTACTAGCTATGTTTCTCTGGGCAACCTCCGTCTGCCTCAGTTTCTTCAACTCTAAGATGGAGGTAATAATAGCACTTCCTCTCAAGGTTGTTTTGAATGAAATAATGAAAAGTAATATTTATAAAGTACTTAACACAGTGCCTGGCACATAGCAGGTGCTGATTAAATACTTGTTTTTTTCCTACCTTTCTTCCTTCCTTCCTCTTTTCAGATGGTTTCTAAGATTCCCTTCCAGCTCTGACACCTTGTGATAAAATACAAGGCACGACTATAAAGAAAGGAGAATAATTCCAGAGGCCATATGCAGGATTCAGTCTCTTTCCTTTACTCATTTGGGTTTTTCAACTGGATGGAGAAGAGACAACACAAATCCAAAGCAGCTCTCAAGAAGAAACTCCCCAGGTGTCAGAACTTGACCTAACTGAGCCCCTCTTGATATAGCCCACTGAACCACTATTAAGCCTTGTTAAGTTTAATCGACCATGTCCTTGACACTGTAAGTCCATGGCTCCTTACCTTAGCTAGGGAACAATGAAAACCTTGAGTTTCTTTCTCCTCTCAAGCATCTCTGAATGTGGTTTTCTCACATTGTTACCAATGATAATTTCAGCTGGTTTAGACTCTACTAACATGACCCACTGGAGTGACCAGTCATGGCTTTGGTCAGTAGTTCATTGCCCATTTAAAAAGTTCAAGGATGCTTGTCTCTGCTTCCTTCCCACAAGTCTTTGTGCCCATGTCCCTTGGGAATACCAATGTGAAAGACAGAAAGTTAGTTTCTGTAGCCTTTTCATCCCCTTTCAAAGACTGCTAGAATTTCAATCAGAAAGGATTTCAGAGGTCACCCTAATACACAAGGAGTATTCCAAGGTTAATATGGAATGACTTATTACTATTACTACTACTACTACTACCACTACCACTACTACCACTACTACTACCACTACTACTACTACCACTACCACTACCACTACTACTACTACCACCACCACCACTACTACTACCACTACTACTACTACCACTACTACCACTACTACCACCACTACCACTACTACCACTACTACCACTACTACTGCTACTACAACCACTACTACTACTACTACTACTTCTACTTCTACTACTAGCATTTATATAACACTTTTAGGTTGGCAAAGCACTTCACAAATATTTTATTATTTGATCCTCATAACCCTGAGTTAGAGGTGTTATTATCATCCTCATATTATATATGAGAAAACTGAAGCAGAGAGAGGTTAAGAAATTTGCCAAGGATCACACAGGAAATCAGTGTCTGAGACTGGATTTGAATTCAGATTTGACTCCAGGTCCAGCCCTCTATCTACTTTGACCCCTAAGTGCCTAATAAAGTAAAATAATTTGCAAGGTGTTAATAGAAATGTTAGCTGTCACTGGCATTATACTTAGATATGAATGAGGCCACTGGATATAGTGGATAGAATACTGGAGTCAGGATAAAAGACGGGGTTCAGTGCAGTGTAATGGAAAGAATACTGGATCTGAAGCCAAAAGATGTGGATTCAAATACAGTCTCAGATGCTTACTACTTGTATGGCTTTGGGCAAGTCACTTAATTTCCATCTGTAAAACAAGGGGTTTAGACTAGATAATCAATACATATAGTCAATAAATATTTAATAAGTATCTACTATGTGTTGAACACTGTGCTAAGCTCTAGGGACGCACATAAGAAATAGCTTACAATCTAATGGAGGGGGAAGAGATAATACACAAATGGAAGCTTTAAGTAGGGGCACCAGAAGGCACTCAGCTTGGGGTATGATGTTTTGAGAGTTGAAATCAAGCAGAGCAGCTGATGGGAAAATCAGATTCCCTTTTGGGGAGGTAGGTGGAACAGTGGAAAGAGTACCAGTCCTAAGTAAGTGAGTTCAAATCCAACCTCCAACACAGACTAGCTGTGTGACTCTGGGCAAGTCACTTAAACCTCTTTGCCTCAGTTTCTTCATCTGGAAAATGATCTGGAGAAGGAAATGGCAAACCACTCCAGTACCTCTGCCAAGAAAACCCCAAATGGGGTCATGAAGAGTTGGACATGGCTAGACAACAACAAAAGGTTTCATTTCAGCTCTAGTCTGTTGACCTATTCAAATCTTACCTGTAGCATTTACTAGCTAAGTAACCATGGACTTAATTCTTCTGAAATTCTGGAAGCCCGCAGAGACTTACCTAACATTTTACAGAAAGCTAAGAACTGGAGGATGCTTGAAATGTTAGTACACTGACGAGGGATTACCCCTTCCTAACTAATTTAGGTGTAAACAGCCGAATTTCAGACCAGGGCTAGCCCAGGAGGCCTTTCTGGAACTTGGGAAATTTTAGGATTATAGATTTGGCAGTAGTAATGAGTCTAGGGTCCATCTAGTCCAACGCTTCATTTCATAGATGAGGAAACTGAGATACCCTCCCCTTCCAGAAGTTGTGACTTTTAAAAATCATTATTTATTATTTTTTACATTTTTTTTAAATTTTGAGTTCCAAGTTCTCACCCACACCCCCCCCCACACACACACCTGTCTACTCATCACCTATATAACTGAAATCATGCAAAACATATTTGCATATTAGCCATGTTGCAAAAAAAACAAGAAAAATAAGAAAATAAAAAATGTATGCTTCAATCTGCACTCAGATTTCATTCAATTCTCTCTCTGGAGGTGGATGATATTTCATCATAAAACCTTTAGAATTGTCTGGGATCATTGCTTCGATCAGAATAGCCAAAAATGACTTGTTCAGGGTCACACAGGTAAATGATTTAATAGGGATTTGAATCCAGGTCCTCTGATGTCAGACTTGGGACTTTTCATGAGGGATCCCGGAGAGTGGAGACCACATTGTTTTCCTGTATTTGTATCTCCAACACTCAGAATAATGCCTGATAGAGACTTGAGTGCTTAGTAAAAGCTCTATCCATGTATCTATGTTCAGGAGTATGTTGGTAAACACCTAACAACTGACTCTCCAAAACACACTTTCAATTATTAATATTTTTTCCATAACTTTCTTAAATCTAGGCATTCACTCAAACAATACATCAAGCCCTGACCTGTAACATTTGACTATTTCCAAGGTGTAAAGACTCACACTGAAAATTTAATAATTGTTTTTCCTAAGCTGGTCTGAGCTGGCTCCAGTATAACTCTATAAAATATGCATATGTACGTTCTCCCTCAGACTTACCGCCAAGGAGTCATCCTCAACTCCTCCCTTTCTGAAACTTCCCAAATATGATCTGCTTGTAGATTTTGCCTTTGTAACATCTCTTGTATATACCCCTCTTCTCTTTCCGGCACAGCCACCATTCTAGAGCAGGCCCTCATCACTTCATGCCTTGATAATTGCAATGGCCTGCTGGTGGGTCTGCCTGCCTCAAGTCCCCCCACTCCATTTCACCCTCCACTCAGTCACTAAAGTGATTTTCCTAAAGTGCAATTCTGCTCATATCATCCCCTTGCTCAATAAATTCCTCGGGTTCCCTATAGCCTCTAGGATTAAACCCCTTCATAACCTAACTTCCTCCTACCTCTGCAGTCTTCTTACACTTTACTCTCCAACATCAACTCTGATCCACTGACACAGGTCTCCTGGATGTTTGTGTTCCACAAACAACACACTCCATCTCTGGTCTCTGAGCATTTTCTCTTGTTGTTTCCATGCCTGAAATGCTCTCCCTCCTCTACTCTGACTACTGACTTACCCAACTTCCTTTTTGTCCCAACTAAAATCTCACCTTCTACAGGAAGCCTTCCTCAACGTTTCTTAATTACAGTGTCTTCCCTCTAATAATTATTTTCTGTTTACTTTGTCTATAGTTTTCTTTGTCTATATCCGTTTACACGTTGTTTCCGTCATTAGACTGTGATCCTTAAGTGCAACCTTTTGACTATTTATACACTTAGCTCAGTGCCTAATGGGGCAAGTCACTTACCCCGGTTTGCCTCAGTTTCCTTGTCTGTAAAATGAACTTGAGAAAGAAATGGAAAACTACTCCGGGATCTTTGCCAAGGAAATCCCAAATGGGATCACAAAGAATTGAACACAGCTAAAAATAACTGAAAAAAAAGTTGATGTACATATGTATATATGTATTATCTATATCTCTCTCTCCTTTTCTATTGCATATCATACGACCACCTCACAACTTTATAGGTGGGACTATCCCTCTATGGATCACTTGACCATTCCCAGTTTATATAGGACCTCAGCTATCCCAGAAGAAGGAAGTAGAAAGGTCTCCTCCCTTTCTCTTCCCTTCCTTGTCATCTCCTCTTCCCTCCTCCCTTTCTTTACCTTCTCCCTCCCCTCTACTCCTCTCTTCTCCTCTCTTCCTTTTCCCTTCACTCTCTTCTCATCCCTTCTCTTCCTCTCCTTTTCTCCCTCTCCTCTCCTCTTCTTTCCCCTCTCCTTCCCAGTCCTCCTTTCTTTTCCCTTCTCTATACCCCTTTCTTCAATGAATAAATGAATAGAGAAAGCATTAGTCATTATAATTACACAGAGCTCATTTTTTCCCCACTTTAATTCTAACCCTTTCATTTTACATAGAGGACAAAAAAAGAAACGAAATCGTTCAAGGTCACCCAGTTAGAATTCTACAGAGATGGGGCTTGAATCAGGTCCCATGCTCTTCCATGGAATCACCCTGGGGACCTGGGTATTCACCAGATGGGAAGGAAAGAGCAAGAGAGAGAAGGACAGAGATACTGAGCTGTCCTCACATCCTCGACTGGGCAGATGGGAACTGGCAGATCTGTGCTATGTCATCGGTGAAATGAATGAAGGGCTGTCTGAATGATCGATCTGTCAGTTTCCTTTCATGTCCTAAGCTATGATCCTATGACTCTGAGCCCTAGTGTGAATGTGTGAGGCCATGTATAGGTCTGTGTTGTAAGATTCAGTTCAGCTTCAAAAAACATTCATTAAATCTATTACATCTTGGACACTGAGGGAGAAAAGAAGCAGGTTTACAAAGCACTTTCCATTTATTTAGCATCATTTTATCCTCACAACAGCTTTGCAAGGTAGGTGCTATTATCATCATTCCCATTTTACAGATGGGGAAATGGAGGCTGAGAGAGATAAAATGTCTTGCCTGTTACAGAACCAGTAAGTGACAAAGACAGGATTGGAACTCAAGTGTTCCTGATTTCAAGCCTAGTGCTCTGTCCACCTAGACACAGAGGTCAAAAAGACCTCATAACTGCCCTCAATTTGCTTATAGTCTGATAGAGAAGATTAGGGCACCCTCTCCTGGATACTCTCTCTTCTCCAGATTTTCATCATTCTGCCTTGTTAAATAGTCCATGACATACCCACTAATTGTGGCTTTAGCTCTACTGTTCTGGGACCTCGTTTCTTTTCTCTCTACACTGTCTCTTACTTAGTGACCTCATCAACTCTCCTAGATTTAATTACCATTTGTATTCCAAAGCTTCTCAGCTCTGTATAACCAGACCCTGTCTCTCTCCTGAGCTCTTGTCCCAAATCACCAGCTGCCTTCTGGAAACTTTAAACTATATGTCCTATAAGGAGTTCAACTCAAGAGGTCCAAATCAGAACCTATTATTTCCCTTGCCTTCCCTCTGCCATAACCCACCCCTCTTCCAAACTCCCCTCTTTTTATGTAGGGTAACACCATTCTTCTAGTCACCCAGGTTTGCAATGTGGGCATTATTCTCTACACCTCTTTCCCTCACCTCATATCCAATAAGGGAGCTAGACAGTGCAGCGGATAGAGTGCCAAGTCTGGAGTGAGGAAGACCTGAATTCGAATTCAACCTCAGATACTTACTAGCTGTATGACCCTGGAAAAGTCACTTAATCCTATTTGCCTCAGTTTCCTTAGCTAGAAAATGAGCTGAAGAAGGAAATGGCAAACCACTCTAGTATCTTTGCCAAGAAAACACCAGATGGGTTCTTGGAGAGTTGGACATGACTCGAACAACAACACAATCTGAAGAGTTGCAAAATTTTATTCTTCACAGGGTGTCTAAATCTCCTCCTTACTTACTTACTTACATAGTCACTATGCTAGTTGAGGCCCGTCCCCTTTTTCTAGAACTCTAGAACAATACCCTTCTAATTAGTTCCCCTCTCTCAAATCTTTCTCCAGTCCAACCCATATCCTACACAGCTCTACTCAAGAGAATAGAAATTCCTGAAACAGGAATTTCAGATCTTACTTCATTGACTCAATAAACTCCAGTGATTCACTATTAACTCTAGGAAAAAATGTAAATTACTCTGCCTGAACTTTAAAGCTGTTCACAACCTGGTCCCCTCTATTCTCCTCTATGCATTCTGTGATCCAGCCATATCGGACAATTTGCTGTTTACATCTCCGATCTTTGGGCTTCTCCCCCATTACCTAGAATGCTCTTTCTTCTTACCCCTCAGAATTCCTGTTTTTCTTCCAAAACTCATCTCAAGCCACTTTCTACATGAAATCTCTCCTGGTCCCCTGGCTGCTAGTTCCCTGTCATGTATTTAGTATCTATATCTTATATATCTCTATGTTGTCTCCACCATTAGAATGTAAGGTCCTTTGTATCTCCAACATTTAACATAGTATCTGGTACACAATAGGAGCTTAATAAATCCTAGCTAATTAATTTATGTTTTATTGATATCTTTTGTCTTTACATCATAGCCATTAGTAGCTCTGTTCCAGAATGAACTCTCTTCCTTTTGGCAAATTGAGCAAAAACATCAGTTACAAATACTGTGTCTAACAGTGTAGATGATATTCTGTTCTATTAGTTTTCTATCTCTCTTTAGTGAAGGAAATAAGCATTTAGTATGTGTGGATAGAGCACCAGGCCTGGAAGTCAGGCATATCTGAGTTCAAATCTGGTCTCAGACACTTATTAACTGTGTGACTCCGGGCAAGTCACTTAACCCTTGCTTGCCTCAACTTCATCATCTGTCAAATGAGCTGGAGAAGGAAATGGCAAACCACTCCAGTATCTCTGCCACGAAAACTCCAAATGGAGTCACAGAGAGTTGAACATAACTGAATGCTAACAACACCACTATGTGCCAAGTGCTTTACAAATACTGTGTTTTGATTCTCACAACAACCCTGGGAGTTATAGATGGTATTATTTTTTGAGGGGGGAGTGAAAGAAATGTTTTTTAAATTTTTTTATTTGACTCCAGTCAACGAACTCCATCTACCAAACAAAAGGTAAAAGCTGCAAATCAGAATCACAGGCAGTTCATGGACATGTAAACACACAAAATCAAGGGAGACAAGATCTGAGGGGAAAGCAAAGGGGATAGAATCGAGCACAAGATTATATTCATAGACTATGTGAGTGACAACAAAGAGTGTGTCTGAGGAACAGAGATTAAGGGAAGACCACCTCCACCTATGAAGTATACTGCCCTCCCAGGGCACTACTTCTTCAGGGTAACGTCCATAGAAGTAAGTTTATGATCAAAAGAGTTATGCTGGAATGGTCAGGGCTCATATCTTCTAGAAGTTTGGGCAAGAAAGGTGGCTCAGAGAAGGACCAGGCAAACAATAAAATCTATCAGGAAGGCAAATATCACATTTTTTTAAAAAAATTAAATACTCTTGAGGGTCTTCTATAAAAAGCTTTGTAGCGAAGATCATTTGCCAATTCCTCCCATGGGATAACCCCTTCAGAAGCTGAAACAAGAACAGTTGGAAGACCTTCTTGAGCTAGATAAACTTCCTTATGGAAGTCCTCAGAGATAAGTATGTTGGGAAACTCCCAGGGGCAGCCATTGAAAGTTATCAGATATCGAGGTTTTCCCGTCTCATTGTACCGACATAGAGCTTCTGCACAGGTTGGGTTCTCCTTGATGGGTTCCAATTTGGAAAGATCTCATTTTTGTTAACTCCTGGGAGGATGGGAATTATAGGGCTAAGTTCATGTTTGGGTTGGAGAGGAACTTCAAAGGGCAGTACATCCCCGAGTTTCAAAGTCCCTATAATTGAGTTGGTGTCACCTTTAAACAGTCTATGGGATCACCGTGGCTTCCTTGGACTTCTGGTATTTGCTGGGGTCTCTCTTTGAAATATTCAAGGATCTGCCAGACTCAAAGGAGTGTCTTCCTCCTCATGGAACATGCTAGAAGCGGAGACTGGCTTTCTAAAAGGATGGGAGCTAGGGAGTGTGTAGTTTCTTCAGGAATCAAATGTCCTAGCACTTGAGGGTTTTATTAATTGAAGTTCTGGTTTAGGACAGAGTGAGTTATATCCAAGTGAATCAATGTTCTGTTGATGTGAAGGAGAACTTCCTTGTCTGCCTGTCAATCTAGGGGCCAATTGCTGCTTAAGTTTCTCAAGTAATTCTTATTTGGCCCTTTTTTGTTATTGCTTCTAATTGTGTTCTTTTGTTGATGGAATTCCATGAGGACATTCTTAAAAATATGGAACGCTTCACAAATTTGTGTGTCATCCTTGCTCAGGGACCATGTTAATCTTCCCTGTATCATTCCGATTTTAGTATATGTGCTACCGAAGCGAGCACTATAGATAATATTAGTATCATTCCTATTTTACACTTGAGGAAGCTGAGACTTGCTTAGGGTCACACAGTTAGTGGGTGTCTGAAGTCATATTTGAACTCAGGTCTTCCTGACTCCAGACTCAGTGTTCTATCCACTGGGCCACCTACATGGCTCTAGGTGTTTTTCCAAGATACAAGAGTGCTTGTTACGTCTTCTCAGGTTTCTCCTTGACTTGGAGTTCAGCTTCTTTCAGTGATCTTTTCATTGATATTAATATAGTCACCCTTATAAGTATGTTCATAGTGTTGTCTAGCTCAGTATGACTTCCTGAAAATATTCTAAGGTGAATGAAGGAAAAAACCAATTATAAAAGTCTTGCTAGGTGGCCCTGCGGATAGAGTTCCAGGCCTGTAGTCAGAAGACTGGAGTTTTGTGGTAATGAAAAAAGTTCAATAGACATAGTTTCTGGATAATTTAATCATTTTATTAATAAGGCCAGCAGGTTATTAATAAAAGGATGGTCATTTGGCCTTCTCTCTTAAGACAATCATGGTGATAGGGCTCACAGTTCATATACCCTTCAAATAATAGATATTTCTGAGGGGTGGCAATCGACTCTTATTGAACAACATAATAGAAAGTGAGCTACATTCAAGTGAAGGACTGAGAGTGACATCATGTCACCTTGGACAGAGAAACTATCTCTATACCAGACCACTTCTACTATTGGGCTATCTAGACAAAAAGATCTGTCTTCACCCAAGCTTGAGTAGATCACAACTGGCTTCCCCATCTTAGATTAAATCCCTTGTAAGGTTAGGTGGGGGTCTGACCAAAATCAGGAGAGTTAATTCAATCTCATTATCTGTATTATCCTTCAAGAGCCTGAACTTTTTAAAATCAGGAATTTGGAAGAAGAGGAGAATTCTGAATCTCCCTAAGATAATGGTTATTAATAATCATTTCTCTTTATTTGAATCTGACCTTGGGCACTTATTAGCTGTGTGACCCTGAGCAAGTCACTTAACTTTTGCCTCAGTTTCTTCAGCTGTAAAATGGGGATGATAATAATGACACTTACCTTCCAGGGTTATTGTGAGGATCAGTGAGATGACAATTGTGAAATACTCAGCCTGACACATAGTAGGTGGCATATAAATGTTGTCATTGTTTGGTTACTATTGTATTGTTTCTACTTGCCCAGCACTGGACCTAAAATGCAAAATCAAAAATAGTCCCTGTCCTCAAAGAATTATAATTATGATGATAGCTATAACATATTATATAATTTTTAATATATACATACACACACATATATATACACATACAGATATATGTGTGTGTGTGTGTGTATATATATTTAATTATATTACATAATAAGCACTTCAGGGAGTGGTAAGGCACAAACCCCATACACACACACACACACATACACACACATACACACACAAACACACACACACCCCTTTCCCTGTGAACGGCTCTTTGGTCCAGAAAGGTACAGGATTGATTGGGGAGTAGAATGACACACCCCTTCCCAGCACTGAGTGGAGCTGATCTCATGGTTCTGTAACTGGAGGTGGTTGGGAGAAGGGTATGCCAGCTGGTGAGTTCAAGAAGAAAATGGCTGTGGGGAATGGGAAATGAAGTATGGCTGAGGTATTCCTGAAATTGAGGGGCCTATAAGGCAGTCAGAATTCCTCCTATGCATCATTTCTTGCTTCACAATAATAACTCATTACATTCACATATCGCAGTTTTTTTCATCCATTCATCCATCCGTAGCTACTTGCTTTGATCTCAGCTTTTGGCTATCGCAAAGAAAGGTGTTAGAGATATTTTGCTCCATTTCCAGTTCTAATATTCTGTGATGGACAATTCCCAGGATGCATGCAGGCTGGTCAACAGCAGAGGACTCCCAGAGGGCTTGGGAGCATGTGACTTTGATATTATATGGATCATTGTAAGAAGGGTAGAAGGATGAACTAATAGATCAATGAACTGCCATTTATTAAGCTTCTACTATATGCCATATATTTATATATGTACCTGTTTCTACCAATAGAATAAATTTGGTATTCCCAACAGCTAGCACAGTGCCTCACATATAGTTGATGCTTAACAAATGCTAGGGGTAGCTATGTGGCACAGTGGATAGAGCACTGAGCCTAGAGTCATGAAGACCTGAGTTCAAATCTGGATTCATTTTTTGTATTTATTTGGAAAATAATATAATCACTGCAACTTTAACTCTGTTACACAACAGATGAAACACATACAAACTGTTTTTTAAAATTTTATCCTCTTTTCTTTCCTTATTTTTATTGAACATCCCCCAAGTGAACCCAAATCTACTAATCCCTCCCCCATTCATTCCAGCACCTCCCAGGGGGCAGCCAGTATCGCCCACTCTGAGAGCCTATGTGTCCTAGACCTCCTGGACTCCAAGTTCAGCACGTTTATCTACTGCACCAAAACTGTGATCAAGTATAAAAATATGTCACTCTACTTATAAGGTGTCACTGCATGCCTCTTTTAGACTCATCTTTTTGGGGTGCAGGGGAATTTACTTATCTAAGATTCCAGGGGTCCTTTGTAGAGTGGCTGCCACCTAAAACTTTAAGACTAAAAAAGTGATTTCCTTTCAACAGTCCTGTGAGGTAGGTTATGCAATCGTATTATCCCTATTTTAGACATGAGGAAACAGGTTCATGCTGGTAAAATGTCTTAGGATCCACCATGTAGCCCAATCCTTTCACTTTAGGGATGGGGAAACCTAAGATTCAGGGGGATCCAATGTCTTGCCCAGAGTTACACAGGTAATACCTAACAGAACAAGAACTCAAATCCAGGTCTTTTGACATCAGATCCCATTTTTCTTTCCTTTCTTTTTTTTAAACCCCTAATGCTTTCCCCACTGTATCCTGCTCACCTGTCTGTTCTTATGTTATGTTAGTCACTTTTATAGGCCAGGGAGCTGCAAGGCTAATTATTTTCTCCAAGAGTAAGGCCAACAATTCTGGTAGCTTCTACCAGAACACAGACTTTCTAGGTCAGCCAACAGCTGGGCTTTCCTCTGGCATGAGGGTGAAAGAGAGGGTCGGGTTACACAACAATTCATCCCCCAGCTACCCTGACTAAGCAGCAACAAGGAGATCAGCCTTGGGGAGGGGGGACATCCAAGGATCACCACACAGCACCTCTTGGAGATCACTCCCTGCCTGTCTCCAGATCCCTGGCTCCATCCTTTTGGAAGGTTTTCTAAGGGCAAAGACCTAGAAACAACTGCATAAAATAAGAAGTTGTTATAAGATTAGACCTGATGGTTATAAGGCCATCATGACAATTTCCCCTGAAACTATAAGGTGTAGCTTATAGAATCTATGCATAGAAAATATTATTATAAGATTAGGCATGATGGTTTTGAGGCCATCATGATAGTTTTCACTTAAGGGAGACTATAAGCTTATAGAACATTCTCATGGAAAAATACTGACAATAATATTTTTCAAATGTTAGTACAACTGTGTCCCCCAAAATAATATTTTATCTACTGACAGCTTATTTTTCTCCCTATAATAACCCCTCCAAAATAATATTTTGTTTACCACCAACTTATTTTTTCTCCCTGATAATAAACCCTCCCAAATAATGTTTTGCCCTGACTCAGTCAGCTATAGGGGCTACCCAAAATTAGAGTATAAGAACCCCACCAACAGAAGGGCACTTTGGAGCACCCCCTTTCTTATGAATGGACCCATATCTCTGTGCTCCCCAACACAACACTGGCTTTACATGAATTACGTTCTATTTTAGTGGGTATGCCTGAGCTTTAGGGGCCAGTCTTCTTGTTTTCTATCCCTTTTCCCTCTTCCCCATGGCTGGCAACAAAGATTTGTGTTAAACTGACTCCTATTGTTATTTTCAGCACTCAAACTCATTCAGAGGTGGTCCTTTCCTTAGATATAAAGTAGGTACCCCAACAAGGACTTAACCTATTGGCAGCCACACCTGCACTGGGAGATTAGGGGACTGTGAGCTCTGTTGTAGAAAGTTGTAGAAAGCGAGATTCAATAGGGGAACCCCACATCCTTCCAGGAGGGATGTCCTCCTGCTAGAGGACTGACTCAGAACAGAAGTTATGGATATCTTAGGATTTTCCTTGGAGGGACAATTTACATCAAGTTATTCAGTTCAGTTCAATTAAATTCAGCCAACACTTGAGGCAACACCTACTATGTGTAGGGGTTATGATAGGTACCGAGAAAATAGAGACAAAACTGAAAGTCTTTTCCTCTCCTCTAGTAGTTTATTTTCTGCTGGGATGGGTGGGTGCATAACTGTGACCTCAGTGGTTTATAAATAATAATTAGTAATAATAGCTAGCATCTGCAGAGCACTTACCATACTATTTTATTTGATCCTCACGACAGTCTTGAGAGGCTGTGCTATTATTATCCCTATTTTACAGATGTGGAGAACAAGATTAAGTGACTCAACCAGGATCACACAGCTACTAAGTGTCTGAAGCCAGATTTGAACTGGCATCTATGTAGCTTCAGGCCCAGCATGCTATGCATCTCATTTATCTAGACACTGAAGAAAATGAGAATCCTTGTCCTCCCAGAGCATACACTCTACACAGAGAGAGGATGGAAGGAGAGAATAATGTATGACTTCAGGGAGATATATAGATACATATATACATGCAAAGAAATAAACAGGCAGACAGACAGACTGACAGATAGATAGATGGATGGATGGATGGATGGATATAGATAAACAGGCAGATGGTAGGTAGATGCATAGGTAGGTAGATAGAGGGACAGAGAGATAAATGGATGGATAGAGAGATAGAGATAGATACATGTAGATAAATATAAATAAATAGGTAGGTAGATGAAGATAAAGAGAGGTAGACAGATATAGATAAGTAGGTAGATAGATAGACAAATAGATGGATGTAGAAAGATATTGAAATGGTTGAATATAGGTAGGTAGATAGATGCATAGATTGATGATAGATTAATGGATAGATGTATAGATTGATGATAAACAAATGGTATATATTTATAGAGAGAGATGACAGATAAATTATATATGTGTACATATATAGGGGAGGGAGAAAGGGAGAGAGAGAGACAGACAGACAGAGAGAAGATGTGATTTCATTGCATCTCAGATGCAGGTCAATAACTTCTCTGAAACTTAAATTTTAGGGAGTTGCCTGGGGCACTGAGAAGTTCTATTGGACTTCCCCAGTGCCCCAAGGCCACAGCTTGAATCCAAGTTTTCTAGACTCCAAGGCTAGCTGTCTATCTCCTACTACACACTCATTGCCTCTCCTGGATATACACAGCAGAAGCAGAGTAATGAGCACTACCTGGTGGGGAAAAGGGGGAGGTGTCAAGAAAAAAAGACCTCCCATAGGAGACTGAACTTGGAACCTGTCTGGAACAGAGCTAAGAATGTCAAGGGGCTGAGGTGAGGAGGAAGATCATTACAGATGTGGAAACCCCTTCCAAAGGCACAAAGGTGAAAGAGAGCACATCATGCACACGGCACAGCAAATACACCAGCTTGGCTGGCATGTAGAAAAGTGGGTAATAAAGTGAAATCAGCTGACAGAGAGGTTCTGCCCATTTGTGAAGGGCTGTAAACATCAGAGACATTTTATTTTAGAGACAATAGGGAGACACCGAAACCTCCTAAGCTGGAGATGCTTTGCTTAAAGAAGTTTTAATGGTTTTTGGTGGGAGAGTAGAGAAGGAATGGATGTGTTTTTCATTTAATTCATTTCAGTTAATACTCCAGTTCTTTTAACAATTCAAATATCCCTGGTAGTTTATTAAACTATTATTGTGTAGCTCTAGTAGCCTCCAATGGATTTTAAGGCAAGCTATGAGCATTTGTTGAGCACTTTCTATGTGCCAAACACTTTGCTAAGCTCTAGGGATACAAATGGAAGCAAAAAGTCCCTGCCTGCAAGGAGCTTACATTCTTTTTTTGTTTTTTAAATTTATTTATGTAAGTTTTCAACATTCATTTTCACAAAATTTTGAGTTCCAAATTTTCTTCTAACCCTAACCGTAAATGCACTCCTCATTTCTCCCCACCCCAAAATATCGAGTATTCTAATTACCCCTATCACCAATCTACCCTCCCTTCTAACATCCCTCCCTTCCCTTATCCCCATCTTCTCTTTTGTCCTGTAGGGCAAGACAAATTTCTATACCCCATTACCTGTATTTCTTATTTCCTAGTTTTATTTAAGAACAATACTCAACAGTTGTTCCTAAAACTTTGAGTTCCAGCTTCTCTTCATCCCTCCCTCCCCACCCATCCCCATTGGGAAGACAAGCAATTCAATATAGGCCATATCTGTGTAGTTTTGCAAATGACTTCCATAATAGTCGTGTTGTGCAAGACTAACTGTATTTCCCTCCATCCTATCCTGCCCCCCATTTCTTCTATTCTCTCTTTTGATCCTGTCCCTCCCCAAGAGTGTTGACTTCTAATTGCTCCCTCCTCCCATTACCCTCCCTTCCATCATCTCCCCCACCCTGCTTATCCCCTTCTCCCCCACTTTCCTGTATTGTAAGATAGGTTTTCATACCAACATGAGTGTACATTTTATTCCTTCCTTTAGTCGAATGTGATGAGAGTAAGCTTCATGTTTTTTCTCTCGCCTCCCTCCTTTTTACTTGCCTCTTTTATGAGAGATAATTTGCCCCATTCCATTTCTCCCTTTTTCCTCCCAATATATTTCTCTCTCACCCTTAATTTCATTTAAGATATGATCCCATCCTATTCAACTCACCCTGTGATCTCTGTGTCTGTGTGTGCGTGTGCGTGTGTGTGTGTGTATGTGTGATCCCATCAACTACCCAGATACTGAAAAGTTTCAAGAGTTACAAATATTGTCTTTCCATGTAGGAATGTAAACAGTTCAACTTTAGTAAGTCCCTTATGATTTCTCTTTGCTGTTTACCTTTTCATGCTTCTCTTGATTCTTATGTTTCAAAGTCAAATTTTCTGTTCAGCTCTGTTTTTTCCATTAAAAATGCTTGAAAGTCCTCTATTTCATTGAAATACCATTTTTTCCCCTGAAGAATTATACTCAGTTTTGCTGGGTAGGTGATTCTTGGCTTCAGTTCTAATTCTTTTGACTTATGGAATATCATATTCTACGCCCTTCAATCCCTTAATGTAGAAGCTGCTAGATCTTGTGTTATCCTGATTGTATTTCCACAATACTGGAATTGTTTCTTTCTAGTTGCTTGCAAGATTTTCTCCTTGACCTGGGAACTCTGGAATTTGGCCACAATGTTCCTAGGAGTTTCTCTTTTTGGATCTCTTTCAGGCGGTGATCAGTGGATTCCTTGAATACTTACTTTGCCCTCTGGTTCTAGAATATCAGGGCAGTTTTCCTTGATAATTTAATGAAAGATGATGTCTAGGCTCTTTTTTTGATCATGCCTTTCAGGTAGTCCCATAATTTTTAAATTGTCTCTCCTGGATCTATTTTCCAGGTCAGTTGTTTTTCCAATGAGATATTTCACATTGTCTTTCATTTTTTCATTCTTTTGGTTTTGTTTTGTGACTCTTGGAGTCTCATAAAGTCATTAGCCTCCATCTGTTCCATTCTAATTTTTAAAGAACTATTTTCTTCAGTGAGCTTTTGAACTTCTTTTTCCATTTTGTTAATTCTACTTTTTAAAGCATTCTTCTCCTCATTGGCTTTTTGAACCTATTTTGCCAATTGAGTTAGCCTATTTTTCAAGGTGTTATTTTCTTCAGCATTTTTTTGGTTCTCCTTTAGCAAGGTGTTGACCTGCTTTTCATAATTTTCTTGCATCTCTTTCATTTCACTTCCCAGTTTTTCCTCCACCTCTCTTACTTGATTTTCAAAATCCTTTTTGAGGTCTTCCATGGCCTGTGACCATCGAATATTTATTTTAGATGTTTGGGACACAGAAGCCTTGACTTTTATGTCTTTCCCTGATGGAAAGCATTGTTCTTCCTCATCTGAAAGGATGGGAGAAGATATCTGTTCACCAAGAAAGTAACCTTCTATAGGCTTATTTTTTTTCCCCATTTTTGGGCATTTTCCCAGCCAGTTACTTGACTTTTGGGTCCTTTGTCAAGGGTAGGGTATACCCTGGGAATCTGTAAAATCTCAGTTCCTCCAAGATAGCACAATCAAGCGTGTACACTGGTCTGGGAGCAGGCAGAGATTTTTGTGCCCAGAATCTTAGCAGAGTTTCCTCTTCACAGCCACCTGGCCTCCAGTTCCACCAAGCCAGCACTGGGGGCTGAGATTCAGATAAGCTTCATGGGCAGGTCCCATTCAGTGCGAGATAAAGACCAGCTGCCACAGGGCCTCTACACAGAACTGAGGTAAGAATGGGCTACTCAGTGCCCTCAGGGGTTTTATGATCCAACAATGGATGTGGGCTGCTGTAGAGGCAACTGTGGGACCTGCCATGTGGCTTCTCTGGCTGCTGCCTAAGGCCAGAGCAATGGGAAGGCCCTTTTCCCTTCCTAGCCAGCTGAAAAAACCCTGTCACTGACCTTTGGCGCCTGTGGGTTGAGGGAATCTGTGAACCGCTGATACTGTGACTGGGGATTCCACCCCTGAGGGCTGTTCATGAGCCATGTGTCATGCCACCAAGGCTGGGTTGGGCTCTGCTCCAGAACCAGTGCAACAGACATTTCCCACTGGCCTTTCAGATTACCCTGGGCTGGAATCTCCTCCATTCTGTTGTTCTCCACTTCTACTACTCCAGAATTTGTTGAGAGTCCCTCTCTATGGGTATTTTATGGGCTGTATGGGGAGAACCAGCATATGTGTGTCTTTCTACTCCACTATCTTGGCTCCACCTCAAGGAGCTTACATTCTAATGATACATCATGTACCCTTCAATCCAGTGTAACACTGGCCTCTTGTTGTTCAGCAAACAAGACATTCTGTCTCTCAGTTCCAGGCATTTTCTATAACTGTCTCTCATGTCTGGAATGGTCTCTGTCCTCTACTCCAACTACTGACCTCTATGATTTCCATTAAGACCCTACTAAAATCCCATCTATTACTGAAAACCATTCCCCAGCCTCTCTTAATTTCAGTGCTCTACCTCTGTACATTATTTCCTATTTGTCCTAAATAGAGCTTGTTTGTAGATATTTGTTTATTATCTTCCCCATTAAATAATGAGTTCCTTGAAGAGAGACTTTTTGCCTCTTTTTGTATCCCCAGAACTTAGCACAGTGCCTGGACCATAGTAGATGCTTAATAAATGTTTATTGATTGATTGATTAATGGAGAAAGATAATACACAAAAGGAAACTGAAAAGGAGCAGAGAATAATGGAGGGGGATGCATGGTGTTAAAGTTCAGAAAGTCAGAAGCAAAATAAGGAGGGCAATGAAGGTGGGCAAGTCTTGTTTGTATAAGCACTTGTCATCACCATTAGAATGGAAGTTCTTTGTGGACAAGAACCATCTTTGTATCCCTATGTATCATCAGTAGGACAAGTGGGCATAATTAGTCAATACATTGTAGTGAACCCACACATCGGGCCAAAGCAACTCATGGGGCACTTCATGGGCTCATGTCCTTTCTACTGAGCAGCTCCCTGCGTAGGACACCCTGGGTCTGCTCCGGTTCAAAGCTTGGCTCTCAAATGCCAGTGCTAATTCTCTCTTGAATCCATAGCTGGCTCTCTTCTCTGCTGCCAGAGGTCTCCCTCCTTGGAGTTTCTTCCACTGACTATATCCATTCCTTCCTGGTTATGATGTCTCTTACTGAATAAGTACTTCCACATCAAGTTGTGATGGCTAAAAAGGGGAGAGGAAGAAAGAAGTCCCCTCTTCCTCTTCTTCGAAGTTGCTTACTATTTTAAGTGTCTTTATAGAACAGGAACTCTTAACCTATTTTGTGTCAAGGACCCCCTTTGGAAGACTGGAAGCCCTTCTCAAAATGATGTTTTTAAATGCATACAATAAAATACATGTGATTATGAAGGAAACCAATCATATTGAAATATAATTATTTATCTGTGTGTATTTTATGTACATGATATATGTATGTGTATATATGCATGCACATACATGTACATATATGTATGTGTATGTACACACATGCACATGCACACACATGGATAGAGAGAGAGCCAAGTTGGTAAAACCTTGTTCTAGAATACTTACTTTAGGGTCCCACAAGCAGATTTTTGTCCAGCCAATAGCTAGAGTATTCTAATCCCATCAAGGAGAACTTAACACTCTGTAAAGGAGTAACAGAGTGTAGCAACCTCTTTGTCACTCATTTACCACTTTGTCTTTCTCGCCTGTCCCAATTTTATCAACTGGGCTAGGAGAAAATAAATTGAGGAAGGTGTCTTGATTGGCTCTCCCCTACATTCATTTTTAAGTTAACACCCCAATATGAATTAATTTTTCTTGTCTGAGATAGAAGAACTGAGAAACTGAGTTTTGATGGGAGGAAGGGGCAGAAAGAAGAGGTAATTTTACAATCCAATTGCTTAGGAAGATGGGTTGATGAATCTGGCAGTGTAAGGGAACTGGTTCCTTGGAGTGGGTCTATAAAAGAGTGGCAGAAAGGCAAATTGCACAGTATTATCAGCATTTCTTCAGTCTTCCCTTTCCTTTTCCAAATCAAATGTGTTTTTTTTTTAAATCAATCAACAAGCACTTACTAAGTGCCTACTATGAGTTTTTCACTGTGCTAGAGATATAAAGAGCTTATATTCTAATGGTGATGATTAGGTGCTTATACATACAAAGCAGATACAAGATAACCTTAAAGGGAAAGGGACTAGCAGCTGGAGGAACTTGGGAAGGTCTCAGGCAGAAAGAAGCATTTGAGATGATTCTGACCAGAAGCCAGGGATTCTAAAAAGCAAAGTCTTTAAAGGTTAACCCAATAGCCTGTTACCCAATTTGTGCCCTTTCTCCCTCCCCAGTCAATGATTAGTGCATTAAAGCCATGCTAGAATCAGACTGTTAGAGGAGGAAGACAGGACCTCTTCCAGCCCAATCCCCTCCATTTACAGATAAGGAAGCTGAGGCCCAGATAGGTGAAGCCACCTGTCTGGCCAGTCCTGAGTCATCCCAGGAATTTGTGCCAGAAGCTAGATAAGAACCCAGATCTCCTGACTCCCAGTCCAGAGGGAAGGGAAAGGGGAAGGGAGAAGCATATATTAAGTGCCTACTATGTGCCAGGCACTGTGCTAAATACTTTACAAAAATTAGTCCAGGATTGACTGCCTCTTGCCATATTGTTCTGTGTTTTTACCCCTATGGCACTGTGAGTACTCCATGTCCAGTTGTGAATGTGTATGCCCATTGTAGGGGTCAGAGACTCAGGAGAACCGGGTTCAAGTCTCAGCTCTGCCACTCGAGCTATGTGATCTCTGTCGAGTCATTTCCTTTCTCTCTGCCTTAGTTTCCTCCTCTGTAAAAAGAGGGGAATCAGGTTAGATTCAAATCAAGAAACAAACCCAAAGCCTGCCTTTAGGGAAAGAGAATAAGCACTTTTATATAGCACCTCCTACGTACCAGACATGGTGCTAAAGGTTTCTCAAATATTATCTCATTTGATCCTGACAACAACCCTGGGAGGTAGGAGCTATTGTTATTCCCATTTTACAGAGGATGAAACTGGAGGCAAATGGAGGTTATATGATTTGTCCAGGGTCACACAGTTAGTAGTGGTAGTAGTAATAGTAGTAATAGCTAACATTCATATAATACTTATATATACAGGCATTATACTAAGTGTTTTATAATTATTTTATATATAATATAATATAGATATAACATATTTATAATTATTCTTTAATTTGATCCTCACAACACCCCTAGGAAGAAGATTCATTATTTATTATTCCATTTTACAGATGAGAAAACTGAGGCAAACAACGGTTAAGTGACTTGACTTCACACAGCGAGATCCGAGGCTAGATTTTAATGAAGGACTTCCTGACTTCAAGTCCAGTACCCTATCTACTGTACCAGCTGTACTATAACCTACCATGGCTGTTTACTCTCCTCCTTTGGCTTCCTTTTGACTTTCTTTTCTTCCCAGACAACAATAGTATCACCAGATTTAGAGCTGGAAAGGACCTTGGAGATTATCTAGTCCACTCTCCCCAATTTACAGATGAGGAAACTGATGCTCTCCCCTTCCCTGGAATAGAATTAGCTTGACCACAATCATACAGTTAGTGGTAGGACCAGGATTCTTCAAATATAAGTGCCCTGAATCAAATTCCATCCTTTCCAGTATGCCAACTACTCTTCAGCTGCTGTAGTTCAGAATTCTTCCTACTCCTTTTCTGCTAGTCCAGGTGTTGACAGGATAAAATTAATTCAGACTAAGGTGTGAATGATTGAGTGTGAATGACTGAATTTATTATTGGTGGAACTTCTGGTCCTGCTACTTATCTGAAGGGAAATAATTTTAGGTAATGTGAGGGGGTAATGGGTATGGGGGAAGGGAGGTATTGTGAACAGCATTGGACAGTGGAGACAGGTGCAAATTTTGTAGTCAGAGGATCCTGCTGAACCTAAAGTAGGTATACTGTGATATCTGGTGACATCAATGACATATTCATACATATACTTAAAACTCTGGTGTATAATGGAGTTGGGAAGACCTGAGTTCAAATCTCAACCCCTCCATTTATTACCTTTGGGAACTTCAACCTCTCATCTAACTTTTCTTATTTGTAAAATGTAAAATAATTGGACTAGATGACCTCAGAAGTCTTTTCTAGTTCTAAATCTGTGAGTTTACAATCGTGCGTGTGACCAGAGCCTTCCAGGACAATCTTTATTTCAAGAACATAATGTGTACTTGTAATGGGGCTTTGCAGAAAGAATATATTTTGCCAAGTCACGTATCCTGAGGTGGGGTAGGGAGGATAACCCTTTCCAGGTAAATGAAAACCTGAACCTTCTGGCAGTGGATGTGACCTCCCAGAAAGAAGTTTCTGGACAGCCCAAACATTCTCCTCTTTCTCCCACCCAACTCCTGCAAAACACATACACCTCAGAAAGGAATGTGCTAGGAAATTTGGGGGAAGGGGCTTCCTTTCTGTCTCATCTGTCGTCCCCTAGCCATGAAGTTAAGAGCAGCCCCTCCCTGGAGGAGATGCTTTCCCTTCCAGAAAGGACTCAATAGGTATGGAGGGAGGGGAAGTCCCTGGACCAGGGGTGTCAGAAGAGCAATCCAGGCCACTGGAAAGATGGCAAGCTAGGCCCTAGTGGCTCATCTGGGAATAATTGCTCCAGTAATTATGAAGATTACACATGCAAAAGACTCTAATTTACATGCCATCTCCAGGTGGTGGAAAGGTCATCTATAATTGACTAGCTCCTTCATGCCAAAGGGTGGAAAGGCTGGGCTGGGGGCTCCTGGGGGTGGGACAGGATGCCACATAGGGGGGTCCTGATGGCCTCCCCTCCTCTCCTCTGCTCTCCTGTGGTCATCCTTCCATCCTCCCTTTAGGATTAATCTTAAACCAGACCTTTAGAGGGAAAAGAAGGGGCTTACCCTGCCACCCCTCAGTTCCCTGTCATAATAAGATATTGCAGAACGATTCCACTCCTCACTGCACTCTCCCATCATCCCCCACTCCCCAGAGGTTTAGTGACTTTCCCAAGGTCACACAGGAGGTTAGTCAGGATTTGAACACAACTTTTCCATGGGATTTGAAGACAAGGGATGAGAAAAGACAGAAAGACCTGGCGAGTGCCATGATGAACTCTTACAAGATACTAACCTTGGCCCAAGAAGGGAATATAGTCATTACAGTCTTTACTCTTTAGGTATTTGCTGTTCTGTATACATATCACTCCACCTTGACTCTCAGAGCCTTTACAGGTCGTCAAACCTAATCATTTTACATCTTACAGATGAGGAAGTTAAAGCCCAGAAAGGTTTAGTGATTCTCCTAAGGTCATGCAGGAAGTGAAAGAAGCGGGATTTGAACCCAACTTCTCTGAGTCTAAATCCAATATATTTTCCGGTATACTATTTATTAAAGCCTACCTTGGTAGAATGGCTAGAATGCTATATAGTTAGAGTCAAGTAGATCTGAATTCAAATCCTCTTTCAGATACTTCTTAGCTGTGTGACCCTGTTTAAGTCATTTTTTCAGCCTCAGTTTCCTCATCTATAAAATGGGGATAATAATAGCACCTATCTCACAGGGCTGCTGTGAACCTTAAAGCATTCTATATAAGCCAGCAAAAGCAAGAGAAAGAAGAAAAGGAAAATAAAAGCTGAGGGAAAGGATTGTCTGGGGCTTTGTCTTTGTAGCCCTGGCACTTAGCTCAGTGCCTGGCACATGGAAGGTCCTTCATACATGTTGATGGAATTGTTGAACAACTGACAAGAGGAACAGATGACATTCCAGGCCTAGGGAATAGTCTGAGCAAAGATGACTTGGTGTCAGAGCCCCAGGTCTACTTTGGGGCCAATAATCTACCCAGGGACAGCTAGGTGACTCAGTAGATAGAGGGCTGAGTTGGAGTCAGGAACACCTGAGCTCAAATTCAGCCTCAGATACTTACTAGCTGTGTGACCTTGGACAAGACACTCAAACCTGCTTGCTTCAGTTTCCTCATCTGCGAAATGAGCTAGAGGAGAATATGGCAAACCACTCTAGTCTTTGCCAACAAAACCCTAAATGGGGCGCAAAGAGTCAGACACAACTGAAAAAATGACTGATTGACAACAAAAGTTGCCTAGGGACAACGATTGATTAGAGTTCGTGGAGGGGAATAAAACGATGAAAAGCTAGGGAGCTGATACCTATAGCCAACATGAAATCATGCTTTAAGACTCACAAAGCACTTTGCAGACTGTATGTTATCCCATTTGGTCTCCATAAGACCTCTCTGAGGAGCTACAACAGGTATTATTACCTCTGTTGTACAGATGGCTACACAGCTCCAGAAAGGTTCAGTGATTTTCCCCATATCACACAGCTAGGAAGTGTTGAAGGCAGACTCCTGGCTTCCAGTTCAATGCTCTTTCCACAGTACTCACCAGGCAAGATAAAGAGCCCTTTATGCCAGAAAGGGAAGTTTGAAGGCTATTTGGTGGGTAGTAGAGGATATTTTTTAAGCAGAGGAGTGATATGACCAGACATTGTTATGACAGATGAATGGTAGGGAGAGACAGTCAGAGAGACCTCTTGGGAGGTTGTTGCAACAATCCAGGTGGGTGCTAATAAAGACTCAAAGCAGGGTGAAGGTAGTATGAAAAGAGCAATGTTTTGAAGAGTCAATTGACAAGACCATTGGCTGACCATTAGGGAGAAGAAACACATGTTCCCAGGGATATTTGGCCATAGTCTAACATGATAAAGCTAAGTCTCACTGGAGGTCCACATTTGCATAGCATTTTACATGGATTCTCCCATTTGAGTCTGAAAAGAAGAGTAGGTACTTACAGATTTGTCATCCCTGTTTTACAGACAAGGAAATGACTCTCAGAGAGATGGACATAATTATATAAGTCAAGTGTAACAGGCAGAATTTGAATCCAGGTCTTTCTGGATTCCAAGTTGAGCTCTCTATCTATTGATAAAGTATAACACTCATTTTTATCAAAAACACTTGAAAGTATAGATACAAATGTATTTTTCCTTAAATTGATAAGAAATATTTACCTAAAACAATCAGAAAGTGTCATTTGTAATGGGGATAAGCTAGAAGCCTTCCCACTAAGATCAGGTGTGAAATAAGGGTACCCACTTTCACCAATATTATTTATTATTTTTTGGAAACCCTAGCAAAAAGAGAAGAAAAAAAATAGAAGGAACCAGAATAGGGAAAGAAGTAATAAAAATAAAAAAAAAATAAAGTAATAAAACATCTCTTTGCAGATGGTATAATGGTATGCTTGGAAAATCCCAAAGACTCAACTGAAGTTAGATGAAACAATTAATAATTTTAGCAAAGTAACAGAATATAAAGTAAATACACTCGAATCATCTATCTCCTGTGTCTCTCAAGGCTTATGATACTATGTGAATGATGGCCCTGCAGGCAGAAAAAGTGAAGGCAGAAAGAAGAATGAGTTTAAAAGGAAAGATGTTAATTTTTATTTGGACTATATTGAGTTTGAAATGCTAGATGCCTAAAGAAAAATAATACTGTAGGAATTTGAAAATTAAAAAAAAACAAAACACATGGAACTCAGAAGAGAGGTCAGGACTAAAGATATAGATTGGCGAGGCATCTGCCTACAGTGGTAGTTGAAGTTATGAGAGTAAATGAAATAATCAATGGACAAAGAACAGAAAAGAGTCCAGGGAGATAATGAATTAATGGAATTGGAGAAGATTTCATTATAAAGGAAAGAGAGCCAAGAAAGAACAGAACTTCTGAAGCCAAGGGAGAAAAGAGTATACCGGAATAGGTGAGCAACAATGTCCAAAGCTTTGGAGAAGTCAAGGAGAATGAAGACTGAACAAGGGTTGCTGGATCTGTTGATTAGAAGTTCATAAGTGACTTTTCTCTCTAATTTAAAGAATGGGAATAATAAAAGCCAGATTGTAGGGAGCTGAAGACAGAATGGGTAATGGAGAAGTGGAGGTATTGGGTGTAGACAACTTACTCAAAATGAAGAGAAAATGAAGAGGAAGATAAAGATGGGATGGTAGCTGTATGGCATAGAAAAGTCAAGAGAAGACCTTTTTAGAACTGTTCAAATGGGGGAGAGCTAGTGGCAAAAAAGAGATTGAAGATGCACAAGAAGAAATGGTTGATGGAGCAAAGTCCCATATGAGGCAAGTGCTTGAAAGACCAGTAATCACTGCTGCTGTACAAAGATAAGGCTTTCACACGAGAAAGGCAAATTTAGGAAGTGGAGAGCTAGTTGAGAAAATGATATCTGAGAGCATGATTCAATTTCTGGATTGTGGCTTAAAATATAAAAATAACAGGTTCCTGTCCAGGGATGGAGTGCAATCTAACAAGGGCTGATGAAAATACAGGGTGGTAAAGCTGTTATCCTACAAATCAATTCTTTGTAAAGCCTGTGAATTGAAAAGATAGGGGAAGGAGAAAATTGCCAACAGACCATGAACTAAATACCACAGAGAATAGTGACAGTGTAGGGATAATGATAGTAATAGATGGCATTTATTTTGTACTTTAAGGTTTGAGAAGAGCAATAACAAAGCCCATGGCCTCCATTGTCTATACACAAATGCACATAGTACAGGGAGCAAACAAGGTAACTAGAGATCCTCATTCAGAAATCAATTTCATCTCATGGACTTAAAATCATTACTTGAATATGGTTTGGGAAGCATATACCTTATTAAAAAGTAACAGAGTAGGTAAAAATGGAAGATAGGAAAGATGTAGATTAATAGGATATAGGGAGCAAAGTGGTGAAGCAAGGGGGAAAATATTTGGGTGAAGATCGATGAAGACAAAATAGAAGCATTAATGTCAACAGAGTATATTACAGATCCCTTGGACCAGAAGAAGAAATACATGAAGAGTTTTGGAAACAGGTTACAAGTCTTTAATGGAAGCATGGTACAAAAGCAATGGGGAATTCAATTATCAGAATATCTATTTGAGCTCTTTCCAGAGCAGAACAGCTAATCATTTCTTGACTTGCATTAAAGATAATTTTATGGGGGTGGAGCCAAGAGGGCAGCATACAGGCAACAACCCAGATTGTCTGTCCTAACATTCCCTCTAAGTAACTTTAAAATAACTCCTCATAATAAATTTTGGAGAGGCAGAGTAACAAAAGGTCAGAGTAAGACATTATTCCAGCCAAAGACAATTTAAGAAGTCAGCAGGAAAGTTCTCTCACATCAGGATGCCCAACTAGTCTGGAGCATGGGAGCAGTGCCAGCAGCAATACAGCTTCAGGAGCTCTCAGCCCAGAGATGGTAAGAGAGTCAGATAACTGGTTGGAAAGAGATTATAGGAGACCTTTCTCTGGCATTATGTGTGGTTGGTGCTGATTGGCAACTGTATTGCCCAGAAGCAGTTCTGAATGGCACAGTAGCACAAAAAAGCCTAAAGCTTGGGACATTGCCTCCCCAACCCCGGGTGAGCAGAGTCCAATTTAAACATAAAGTTCAAGTCAAGAAATAGACTGGAAAAATGAGGAAACAAACAAAAGACCTTGACCACTAAAAATGACTGCAGTGGAAGGGAAGATCAAGACATAAAGCTCAGAAGAAGACAACAGTGGAAAAACAGCTACTGAACAAAGTCTCACAAAAAAATACTAATTGAACCCAAGCTCAACAAGAATTCCTGGAAGAGTTAAAGAAAGAGCTAAGAGTGGTAGAGGGAAAATTTGGAAAAGAAATGAAAATGGTGCAAGAAAACTGTGAAAAGAGTAACAACTTGTAAAAGAGGCACAAAAAATAATACTGAAGAAAATAAAACCTTAAAAAATAAAATTAGACAATGGTAGAAAGAGATATAAAAATTCACTGAAGAAAAAACTCTTCTAAAAGCAGAATAGGCAAAATGAAAAAGGAGATATAAAAATTCACTGAAAAAAATAATTCTTCAAAGCAAAATTGACTAAATGGGGGGAAAGGTTCAAAAGCTTCCTGAAAAATAATAATTCCTTAAAAATTAGAATTGGGCAGGTGTAAGTTCCATGAGACTTCAAGAACTAATAAAACAAAGTCAAAAGAATGAAAAAATAGATGAAAATATGAAATATCTCATTAGAAAAACTGCTGATCTGGAAAATAGGTTGATGAGAGATAATTTAAGAATTTTGGGGCTACCTGAAAGCTATTACCAAAAAAAGAACCTAGATATCATATATAAAGAAATTATCAAGGAAAATTGCTCCAATATTTTAGATCCATAAAGTAAAATGGACGTTGAAAGAACAATGATCATCTCTTGAAAGAGATGGGGAAAATGAAAAACCCCAGGAATGGTATAAGTTCAATTCCAGAGCTCCCAGGTCAGGAAGAAAATATTGCAATCAGCCAGCAAAAACAATTCAAATATCATGGAGTCACAGTCAGAATCACACAAGATTTAGTGATTTCCACATTAAAAGAGTGAAGGCACGGAATATGATATTTTAGAACATAAAGGGTCTAGAATTATAACCAAGAATAACCTACCCAGCAAAACTGAGTACAATCCCTCAGGGGAAAAAATGAATACCTAATAAAATAGAGAACTTTCAAGCATTCCTGGTGAAAAGACCAGAGCTGAGTAGAAGATCTGATATTCAGATTCAAGACTGAAAAGATGCATAAGAAGGTAAACATAAAAAAATAATCACAAGAGATTCAATAAAGTTAAATTGTTTATATTCCTATTTGGGAAAATGATACATGTAATTCCTAAGAACTTTACATTATGAGGGCAGTTAGAAAGAATCTAACAGACAGAGGCTATGAATGTGAATCTATTAAGTTGGGATGATCTCCCAAAAAATAAATAAATAAATAAAAGGGTAAGAAAGAGGAATGCACTGGAAGAAAGAAAAAGGAGTACACAAGGAAGAGCTTTTATAGTGGAAGGGAAAATAAGGGGTAGCAAGCTTGAACCTCACTCTCAACAGAATTCATTCAAACAGGGAAGAATATATATATATTTATATTAAATATATATTTATATATAAAATAAAATTATATTTTAATAAATAAATAATTTTAATGAATAAAAATTATAAAATTATGAAATATATAAATATAATATAAAATATATATTTATATATGATATATACATATATATAATATATATGCCCTCAGTTGGATATAGAAATATATCTTACCCAATAGGGAAATAGGAGGGGAAAGGGATAAGAGATATGGAGAAATGATGACAAAAGAGAGAGCAGATTAAGGGAGATAGTGATCAATAGCAAAACAAACTTTTGAGGAGGGACTAGATAAAAAGAAAAACAGAAGGAAGAAAAAAGAAGAGAAAAACAGAAGAAAATAGAATGAAAGGAAATAATTAAGAATGAAATGAGCAGAACCAAGAGAACACTGGATCCAGTAACAGCAAAATTGTTGTAAGAACAATTTTGAGTAAATAAGTTATTTTGTCTATTATAAATAACCAGACTAACTATAAAGGACATATGAAGAAAGATACCCTCTGCGTCCAAAGAATGGATAAATAGAAGTATGTATAGAATAATTTTACATACATACACACACACACACACACATCTCTATTTGTATCCAATGGTAGCCGTCTCTATGGGCGGGTGAGGGAGTGGGGGGTGTTGAAGAAAAAAAGGAAAAAATTTACATAATTTTGTTGTATATTTGAAAGGAATAGCAAGTTGTGCATAGTAGATTGCAGTTTCATGTACAATTGTTTTTATTATAGTATGTTATGAAAATGCTTGTTTCATTCCATAAAGTAAAAATAAAATTGTAAAAGGAAAGAAAACAGTTGTTTAGAAGAGACATACTTGGAAAAGACACAAGAATTAAAATAAAGGACTGGGAGAGAATCTAATATACTTTACCTGAAGTAAAAAGCGCAGGGGTAGCAATCATGATCTCAGACAAAGCAAAAAAAGACTTACTTAAAAGAGATAATTGAGAAAACTATATTTTGCTAAAAGGTACCATAGACAATGAAATAATATCAAAAAATTTTACAGCAAGTTTCTCTGATAAAGATCTCATTTCTCAAAAATATAGGCAACTGAGTCAGATTTATAAAAATAAGAGCCATTCTCCAACTGATTAAATGACCAAGGATATAAACAGGCAATTTTCAAAAGAAGAAATCAAAACGATCTCTATTGATATAAAAAAATGTTCTAGAGAAAGCTAAATTAAAATAGCTCTGAGGTACCACCCCACACCTATCAGAAATGACAAATGCTAAATGAAATAAGGGAAAATAGGTGCCCTAATAAACTGTTGGTGGAGTTTTGAACTGGTCCAATCATTCTGGAGAACAATTTGGAGCTATCCCAAAGGGATAGTGTATACTCTTTAACATAGAAATAGTACCACTTAATCTGCACCCCAGAGAGATCAAAGAAAAAGAAAAAGAACACATATGTACAAAAATATCCTAATGGTTCTTTTGTGATGGGGAAGAATTGGAAATTGAAGGGATGCTCATCAGTTGGGGAATGACTCAAAAAGTTAGGGTGTATGATTGTTGCATAGTACTATTGTGCTATAAGAAATGATGAGAGGGCTGATTTCAGAAAAAAAAAGACAGTAAGACCTATGTGAACTGATGCAAAATGAAATGAGAACTGAGAAATCCTTGTGTACAGTTACAGCGATGTTGTAATGGTGAACAACCGTGAAAGACTTGGCTGCTCTAATCAATACAATGATCCGAGACAATTTCAAAGAACTCATGATGAAAAAATGCTATCCATTCCCAGAAGGAGAACTGATGAAACCAATTTGAGTGCAAATTGAAGTATAATTTTCTTGCTTTGTGGTGGCAAAAAAAAAACTGGAAATTCTATCGACTGGGGAATGGCTGAACAAGATGTGGTATATGACTGTGACAGAATACTACTGTGCTATAACAAATGATGACCGCCATGATCTTAGAAAACCATGGAAAGACTTGCATGAAATAATGAAGAGTGAAATAGCGAACCAAGAGAACATGGTATACGGTAATAGTAATATTGTTTTAAGAATGACTTTGAACGAATAAGACATTTTGACTGCTGTAAATGCCCAAATTAATTACAAACATATATGAAGAAAGACATGATTTGCATCCAGAGAAAGAACTGATAAATATATGTATAGAATAACTTTACAAATATTATTTTACATATAATGCATAATTGCATTTTATTACAATAATTTTACATATATCACCTATTTATGTCTAATATTAGCCATCTCTGGAGTGGGAGGAGGGAAGGAAGGAAAAGGAAATTTACATGATAATTTTTTTGTGTGTATTTAGAAGGAATAGCAAGTTGTACATAGGGTTGTGGTTTCATGTACAATCATTTTTTTAATTGTACTGTGTTATGGAAATGCTTGTTTTATTCCATAAATTAAAAAAATAAAGTAACCAAAAATTTTTTCTCACTTTTTTTTGCAAAATGACTAATGTGGAAATATGTTTTGCATGATTTTATGTGTATAATTAATATCATTTTGCTTGCCTTCTCAGTGGGTGAGGGAGGGATGAGAAAGAAAACTTGGAATTCAATTTTAAAACAAAAAAAATGTTTAAAATAAATGAATAATTTGAAAATAAAAAGGAAATAAAGCTAATCTCATCCTTTCAAAAACGGAAAGACCAATGAAGTGAAATTCTATTTTGCATCTGAATTTTATCATGAATAATGGGGAATTCCCACACAAGAAAAGTAGGAAAATAGTAAGAAAGCACCTAGCCATCAGGCCCAGATGAATAATAACCTGGGGTGCTGAAAAGACTGTTGGATGTGATTGCTGAGCCAGTATCAGTGAACTTTGAAAGATCTGGAAAAAAGAAGCTTCTGAAAGAGAGAAAAGTGAATATTATGCCAGTGTTCAAAAAAAAAAAAAAAAGAAGAAGAAGAAAATCTGGTTCGTGAGCTATCAGCTAGTGAGATTCACATCAATTCCTGGCAATAATTCTAGACTGTGTTAACAACAGAATGGTTAGTCCACATCTAGAAAAGGAAGTGGTGATTACAAAAAACTAGTATGGCTTTATCAAGGATAGTCTGTGCCAGATAAAGTTAATTAAAAAAAAAAAAAGATTACTAAATGGGTTGACAAGGGGAATGTTATTGATACAGTTTATCTAATTTCACAATTTGAACATGGTTCCATTTGAAAAAGTTTCTGATTCAATTATTGTAGATAAGCTACAGAGTTGCCAAGTCAAATCAATAAGCATTAATTAAGCACTTACTGTGTGTCAGGGACTGCGGTAAGGGGGGTTGATACAGAGAAAGGCAAAAAACAGTCCATATAGTCAAGGAGCTCACATTCTAGTATGGGAGACAATATATGTGCATACAAGATACATACGGGGTAAATCAGAGGAAATTTCAGAAGGAAGGAACTAGCAAGTAAGTGGTCAGGACAGGGAAACACCTGTTAGAAGGTGAGATTTGAGCTGAGACTTGAAGGAAGCCAGGGACACCAGAAGGTGGAGCTGGAGAGAGAGCCTTCCAAGGCTCTCCCATAGGGGACAGACACTAAAAGTTGACAGTCTGGAGATGAAGTGTTGCGTTCGCAGGAAAGCTAGAAGACCAGCATTTTGAGAAGGGGCAGCGGGAGAGGTGGGATATGTAAGAAAATTGGAAAGGAAAAAGAATGGATGCTGCAAAATTCTGAAGGAGCCAAATTATCAAGAGTTTTAAAAACCTAGCAGAGAATTTTATATTTGGTCCCATAGGTAATATGGAGCCACTGTAGTTTAATGATGAGGAAGGGGAGGTATGACATGGTCAGATTTTCTCTTTAGAAAGAATGTTTTTGACTCATGATGGAAAACACCATTTACACACAGAGAAAGAACTATGGAGTCTGAATGAAGATCAAAGTAAACTTTTCTCTGTTTTTTCTTTCTCATGGTTTTCCCTTTTTGTTCCAATTCTTTTTTTTCCAATATAACTAATGGAGAAATATGTTTAATATGATTGTACATGTAAAGCCCATATTAAATTGCATGTTGTCTTGGGGAAGGGGAAAAATTTAGAGCTCAAAATCTTATAAAAGTGGATGTTGAAAATTAAAAATAAGTAAAAGGAAGATTGCTTTTGTAGCTGAGTGGAGAATACTGACATGGAAGTGAAACTTAAGGCAGGGAGACCACCCAGAAAGCCACAGTCATAGTCCAGGAATAAAGTGATGAGGGACCAATGACTGTCTCAGAAAAGAGTAGGAGGTATATATGAGAAGTGTTGTGAAAGTAGAGTTGATAAGATCTTGCAGCACATTGTCTATAGGATGGTGACTGAGAAAGCGAGGAGTTGAGGATAACACCTGCCTGAGTTTTTAATCTGGTTGACTGGAAAGATGGTGTGCCCTCAAGAGCAACAGGGAAGTCTGGAAGAGCAGAGAGTTGCTTTACCTACAGGAAATCTAATTTGAGATACTCAATAGGCAGTTGGAGATGTGAGATTGGGGTCAGGAAAGAAATTAGAATTGGACAAATTGATCTGAAAATTTTCTGGGAACTGATGATGTTACTAAGTGCAACAGTATAAAAGAAAAGTTGATCCAGGACAGAATGTAAGTAGGAGTGCTCTGGATGAAGATCCAGGAAAGGGGACTGAGAGGGAGAAGTCAGACAGGTTGAAGAAGGACCAACAGAGGGCAGTCACAAAAACCTAGAGAGAAGAGAGTATCACGGGGGACTGACAGTATTAAAAGCTGTAGAAAAGTCAAGAAGGATGAGGATTGGGACAAGGTCATTAGATTTGACAGTTAATCACTGGTAACTTTGGAGAGCCTGGTTACAGTTGAGTGATGAAGCCAGAAGCCTAATCACAGAGAGTTAAGAAGGTGAGTTGAGAGGAGGTAGAGAGATCAACTCAAAATTGGTTGAATAGTTAGTTATTGGTGGTTTGGTGTCAACTTGGTTTTCTGTGGAGTACCCCAAGGATCTTTTCTTGGCCCTGTATTGTTTCAGAAAAATTAATTGAAGGAATTAGGGATTTTTATCCTGAAAAAGGGAAGATTTAGGGAGGACATGATAACTTTCTGTAAGTATATGAAAAACTGTCATGTAGAACAAGGAATAGATTTGTTCCCTTAAATATTGTTCTGCTTATTGATCAATCAACAAGAATTTTTTTAATTAATTTATTTGTTTTTAATTTTCTATAATTTCCATATATCTTACATTTTTTTCACCTTCCTCCTCCTCATTCCCCCGGCATGCAATCTTATATTCTACATATACAATCTTATTAAATACAACAGGTATTTATTAAGTGACTACCAAGTGCCAAGTACTGTGCTAGGTACTCAATTCAAAGACAAAAGAGAAATAACCCCTGTCTTCAAGGGTTTTGCATTTCAATGGAAGAGACAACATGCTCATAGATTTATTGCTCTTCAGTCATTTTTCAGTCATATCTGGTTCTGTGATCCTATTGGCAAATATATAATTATATAAAATTACATAATTGGTAAAGATACTGGAGTGGTTTGCCATTTCCTTCTGCAGCTCATTTTACAGATGAGGAAACTGAGGCAAACAGGGTTAAGTGACTTGTCCAGGGTCACATGTCTAACAAGTGTTTAAGACCAGATTTGAATTCAGGAAGATGTCTTCTTGACTCCAGGTCTGGTACTGTGTCCGCTATGGTGCCATCTAGCTACCACGCACATACATAGGTATAGCTATGGGGAGATGTAGCTGGGGAGATGAGGAGGACAGAGCTAGAAGCAATGGGTAGAAGCTTTATAGAAGTATATTTAGGGTCTATAACAACCAGAACCTTCAAAAATTGAATGAGCTTCCTTAGGAGCAGGTAAGCTATACCTTCCTGAATGTCTTCTTTTGAGGCTGCATGACCATTTATTGGGAGTGTTATAGGGAGGTATTCCTATTCAGGTATCAACTGAACAGGATGATTGGACTGAGTTCTTATTCAACTCTGAGATTTTGTGATTTAGTAAGGGATGGTATCATGGATACTGGGAGGGATTAGTTCTAGTGAATTTAATAAATTAGCTCATTTGATTGAAAGGAAGAAAGAAGAAAATCAAATTACCAATATCAAAAAGGAAAAAGGAAAATTCACAGCAGAGGAAGAAGAAATAAAGGTTATCATTAGAAATTATTTTGCATAACTATATAACAATAAAACTTTAAATGAATATTTACGAAAATTATAAAATGCCTAAATTAACAGAATTAGAAATAGAGCATTTTAACAACGCAATTTTAGAGGAAGAATTTGATCAAGCCATATGAATTCCCAAGAAAAAAAACCCTCCAGGACCAGATGGATTCACAAGAGAATTCCATTAAACATTCAAAAAACAATTAATTGCAATACCACATAAATTGTTTGCAAAAAAATGAATAAGACATCCTACCAAATTCCTTCTTTGACATAAACCAGGAAGACTCAAAACAGACAAAGAAAACTTTTGCAATATCCCTAATGAATACTGATGCAAATATTTTAAATAACATGTTAGTAAAGAGGCTAAAACAGCATATTACAAAGATTATACACTATGATTAGACTGGATTGAAATCAAGAATACAGGGGTAGCTTAATATTAGATTTCTAAGCAACACCACGACAAGACTGAGACAAGATCTGACAGCTGTACTCTTTATATGTTACTCCTATTCCCCCATAGCTTTGAGCCTTTGATCCATTAGAGTTGATATTAATAACTAACTTATTTGTTGCTTTAAAGTTAATGAAACACTTTTCTTTTTTAAAGAATTCTGAATTTCACAAGCATCAAGTAAAATAATCATTTCCATAAACGCCGTAGGAAAGGAAGGGTTTTTATATAAAACTGTGAAATCTCTATTTTGTAGCTCTTGTTTTTGTTTTAAAATATATAACAAATACCACATGTATTTTTAATGCTGTCGAAATTGGCTGTGATTTCTTCTGGCCATCGTTTCATTCTTTTCTCATTTCTTTTTGTTTGGGAATTCTATCCCCACCTATTCTTTCCTTCCAACTCCTCCACCCCCTACAAAAAAAAACAACTTGGTAACAAATGTGTATAGTCAAACAAAACAAATTCCCCCGATTACCATGTCCAAAAATGTACGTGTCATTCTGCACACTGACTCCATCGCTCCTCTGCCAGGAAGCTCGTAGGATGCTTCATCGTGGGTCCCCCAGAATCTTGGTTGATTATTACACTGATACGAGTTCTTAAGTCTTTCAGAATTGTTTGTTTTTCCAATGTCATTGTCACTGTATAAATTGTTCTCCTGGTTCTGCTGACTTCTGTCTGACTCTCTTTATACAGGTCTTCCCAGGTTTCTCTGAAACCATTCCCTTCATCTTTTTTTTTACAGTGCAATAATATTCTATTACATTCATATGCCATAATTTGCTCAACCATTCCCCGCTTGATGAATACCCCTTTCTAATTTAGCTTCCAGTTCTTTGCCACTACAAAAAGGGTTCCTATCAATATTCGTGTCCAGTGGGTCCTTTTCTTCTTTCTTTGTAGAGATATTTCTAGGTCAAAGTCTATACTCAGCTTAGTGACTTTTAGGACATAGTTCCAAATTGCTTTCCAGAATGAGTGGACCCATTCACAGTTCCACCCATCAATATTGAAGACAAAGCATTTTTTTCCTGCAACAGTTTCTGTCACCTTAAGAGGTTTCTTAGTCTCACTTTTAGACCCTTATGTCTATTAACCAACCATCATTCTCCTTCTTTGGATGGGATGGTGCTGGCCCAGAGGCCCCAGTGAGATCAGGCTTATCTCTCGCTACTCCCTCCATTCTAAGGCTCCTTCCAGCACCAGTGTTAGGACACGATCAATGTAAACAGTTGGAGATACCCACAATTCTCACACAATTGTTCACCCCTTTTGCCCCCACATAAACACATAAGACTCCTTCACTCCTTAGAGCCCTTGCTCAGTCAGATCTTCCCTCTTTTTCTCTCCCCTAGCCAAGTCCTATTCAGATTTCCTTTCTTTGACTAGCTGATTCATAGTATTCATATGATCTTTCCTTCCCTTGGTATCTACTTTTAGATAGTGAGCATGAAAACTTACTGTACTCTGAGTGGTTCATGTTATTAGCTTTGACTCCTCTTAGGTATTATCTAGTATTTAAATACATTCTAAGTATTCATCTGATTAACCATATTGGTAAGTTCTTTGGAGATAAGAACTAGGTTTTATCAACCTTTGAATCCCATAGGGGTGGAGCACCTCCCCCACCAGCTTTGTGCAATATTGGGTGCATAAAAAATTCTCAATATTTCAGATCAAGTCAAGAACAATTTATAAAGGGTCTATTATGTGCCAAACACTGAGTTAAGCACTGCAGATACAAAGAAAGGCCAAAACAGTCTCTGCTCTCAAGGAGCTCATGTCCTAAATATGTATTGACTTAATCTTGTAGATGCAAAGGCAACATAGCTTGCTATAATGGAAGGAAGGCATGTTAGTCTTGCATCAGAAGACTTGAGTTTGAGGCCTAGGCATAGAGGAACAGAGCTGGAAGGGACCATTTAATCAAACCTCCTCATTTTATAGATGAGGAGAGTAAGATCTACAGAAATGACTTGTCTTGCCCAACAAGATCAATCAGAAGGTAAGCATCACAGGGAAGGTTTGAATCCCACATCTTCTGACTACAACTTCAACATTCTTTCTATTGCCCTAGGCTGACATTTCCTGAAGAACCAGGAAATCTACATTAAGTGGCTATGTGGAAGTCAAAATCATTCCAGAAGCAATACCCTTGGCTCAGCATCCTCTAGGTGGATTTAATATCTGCATGGCTTTGAACAAGTTGCTTAATCTCTCCAAGTTTCACTTTTCTGTTAAATGGACATAATAATATCTGCACCCAAATGTGTCTTTTGTATGCAGACATTGCTGAATGGGTCAGAAAAAGAACATTTGTATGAAGAAAACTGAATAAAGTCAACTGAGAAAAAACACAGCTTCTCAGATAAAATGTTGGAGAGAGACACATTCCGAGGATGACAGAGAATTGCCCCTCAGATGAACATACTGAGAAACATACATTAGCACCTGAGATAACGATGACTGAAGAGCATGGAGATCCATCAACTCATCTGAATCTAAGGCTCTTTTTAGAGTTTTAAAAGCTATAACTAAAGCATTTGCATCAAATAACTGACTAGAGATTATGGGGAGATTATATAAAGACCATTGGGGTCATCCTTGACAGAAAGTATTGTTGAATTTCCCATCATTAGTTAGAGATGGATCACTGCTTTTAGAGGTACTGATTTGAAGCATGAAAAGCCAGAGAAGAAGCTCTGGGAAAAATCTAGCAGAAAAAGAGAAGGGAAAAGAAGAGGGGGAAGCCAAATGCATAAGGAATCAGGAGCAGAAGGCAAGAGGTGATGAGAAAAGCTGCTTACAGAACACAGAATATAGCAAACTGAGAGGATTGAGCCAGCTGGGAAAACCGACTGAATCCTAATAGGGACTGAAGCTATTGGAAGAAAACTAGATCCTGCTACTTGTGAAGAGCTAGCTGAGGGATAGTCTCTCAGGGGTGCTTTGTTGTCCTCTACTGCTTTCTCTGGTTCAAAAAAGAGAAACAAAGGGGAATAGATGGGATTTGAATCTGCTTTGCTGTGAGATGAGTTGATTGAACAAAACCGAAAGACGTCATGGCTCTATCACTGTCAATGCTTGATAAGAGGGCAAAACTCCTCGTAACCCCAGGGTAGATCTGAAGAATTTAGCAGTTCCCTGTGGCTTAGGAAAATTGACAATTTTTCCACAAGGAGCAAATGGGAATGGTAGAGTGGGGGTGAGGATGGTGGGAGACTCACCTGGGGTATAACTAAAGGAGAAAGAAAGATCACCTGAGACAAGGCAATATTTCTAAGCTGCTGATTGGGAAAGAATTATTAACCAAGAAACCTCATCTTTCTGATTTAAAAATCTGTCCTCAGATCCTTACTAGCTGTGTCACCCTGGACAAGTCACTTACTCTTTGCCTCAGTTTTTCTCATCTGTCAAATGACCTGAAGAAGGAAGTGGCAAACCACTCCAGTATCTTTGCCCAGAAAACCCCAAATGGGGTCACAGAGAGTTGGACATGACTGAAAAACACCTGAACAACAGTAGCAAGTATGTATGCATGTGTACATGTGTGTATATACATATATCCGTGTGTCTTTGTGTATATTTGCATAAATATATACACATGCACAGGATATCCCAAAGTCTAGGTGTAGTTTTAAGTTTTAATATCTTAAAATTGCATCTTAGAATAACCTGTGTGTATAAATGTATATATGCATGTATATATATATACATATATAGATAGATAGATACACATCTCTCTTATGATATATCATATATATTAGAAATTTGGTAGAGGAAGTTCCTCACCAGGTCCTCCCCATGCCTAAACTGATGGGATCACAGATCTGTGCAAATATGAAATTTATGCAAGAAAATATGCAAGATACACATAGATATAGATGAAATATGCCTCTAGCATGTACTGACTAAGTCACCCTAGGCAGGGCACTTAACCTTTGAGCACCCCAGGTAGCTCTTTGAGCACTCCAGGTAGCTCTAAAAATATGCAAGATACACATAGATATAGATGAAATATGCCTCTAGCATGTACTGACTAAGTCACCCTAGGCAGGGCACTTAACCTTTGAGCACCCCAGGTAGCTCTTTAAAATCATAAATCACAGAGTAAAAAAGGAGTTTCCTGACCAGGGATTCCCTGTAATAATGAAATCCCAGGAGATGTCCAAAGTATGAACTCATACAAACAAGTCCCATTTCTATAGTACTTTCAGGTTTGCAAAAAAAAAAAAATCTCATGTTGCAACCCTGTGAAGTAGGATAGTGTAAATATTCTTACTGCTCTCATTTTACAGATAAATAAACTGAGGTTCACACAGGCAAAATGACTTGCCCCAAGGCACAAAACTAATCAGTCACAGAATCATAACATCTCAGAGGGCAACGGCAGCAGCCACTAGTTATCCAGTCAATCAATACAGGGAAGGTTTGTCATGAAGTTCTGAAAGGAATGTAAATAAAGCGTATCTTAGAAGACAAAGCAATAAAGAAGTCAAAGTAGACAAAATATTATGATTAAGTAAAATCAAAATGATGGAAAAGTTGGATCCTGTCCTACTCAGACCTTTGGTTGGTTTCTGTGTTTGTTTTTTATTTCTATGATGAAGTCCAGAAAAAGCAAAAGTCTGGCATTCATTCGGTACCAGGGAAACTTGCCCCCAACTCACAAAAGTCCTAAATATCTCATATACCTGAGGTAAACTCTCCCCTAGAATTATGATCCACTCTAAGTGATATTTCCCTAGAAAATAAACCATAACAATCAGGGTACTCCTAAGAGGCAAGTTTAAGCTACTACAGCTTAAAACTGTACCTAGACTTTGGGGATACCTTGTGCATGAGTATATATTTATACATATATACGCACAGACACACAGATGTGTACATAAACATATGTTACTGTTGTTCAGTAACATGTCTTTCAGTCATGTCTGACTCTCTGTGTCCCCATTTTGTGCTTTTCTTGGCAAAAATACTAGAGAAGTTTGCACTTCCTTCTCTAGCTAGTAGGCACGCCTACTGTGTGCCAGGCACTGAGCTAAGTGCAGGGAAAAGAAACATAATTCATATCCTCCAGGAGTTTATCTAATAGTGGAAGATAATACACACAAGGAAGTTGAATCCAAGCAGAGCAGTCGTTGGGAAATGAAAAGACGGCTAAATGGAGGCTGTGGGAGGAGCTGTCCACTCCACCCTCTAGTCAGAGAGACCCAGAGGCCGAGGGTCGTGTTGAGGTGTGAGCTCCTAGGCGGAGGTGATCTTGCAGGATGCAGAGATTCCTTCTGGAAGCTTCTTTTTCCTTGGCTGTATTCCTTTGAACTTCTCCACCACGAAACCCATACCTGATTAGGAATTCCTTCTGTAGCATGGTGCGACGGCTATAGGGCTGGGTCTGGAGTCAGAAAGACTTGCATTCAAATTAAATCTCAGACACTTGCTAGCTGTGCTACAGTGGGCAAGTCACTTAACCTCTGTTTGCCTCACTTTCCTCATATGCAAAATGGGGATAATAGTCACATCTACCTCCCAGGATTGTTGTGAGAATCTAATGAGACAATGTACGTAAGGTGCTTTGCTATAAAAATGCTAAATAGCACATCTAAAGGTTTTCCATTCCATTTTTAGACAGCTCTAATTGTTAGAAAGTTTTTCCTTATGGGGAGCCAAAATTTGTGCCTCTGCAATTTCTGCTCATGGCTCCTACTCCTTCTCCCTAGGGCCAAGCAGAACAAATCTAATTTTTCTTCCACAGAGCAAACTTCCAAATATTTGAAGGTATCGTATTATGCCCCATTCAAATCTTCTCTTCTCCAGATTAAACACCCCCAGTTTCTCATATCCCAGTATTCAATATCCCAAGATCTCTGGTCCCCTCACTATCCTATTCTCCCTTTTCTGGACAAGTTTCAACCCTCAAATGTCCTTCCAGAAATGTGGATATCCTTCCTCCCAGAGCTATTGTAAAGAACAAATGAGATTATATATGTAAATATCTTAGGATAGTGCCTGGCCCATAACAGGTGCTTAATAATTGCTTGTTTCCTTCTTAAAACTAGGAATATGTTGTAAGTTGTTTGATTTCCTAGAATGTTTTATAAATCACCTCTAAAACCTGAAAGAATGCCCTGTTCCCTAAAGCCACTGAAAATTTAAGCACAATCTGCCCTAGACAGAAAACCTGGGCATATTTGTGTTTATACGTAAAATTGGGTGGGATAGTCAGTATTTTAAAGAAGTGAACAGGAGTTGTCTTTAAAATGTGGTCATTTAGTATGGGGTCCTAGAATGGGTATGTCATAGGAATAGAACAGATTGTTTGATGAAAGAAATCTGACAAATCAGATATGGACAAGGGATATCCACTAGAAGGTAGAAGTTAGTCAATAAACATTTGTCAAGCACCTATTATATGCCAAGAGGATAGATTAACCAAAAAAAACCAAATTATAAGAATTAGGAAGGGAAGGAGAGAGAAAGGGAGAGAGGAAGAGAAGGAAAGAAGAAAGGAAGAAGAAAGGAAGGAAGGAAAAAATGAAGGAAAGGAAAAAAGGAAAGGAGGAAGGGAGGGAAGGAGAGAGGAGAAAACATAAGTGAGAAAAACGAGACAAGAAAAGAAGTTGGGCAGGTAAGCAGGCAGGCCAAAAGTGGCAGAACTTTAGAGGGACCTTGGAGATATGGAACTAGAACGTGTTCTTTATTTGTCTGTTTGTTTAATACATTTAGTTATAATTAAAATGTTAAGGGTTTCATGTAAGATCTGTTTTAATTGCTTGTTTCTGTTGCCCATTAAGCTTATTTTTTTAATTTACAAATAGAGGATGAAGGGAACATTGATAAACAATTTTTGTTGAAAAAGAGGGTTTTGGTGACCAAATGAATCAGCAGGGTGACATCCAAAAAACTAATGCTATTGAAGGCACATTAGTGTGAATGTGAAATATTTATATAGCACGTAGCTACTATGTGCCAGTCACTGTGCTAAGCACTTCACAGATATCTCATTTGATCCTCAATACAAACCTGGGAGGTTAGATGCTATGGAAATCAATAAATGCTACAAATCAAGGTTTGATTTACTTTTTTTTGATTGGTCATTTAAGAAATAAAGGAAATATGAATAATGCAGATAAACTTAAAAGTGTGTAGTGTATATTTTTCAGAGTTGACTGTTAAACATTTACCAGGTGGACATCCCTGAATGTGATGGAGGAAAAAAAAAACTTCCTAATATTCAAGAAAAAAAACCTTCCCAATTAGATCTACCCAAAAGATAAATTAATTGCTTCAGGAGGTAGCAGATTCTCCATCATGAGAATTCTTCCAGTAGTGGTTGATAGTCTTTGTTGGAGATGAAAAATGGAAGCTCCAAAGAATATAAGCCCCTTGAGTCCAGGGACCATTTCCTTTTGCTCTTTGTGTCACTTAATGCCTCACACAGCCTGTGCATTTACCAAGTCCTTGCTTGTATAAGATTGGATATTGAAGGAGGGATTCTGGGACAGCAGGGTTGAACTAAGTAGCCACAGAAGCCTCTTCCTGCTCTGAAATTCTGTGAGTGGTACCTGAGCATTTTAAACCCATAGCCCTGACCTGCAGCAGCAGCTTATTTTTATCCTCTAAAACAGTGACGTTCATTGTCATTCATTAGGTTTAGAATTGTAAAGAAGTATCATGGAGACTGATTAATTCCCTCTAGACATTCTGCCTGGATTTTCGTTATTCCCACCCATTGGACAACCTGTGTGTAGGCTGAGATCTCTTGTGAAAGTAGAGAAACAAGAACTCACTCATTGATGCATTACATACTAAAATACAACTCTTTATTAAATGTACAATGGGTGGAGTTCTAGCCTCCCACTCCAAATAAATAGTTCCTCAGTGCAGTGATATCTTTACCAGGGGAGTCTGTCTCCTTGAGTTACAGGATCAATCAATCAGCTGACAACCTGTATAAATAAGATTGGGGGCAGCTAGGTGGTGCAGTGGATAGAGCTTGGAATCAAGAAGACTCTTTTCCTGAGTTCAAATCTGGCCTCAGACACTTATTAGCTGGGTGAGCCTAGGTAAGCCACTTAATCCTGTTTGCCTCAGTTTCCTCATCTGTAATATAAGCTGGAATCACTCCAGTATCTTTGCCAAGAAAACCCCAAATGGGGTCACCAAGAGTCAGACACAACTGAAAACAACAAAAATAAGATTGTCTGAACCCTGAGGTGGGAATTTCTTTGATTAGGTGAAGAAGGAAAAAATCATGATCAACTAATGGTAACCAAACAAGCTAATAGACCTGAGAGCTTTAAATAGCAGAGGTTCCACCTCCTTCTCCCCACCTGCTAACCTGACTCCTTGTTCTCTTGGAAACCTCTGACCTCTTACCATCTTAGGAAGATGTTTTGCCTGACTTTCATCTTGACATTCTAGGAATTCTGCCTCCTGCCACATTACCCCTACTCCAAATGTACATTCTACCCCACCCTCACTTTTCAGCTTGAGACAGTTGGGTGACACAGTGGATAGAGTGCTAGGTCTGGAATCAGGAAGACGTTAGTTCAAATCCAGCCTCAGATACTTACTAGCTCTTACTAGTGTTTGCCCAGGGTCACAAAATTAGGAAGTATCTGAGGTCAAATTTAAACTCAGGTCTTCTTGAACTCAGAGCTGGTGCTGAGACTATGGACTGATAATTCATTCAGAATACATTGGTGAGGACTTGTGGGTAACAGTTCTAAAATCTATTCCCTCAGGGTTATCCCTAGAATTCCAAATACAATTTGTTCCTAGAATTCCAAATACAATACAATTTATATAATTATTTACAGTTATCAATTTAGCCTGCTCATGCAAGTGGAAGCTAGGAAAGTAATTTGGGGGGAGGTAGAAAAATCTAAATTAGTAGCACATATTTTAGATCTCTACATAGGAGTTAGATCACCTGGGTTCAAATTCCAAGTTTTCTGACCCCCTATGTATCTATTTGTCCCATATGAGATTTTCAATAATTAATCATGTCAGCTTTGTGACATTCCTCCTATCAATACCTCATACAGTTTTTAAAATCTTATATCATTTAACTTTTGACATATATGTGCCTTGTCTCATCATCTACATAATAAGTTGGGTATTATACCATATCTTATAATATTTTATTTTTCCCATAGTACCAACAGCAATTATGGCACTCAATAGGTGCTCAATATTGATTATTGATTTAGTAATTTAATGGTGATTTGTACAGAAAAGGCACTTATTAATTATGTAATTAAAGTAAAAAAAGTTATAAAATGTTACACCTTTGTGCAAAATCCATACCCTTGCTACTAAACTTCACTTTAGTCAAAAGTGAGTCAAGAGCTCTTAACCTTTTTTTATGTCCTTGGCCCTTTTGGTCTAAAGTCTTAGAATCATGTTTTGCCTGTTTCATTTTAATAATATTTTTCTATATATACAGAAATATTTATAACAACTCTTTTAGTGGTAGCAAAGAATTGGAAATTGAGGGAATGTCCATCAACTGGGGAATGGCTGAATAAGTTATTCTATATGGTTTTGATGGAATACTGTCATGTTGAGAAATGATGAGCATGTTGCTCTCAGAAACACCTGGAAAGACTTACATGAACTGATGCAGAACTGAGAGAACATTGTGCACAATAACCACATTACGTGATGACCTACTGTGAATAACTTAACTATTCTCAACAGTACAATGATTCAAGACAGTTCTGAAGGAATTATGATGAAAAATGCTGCCCATCTCCAGAGAAAGAACTATTGGAGCCTAGATGTAGATCAAAGATACTTTTTTTCTTTATTTTTCTTGGGGATTTTTGGTCTGTGTTTTCTTTCACAGCATGACTTACATTAAAATGTGTTTTGCATGACTACCCATGTACAACCTACGTCAAATTGCTTATTTTCTCAATGTGGGGGGAGGGGAAAGAGGGAAGGAGGGAAAGAATTTTAAAATTTGAAATTTGAAAAAAGAATGTCAAAATTGTTTTTACATGTAATTGAGGGGAAAATAAAATACTTTTTCCCCAATGCAAAAACAATTTTAACATTCATTTAACATTGAGGTCCAAATTCTATCCCTCTTTCCCTCCCCCCTTCCTTACCCTCCCCAAATAATAAGAAATCTAATATAGGATATACATAGATTCACATTTTTAAATACATAAAATCAAAGACATAGGAATAAATAAAAGGCAAAGGAAACCAATTATATCAAAATATGGTTATTAAAATGTTCATTTTAAAAAATATTCACAGACCCCGGTTTAAGAACCCCTGGTTTAAATAAACCTCTCATTTCTCAGACTTCCCCACAACTGATTCTCAGCTCTTGGATGCTAACCTTCTTCCCCTATGTAGTCTGAATTGGTTAGACTCTAGGTGTCAGATATCTCCTCACAGTCCTCCTCTAAATATCACTCTCAGATGAGGATAAGTCACTTTTAATTTCTTTTAGCAAAGGCTATACTTGGCCTGCTATTCTGAGTTCTCAGCCTCAGTGTGCTAGCTGTCTCTTGGCTTATTCAAAGGATTGCTCTAAAAGGAAGCACATCACATTGTTTGCAGTGTTTGCAGCATGATTTTCCCTTCATAGTCTTTCTCTAGTCAGGTGCCATATCTCCATCTGACAAGCCAGACCCTACAAATTACATAATTTTAGAGCTGGTTTCTAGACTTACTAAAGGGAAGAGATATAACTAGCCCAGGGCCACTGGGGCTGTGATCCAGGATGTAAATGATGAAAAAAAAAGAATTAAAAATATATTCCTTCTGCAAAGTAGAAAGATGTGATGGGCTATTGTGTTCAGATACTGTCTAAGGAACTGAGAAGAAGAGATTCGCCTTTTAAGTAACTATGGGGACAGTTGCCTTTACCTTCCGTCTCCCGTTTCTTTCCATAAAGTCTCATTTCACTGTACTACACCCATTTCCCTACACAGGATTTCCTCTTCCTTCTCTCCTTGAAGTACCCTTTGCAAGCACCATACTTTTCCCCAGCAAGGATAAGTAATACTCCCGGGGTTCCCTTTCTCAAGCCTCATGGGAAGAAGTTTTTTTTTGAAGCAAGCCAGGGAACAGGTGGCAATATGGAAGGAGAGCATGGCAGTGATGAGAGACAGAGAGGGGCAGAGAGATAGAAAGACAGAGACAGAGAAAGAAGAAGGGGACACAGACAAGGAGGGGAATGTTATTTACTGCTGTGTTAAATCTAATATATACTTTAAAAAAATAAAAATCCAAGCTATATATAATAGAAATTCATGGTTCCATGAAAAGGAACAAACAAAAAAAAAAGACCTAGAGAAATAACAGAGATAAGTCTAGAGAGATAAACAGTAGCCAGATTACATAGATTATAATCTGCTGCATTCAAAAGATGCAGTGTGGGCTATTAGAACAAATCCTAGTTTTTGAGTCAAAAGATACTGAAAAAGAGTCTTGGGCACATCATAAACCTCTGTTATTGTTTAGTCATTTCTGACTCTCTGTGACCCCATTTTGAGGTTTTCTTGGCAAAGATTCAAGAGTGGTTTGCCATGTCCTCCAGCTCATTTTCTGAATGAGGAAACTGAGGCAACCAGGGTTAAGTGACTTTTCCAGAATCACATAACTAGTGAGTGTTAGAGGCTAGATTTGAATTCATGAAGATAAGTCTTTCTGGTTTCAAGCTCAGTGTTCTAACCACTGCACTACCTAGCTCTAGGTCTCAGTTTTATTTTTTGCAAAAGGAGGGTGGTGGACTAGACTGTCTTGAAGATCCCATTCAGCTCTAAAATCCTGGTATCTTCCATTGGCTAATTCTTTAAATGACTTGAATTTAGAAAAGATTCCTTTAGCTATTTAAATGACAGAATCTGCTTTGCCTTCCAAACACATTAGCCTCCTAAAGCACACTCAAGGGGCTGAAAAGCAGAATTCTTGCTGACATCATAGAGAGCCCCTTGGATTCAATAATCTTATTCTGGGCCAGAGTATCCAGTACCTTCCCCCCACCCCAACTCGCACTTCCTCCTCACCCCCAATCCCAAACTCTTACTCTTCAGGGGAGAATCCTAGGCTCTGGAAATGATTTCTAACAGATCATAATTCTGCAGTTCCTATTTACTGCCCTGTATTAAGCAGAGTAATGCTCAGACTGGCAGCTGCAATCATCCGACTGGCTTATTTGCATACATTTTGCATATGCTTTGCATTCTAATCATTTGGCACCAATGCACAGAAATATTCCCCACAAGGTACCACTGTATAAGGAGAAGCTGACTTAGGCTGAACCGCCTCCATATCCCTGACCTGGACCCTGAACATTAACCCTCAGAAATGGAAAGAACAAGCATCCTGGACCAGTCTGCCCCCAGCTCAGAGACAACAAGGCAGTGGGCAATAGAACTGAGGGGACCTGGAGTTCTCCATCCCCTCTATCTCTGCTGGCTCTAGAAGGGCCTTTCCCTTGGAGATAGGAAACGATGTCATTGGACCTCTAAGCTGGGAAGGAGTGTATGGTTAAAGCCTCTGCAAGTTGAATCCGACAAGGACCTGAGTGGAAAATCACCAATTAACATTCCTTGACAGGACTGAGAAAGTGAGATTGAGGCCAGTAAATATTTCCCATGAAATTAGTGAATCCTTTCTAGGCAGACAGGGAGGGGAGGGGATTGGTCTTAAAGTTATAAGTACCCACGAAAGTGATCCCTAAGCCTTTGCCCCCTGGAACATGTACAGCATTCTCCTTCCTCTGGGATACTATTCAAGCTGTTTCCTATACTTGGAAGGTTTTTCCTCTCTCTCTGTAGAATCCCTGCCTATTCTTTAACTTTACTTCCTAATTTAGTTTTTTTAATGAACAAAAATCTATTTTATTTCCCTCCCAACCCACTCTACTAAGAAAAAAAAAAAGAAACCCTTTGTAACAATATGTTGTGAATTCTCTCATGGGCCAAATCCAAAAAATTTATATCTCACTTTATCCTAAAAGCATCACCTCTCAGTCAGAAGATAGGTAGTATGCTTCATCATCAGTCCTTTGGACTTACCTATCCATACTTAAAAACTAACTCTAATGTCATCTCTCCATGAAACCTTCCTAGAAAACCTCTTCTTATAATGACTGTCCTGATCCCACCCTTACAGAGTACTTTATTTTGCACCTCTCTCATAGGTCATGGGCAATTAATTCTCATTTAGTTTTCAGTTATGATTTCTAAAATACAGCTCCGGAAAACTAGGCTTTGATAAAGTCTGTTGGGATTCACATGGAGCTACTTGACTATGCTTTCAAACCTAAATCACTCTGGTTTTCATTGATTGGCCAATAATAGTTCCCAGCCCAAGCCTCACTTGCTCATTGTTGGGGTTTTAATGGCTCAAAGTGAGTGCAAATAGCAATATTTTTCTATTCTGAACAGCAACTCTGAGGGTCTTCCTCTCCTAGACTAATTCTTTTGTGAAGACCATCTTTTGCCTCAATTCTTACCTAGCCTTAATCACTAGATGGGTGTTGCCTCAGACAAAGTGAGATTGGGGGAAAACTTTAGCTTAGAAAGACCAAGGTCTTCTACTGCATCTGAGCCATTGCCAGGCATCCAATCCTACGTCTTACCACTGGACTCTGATGACTCTAGAGGAAAGAATGAGGCTGATTGATGACTTTGCACAGCCCTATTTCACTTAAATCCAAATCCATTCGCAAGTCAAGAAATCACCTTCCTGATATAACTGGTCCTCTTTCAGAACAAAGTATGAACAGCAATATTACATTTCTCTCTACTTTTGTCTTATCCCTTAATAAGATAAATAAACTCAATGAGAGATAGGACTCAGTCTTAAAGAAACTTTTATCTTCCCTCTCTCCACCACGACCCACTGTTCCATTCAGTGGGCTCGGAATAAATGTATATTGTATTGAGTAGAAGCATTACTGACTAGCTTTACATCTTTTTCACTGTGTCTCCTTCCCATTCTCTGCTGCTCCCTTCACCTTCACCCGTCTTGCTGTAGCAGAGATGAAGGAAGCTGTTCCATCCCCTGGAGCTGAAAAAACATCTGAGCCTCATATGCATGTAATCAAGGCCATAAATCCTCCCCCCACCACCACCACTATTATTAAGAGAAAGAAAGGGAGCTGTCCTTTTCCCTCTCCATACACATGCCAAGTTTGCCCTTTTATATATTGTTCCCCCTTCAAAAGCTGTTCTGAATCTTTTTGTTAAATAGAAAGTGAGAAGGGATTGCAGTCTTCCAAGTATTCTAACGATTAGAGCTATCCAACAGTGGACCGAACTGTCTCAGAAAGTAGTAAGTTCTTTCTGGAAGTGCTCAAGAGGAACCTGAATGAGCACTTACATGCAATTTTGAAGAGGTGGTTAATGTCTGGGGTAGGTGTCAAGACTGATATGGCCTCTGATGACCATTCCAACTGTGAGATGCTCTAGCATTATGATGTTTTGTAAATTGATTTCATCTCTGTAAAAAACCTGCCTGTGAGGAGAAAGAGGCACCCACTATGATCAGCCCTACCCTGTACCCTCTTACGAGCCCTTCCTAGGGAATCCAGGCCACAGAATGAATAAAACCAGCTTGACTGTGGAATTCCTAGGGCTGAAGGAGAGAGATTGTTGACACAGAGACTTTCAAGTTCCTACTACATCTGTGGGGAAACTGATGCCCAGTGTTAGTTAGTTCTGGACCTGGCTGAGATGTCTGGTCCTGGGAGCCAGTGACAATAACCAAGAGAGGAGGGAGGGAGGGGCAACTAGAAATGGGCCAGGGGCAAAGACAGCACCAAATGGGAGGAGGGGGCAGGTACCTTACATCAGAAGCACCCAACCCTGGGGCTGGGCCAAGTGGGCCAGGTGATACCCAAGGTGGATACCCAACGCCCAGCAAGCAGCAGGCAGCCTTGGTGTCTGATGGAATCTCTGATAGAAGAGACACTGGACACCGGAGGTGGCTTGGGACTAGGCAGTATGGTTGCACAAGGGGGAAGTCTGGGGGAGAAAGGGAGGAGAACGGTCATCTGGTATGAGACCAACATCCTATGGAAGCGGGAACTGCTGGTGTAAAAGAATTGAGCAGGGATGAGAGATCAGAGCATGAGGGTCAGGCTCCCAAACCTGGGACTAATCTGAGTGAAAAAACATAGAACTCAACCAAAAATAGTAGTTTAATACAGTAATAATGATGATAATTGACATTTATATGGTGCTTGACATGTCATCCCTTTTGATGTGCTTCCAATAACCCTGAGAAGCAAGTAGTACAGATATTATCATACCCATTTTATGGATGAAGAACCTTAAGTTCAGAGAGGTGATGCTGTTAAGTGGCAAAACCAGATCTTCCACCTCTAGGTCCACTGCTCTTCCCACTGCATTTGGATCCTGATCCTAAACCTGCCACCTCACTGCTATGGATAGATTATCTATAAGGAAGAGAATGATCTCAGAAGGTCATCCTAAGGATAAAATAAGATAGTCATGGGTGCAAAAGCACTTTCAAAACTATAAAATGTAAGGAGAGATGATGATCTTCATCTGCTTTATCTCTGTTTCCTCACCTCTATAGGTTGTCTTAAAAGTCTTAGTGCCCTTTAAGGTTTTGTTTCTTTTGTTTTGTCTTAAACCTAAATCTGCAAACTCCTTGAGAGCATTCACCTCTTGTTTCTTGAACACTTTAGCAGCAATCTTCATAAGGTAGTTTCAGTCATATCTGACTCTTCGTGACCCCATTTAGGATTTTCTTGGCAAATACACTGGAATGTTTCACCATTTCCTTTTCCAACTCATTTTACAGATGAGGAAACTGAGGCAAACAGGGTAAAGTGACTTGCCCAGGGTAACACAGCTAGTACATATCTGAGGCTAGATTTAAACTCATGAAGATGAGTCTTCCTGATTCCCAGTTCCAGTGCTCCTTCCACCTTTGCCAACTATTATTTGGCATGCGAAGCCAAAACTGAACCCAAGTCTTCAGCCTAGCACTCTATGTACTGCACCACCTAGCTGCTTCATTTCCAACATGCTTTGTGCCTTTCCTTGTATCCCCATCACTTATCACAGTGCCTGACACATAATAAGCTCTTAATAAATTCATTAAAGCACTAAATATACTTAAGGTGACACAGCAGAGAGAGTGCTGAGTCAGGAAGACCTGAGTTCAAATTTGACCTCAGAAATTTATTAGCAGTGGGACCCTGGGCAAGTCACTTAACTGCTATTTGCCTTGATTTCCTCAACTATAAAATGGGAATAGTAATAGCACCTACTTCCCAGGTTTGTTCCAAGGACCAAATGAGATAATATTTGTAAAACACTTAAGATAGTGTCTACATATAGTAGGCACTACATAAATACTAGCTATTATTATTAAATGCTTACTGACTGATAGTCCCTAATAAAGAGTGAGCATAATTACAATACACTACTCAATGTGTCTAAAGGCACTTGACTTCCTTACAATGATGCTCCTTTGACCCACAGAGATCTTCCCCATCATGACTTAGGAGACAATCTGCATGTGTTGCTGTCCCTTACTTCCTGTATCCCAAAATTAATCACTTCGTAGCTGACCTTCTGTTAATGAACTTTCTGATCTGAGCTTGGCTTATCCTCCAGTCACCAGTAAAGTCCATTTCAAGGTCCAAACTCAGCCTTTCCAACTTTGTAAGAGCTCCTAAGTTCCTACATTCTGATGGCATAAGCCTTTGACAACCCAAAGTTACTTCCACACAACAAGGAAGCATCAGAGGCCTCTACTGGAGGCTACACACAGCAGGTGCCTAATAAATGCTTTTACAGCTCCCTGTAAAAGTACCTATGTACTTACCTTCTTCTTATCTCACCCTCCTTACTGATGTCTCCACTCAGTTAAAACCTGTGGTTATCAAATACCAGAATTTCAGAAGAATAATGAAGATAGAAATGGAGGTCACAAAAGAACTTTGATTGGCCAGTGAATAATATCAAGGGCCATCACGGAACATACAAGAATCCTACTTGTGTATTATACAGAACCAATGGAATAGGGCACCATAAATTTATTTTTGTCGTTGTTGTTTTGTGTTTTTTTAACAAATTTTTATTGATCTCTTCTTTTTAATATCACTTCATTTTCCACTCTTCTCAGAAAGCCATCTTTGGTCACAAGGAATAAAAAAGAAAGGGGAAAAAAGGCAGTTCATCAAAACTAATCCATATGTCAGGGATGGGGAATCTTTGACCTTCAGTACTCAAGTACAGACTTATTCTGTGAAGTTTGAATTCAGTCAAAGAGCCATACTTGGGGACCTAGAGTGCCACACATAATCTTGAGGCCACAGATTCCCCATCCCTATGGGCCTATATCAACTGAGTCTGATAAATATGCAATAGTCCATAACTATAGGCCCCCACCTGCAAGGCATGGAGGGAAGGCACTATGCAATTTTTTTAAATGTCTGAAAGACAACATGGTGTAGTAGACAGAAAGTTGACTTTGGAGTTAGGAAAGATTGGGTTTATGTCCTGCCTCTATGACAGGATGACATTAGGCAAATCACTTAACCTTTCAATGTGTCAGATAATCTCTAAGACTATAAATTATAGAACAAGTGTTGATCTGTATCAGTGGAGGTAGTTTCCATACCTGAAGTTCCACACAAATGAAATCATAGGTCCAAACAATAATACTGTTATATGTATTTCCTTTCATTTCCCAGTTAAAAAAAGATCCATAAGATAATATCAAATGTATTTAAAATGGAGTTGAAGGGATATGTAGTAACCTCAGGCAACCTCCCTAATTGCTTGTCCTACACCTCCTCAATTCCCATTTGCTGCCTTCACTATTCTTTCTGTCTGCTTAAATATCTTGTTGTTCAATTGTCTCGGATATGTCCGGTTCTTCATGACCCCATTTGGGTTTTTCTTTACTGAAGTGGTTTGCCATTTCTTTCTCCAGCTTATTTTCCACATGAGGAAACTGAGACAAACAGGGTTAAATGACTTGCCCAGGGTCACACAGCTAGTAAGTGTCTGAGACCAAATTTGAACTCAGGAAGATGAGTCTTCCTGACTCCAGGGCTGTTCAATCTATCCACCATACCACCTAGCTGCCCTCTTATCACAATTTGCTAGGCCCACAGCCCTCTTCCTGTCAGTGACATCAGTTTTTCTAGCACCTTGGAGTCCACTTTGACTCCTTTTCCCCGCTCCACACCTACTCCCCCTCTTGCCCCACCCTCTGCTAGTCAATTCATTAAAACAATAACTTCCTAGAACTTGGAATTCCTCCTTTACAATGTCTCAAATTCATTCCTTCATTCCCATTGCTACTAACACCACCTTATCCAAGACCTTCTTCCATTTCCAGGCTCCCCTACCCCACAAAAAGTCTATTCTAAACACTTTGCCAAATGACTATTCTAAAAATCCTACTCTTAGAGTGTTGCTTCCTATCTCAAGAGCCCCTAGTTATTGTCAGACCAAACCAAAATGTCTCAACCTGACATGCAAAGTCCTCTATTCAGAACCAAGATGAAGGGTAAACAAGGTAGACAGTTGCCTGGGGCACAAAATCACAAAAGAATATCCAGAGATATTATTTAATTATTCTTTTCATAAATGCACTTATCTATATTGCCAGAAAATTTTACTCTCTGTGGCCTGGAGGTATTTAAGAGTGTGTATGATGCAATAAATAGCGTGCTGAATTCAGTCAGAGGTCATTCAAATCCTAATTCTGCCTCTTTTATCAGTGTGACCTTGGGCAAGTCCCTTCAACTCTCCAGTCCTCAGTTTCCTTATCTGTAAAATAAATGGCTTAGTTTAGATGGCCCCCAAGATCCCTTTCAGCAGTAAATCTACTGGATCAAGTCCCATGTGGTACAATAAAGGTTTTATAGACATAAGGTGGTTGCTGTGAGAACAACTCTCAATGTTTCCAAGGCATACAATGCCCTGTCCAAGGTGCTGCCTCCACCAACCAATCTTATCTTACCCATGCAGCCTCATTTCTCAAGCCCTATGCTTTCCCCCTTCCTCTCCATCTTTCAAGAACTAACTTGGGTTTCACAGGATTATAGGCTGAAGAGACCTCAGAGCCCATCTAGTCCAACCCCCTCATTTTTACAAATGAAACTTTGGCCCCAAGAATTGCCATGACTTGTCCAAGGTCACACAGGCAGATAGTGTCAGAAATAGGATTTGAAGTCTGACTCAAGGGTCAGCACTCCATTCACTGTCCTATGCTGCCTCTTAATTGACCTGTGATCTTTCATCCCACCCTGATCTTTCCCATACCTTAAATCCCCATAAATCTTGGAATCTATGCCTCTGTGGTTAAAAGGCTAAAGTGGAAATGAGAGACAGAGACAGACAGAGATACAGAAACAGGGACAGAGGGACAGACTGAGACAGAGAGGATTTTCCTAAAGAAAAGAAGGTTTAGGAATCAGAAGACTTGGCCTCAAACTGTATGTAGTTCTGTAGCTAACTAGATATATAATCCTGGGCAAATGACTTCACTTCTCCATATCTACAAAATGAGGTCAGACACCTGCCCTCTCATAGTGATATTACAAAGATCAACAAGTAACAACTTCAAGGTAGCAGTCCTATGAAGTGAGCAAGCACAAATATCATTTCCATCTCGGGAATGAGGAAATGAAGGATCTGAGACGTTAAGTGATTTACTCAAGAACATACTAGCAATTATTAGATTTGAACTCAGGTCTTCCGATTTTAAATTTGGTTCCCTTTCCAGGACATCTACTGTCTTTCATGTCTGAGAGATCCAGGCACATAGTAACCCTCAGGCATTCTCCCTGGGCAACAGCACTCTCATTAAAGATCAAAAGATCCATGACAAATGATATTCAGTGTGTGGCAAGTGCTCATCTGTGATTTTTTTCTGATCCATAAATGCCAGGCATACCTTCCTCATTCCTGGGCACAAACTGGGTTCTAAGCTGAACTGTCTGTTGCTCTCAGAGGCTTCTTCTTGCCAGCCAAGGGAAGAAAAGGGATCTCTGTCAGAAGAAAGTGTCTGAGGAGGAGACCTCAGGGAACTATCAGGAAAAGAACCCAGAATTTAGAGTCAGAAGACCTGAGTTCAAATCCCATGTAACCTTGGGCAAGTCATTTGCCTTCTCTGGGACTTTGCAGATAATCTCTGAGGTCCCTGTAAGCTCTAAGCCCTATAATGCTTCCAATCCATACAAAAATCATAGAATTTGAATCAAAAGGGACCTTCTGGGTCATGTGGTCCAACTTTATGTGCAAATAGGAGTATGTTTTCAAACATCCCAGATGTATTCTCATCCAGTGTCCTCTGGATAGGGTCTACCACTTCCTCAAGTAGTTGCTGAATCTTGTTCTGTCTTCTGAGGCCAAGCAGAAACGATTCTAATTCCTTATCTGTATGACAGTCTTTCAAATCCTGTAAGACAGTAGATAATGCCCCCCTCCCCCCTTTTCTTTTCTCTAGGCTAGACATGACCAGTTCTTTCAAGCATGCAAGATGTTATTTCCCCAGGGTCCCTGTGACATGTCACATGTCCAGACACATTGCATGACACATGTTCCAGACACACCAGAACCATCCCTAGGTCCTGTTGGGGAGGAGGGAAGAGGGGAAGGATGCTAAGTCTGAAGACAAATCATTCTTCATGGATCCTCCTTCCCTGACATTTCTACACAGATGAAATCAGGCTAAAATAAACACCATTGGCTGTCTTCAACAGAGCAAAAAAGTCACCAAAGGGCAGATTGGGGGATATCTGGAGAAGATATTGTTGCTAGGTGATCAGTTGCTTTAATCATATATAATATTCACCATCTTCTCCTCCCTACTCTTTTTCTTGCACTTACACTAGTAGGGAGGGACCTGATCCACCAGTCACCCTGACCTGCATACCTAGAAGGGTTCTGACACATTCTGCATGATAAAGGCACAGGGCTGATGACATAGGACGCTGTGTTTCTCTCCTACCAGCTGCATCCATAAATATAACAAGCATCTCTGACTTCCTCCCACCTACCCAACCAAACAGATCCTGAGCAAACACTGAAAACCTTGCAAAAAGAGCAGGAAAACCCCTCAAAACCAAGGCTACCTCCTGTTTTCCCCTGCCTCCTATTCTTCCACCACCCCCCACTTTCAATCAGGGACCCAAGCTTTCCAAGGCATCCATTTCCTGTCCTTTCCCCTGGGAGCAAAGACATATACCTCCATCAAATTGGAAGTAATATATTCAGCAACTCTGCCCCTCCTTCACTGCTTAGGTCTCACCTGGGACCCCTCTGACACCTCTCCATTCCAGACCAGGTATGCCCTGTAAGTCTTTACTAAGGGTAGACATGGGGGAGGGGGTGGAAATAGCAGTAGAATTGTGAAGTCCCTAAAGTCATCACCATTCTTGGCAGGCAGCCCAGACAAGCTTCAGGTCCCAGGTTAACCCCTTCCCCACCCCTACTTACCCCCAGCCACTAGAGCTATGGTATAATCCGTTGTGTGTCCAAACAGAGTACCCCCTGAACCAAGTTATGAAGAGTAAAGGGCAAAGGACCTACCTTGGGACAGGAACAGTCAGTGAGCCAGTCACCATTGGAGGTTCCGGAGAGGATGGTGAGGACAGCTAGGAGAGAGGGAGATCCCAGTCCTGCACAGGCCAGTCCTTCAAGCCAGATGGCTTCCAGGGGGCAGGATGGCTCCCCGTCTGCCTAGCGTCTCTCTCTCTCTCTCTCTCTCTCTCTCTCTCTCTCTCTCTCTCTCTCTCTCTCTCTCTCTCTCTCTCTCTCTCTCTCTCTCCCGTCCCCCTCCCGCCTCCCTCCCTCCCTCTCTCTTCCTCTCTCCCTCTTTCAGCTGGATCTATTGGAAAGAGGAAGGTCAGAGCAGATGAGGAGGAGGAGGAGGAGGAAAAGGGGAGGGGGAGCAGTGTAAAAGATCAGCCTGCAGATTAGAGAAGCATTTTTAGCGAGCCAATGGGAGATCGGGCTGCAGGGACAACGGGCTCTGTGACAGCACAAGGTGAAAACATGATTGCTGAAAAAGCAGTAAATAGGCTTAGGGTTGCGTGCCGCCCTGGCCGCCCAGGGATAGCGGTCCCCTGGATCGGGTCGGGTCCCTGGGGGACTGGGGGAGGAGTGAGCGGCTGCGTAGGGGGCCATCTCTCTTTCCCTCTCTCTTCTCGCCAACGTCCCCCTCCTCCTTCCTAATTTCCCTACTGAGTTCTCTGGATATCTCTCTCCCAGGGTCATTCCTTCCCCTTACACTTGTTCTCTTTGGGGATTTTCTCCCCTCCCCCGACACGCCTCCATTACCTTTATCATCTCCTTTCGGCAACCATCATTCGCTCTCACCCCTTCCCCCACTGCTCTCTTTATTACTCATTTCTGCAAGGAATGTTAATACTGTTAATACTGGTCGCAAAAGGACTGAGGGAGATGTAAACTTTAGGTTAAGACAGTTCCTGGCCTCAGGAAGTTTACCATCTAATAGGGAATAATACACACACACACACACACACACACACACACACACACACACACACAAGAAAAATCCTCAAGTATTACATAAGTGCGTGCGAGAGGTGTAAATCAATCCATAATACATAAATATTTACTAAGTGCCTAATACGTGTGCAAGGTACTGTGCTAATCGCTGGTGTAAAAAAAAAAAAGCACTAAGTTTTAAAGCGTTATTATATACGTAAGTCATTACTAAAGGTTAAGGTCATTATCTAAAGGATCTCATTTTGCTCTCCTCTTGCTGGAGTTCTCTGGTGGAGTACAATGGAAAAGACCGCAGATTTGGAACCAGAGAACCTGGGCTCGAATCTGGACTCTGATATTTACTTCTTTTATGCGACCCTGGATAAGTCATCTCATCTCTCTAGGCTTCTGTTTCCTCATTCTTAAAATGTAAAGTTTACCTGTCATTCGAAGTGAGAGGGTTATTATTGGCTGGGGAAATCAGGGACAGCTTCTTGGAGGGACTAGCATTTAACCATTTCCTGGGCTAGTACAGAAGAGTGTAGTTGCTGGGAAGGGCAAACTGTAAAGAACCAAGCATCTTCTGTGTCTTGGGTCACAGGAGGGCAGTCTGCTTTGTTTGCTGATTGGCAACCATCTGGATTGAGAAAGAATCCCTACATTTGGAGTCACAAGACTCGGGTTTGAATTCCAGCTCTAGGATTTACAATGTCACCTTGGTCACTTTCCCTCTCCGGGCCTCACTTTTCTCATCTGTATAATGGAGGAGTTAAATTAATATTTTCTAAGGTCCCTTCTAGTTTTAAATCTTATGAGTCTGTTAAACCGCCTTTCAGTCCAGCAATCTGATCCCAGGACTCCCCTGGAGAGGATTCTGCTAATTCATTGGCCTCCATTAGTTGTCTCTAAAGCATCCCTGGTCTTCATTCTGGGGTGTGTAAAAACCACTCAATCTAAAACAACAGCCCTGGTCTCTCCTAAACTTCTATTTTTAGCCTACAGGGTTTCCCCCGATCACCCTGAAGACTCTGAGGGATTAGAAAATTGGGGAGAAAGGGCAATTAACCCTCAAAGGAATTAAGGGGGTGAAGGGAGACTTGGAGAAGTAGGTGTGGAATATGGATTTCATTCATTCAATGAGTCAGTAATGCAAAAGGCACTTGCTAGGTGCTGTGGGAGATGAAGAGATGTATTGTATAAAACAGGTGTTGATGTTCTCAAGGACTTTGCTGCCTAATAGTGGAGGAGGTAGTCATGTATGCATATACTTGTATGCATATATGTGTGTGTGCATATATACAGTAATATGAGGCAATCAATAATAAGCATCATATGCATGGTGCCAAGTGCTCCACAAGTTCTGAGGAGGGAAGACATGGCTAAGGACTGGAAGACAGGGAAATCTGGGAGATAATAATATTTAAACTAAGTATTGCAGTAGATAAAGTGCTGGACCCGGAATTAGATGTCAGTTCAAATCTAGCCTTGGACACTTACTATCTAGGTGACACTGGGCAAGTCCAGTTAACCTCAGTTTCCTCATCTGTCATATGAGAATAATAACCCAGTGATGTTGTGAGGATCCAATGGGATAATAATTATAAAGCCAAGTGCCTGACTTTATATGGTAAGTGCTATGTAAATATTAGCTCTCATTACCATTATTATCCTTGAAGAAATAGGCAGAATTAGGATAGATGGAAATGCAGAGGAAATTATTCCAGCATGAGAAACTCATCAGAAGTTCAGAGGTGAAAGCAATGTCCGGGGAAAGGTAAATAGATTGGCAGAGACAAGAGGAGAGCCCAGGTCTTCTGACTGCTATAGCATTCAATGGTTTTATCGATGAATTGAACAGCCTTAAGTTACCAGCTAACACTATAGTGGACACTCATGAAATTCACACTGATTCATAGCAAGTTCATGTTTCAGACCAATCTGAGGCAGTCTCTGCAAAGGAGGTGGGGTTGATGCCATGTGATATAAGGAGACTCCTTGCTTCAAAGTGTCTTCCCTCTGGCATTCCACATTTTTTAGACAGTTATCATTTTAGGTCAAGGCAACCCCTCCCCTACAAGCTCTTATTAAAATACAAGCAGACTTCTCAGGATGGGTAGTCAGTGAGAGAATAAACATTTATTAAGGGCCTACTATGTTTCAAGCACTGCATTAAGATCAAGGTACGAACCATTCTAGACTACATAATTAAAGGATAGTTAGTGTATATCTGGTGCAGCCAGATAGCACAGGGGAAAAAGTACCAGACCTGGAGTCAGGAATACATCTTCCTGAGTTCTAATCTGTCCTTAGACATTTACTAGCTGTGTAACTCTGGGCAAATCACTTAATCCTGTCTGCCTCAGTTTCCTCATCTGTAAAATGAACTGGAGAAGGAAATGGCAAACCACTCTAGTATCTTTGCCTAGAAAACCTCAGATGGGGTCATGAACAGTCAAACATAATTGAAACAACTGAACAACATCCAGAAATGAAAACCCAAATAGTGAGGGTGACCTTATCAAGAACAGACTGTGTCTTAGACTAGTGAAGCATAGGAAGGAAAACCTGGATTCAAAACAGAGATGTTCTGAGGCTCAAATGAGATGGTGGATTAGAGCATTTCACAAACCTTAAGGCTCTATATAAATGCCTGTTGTAGTTGTCAATCCCCAGTCCTCCAGCCTGATGATGGCTCCAACCCTGAGACTTCTGAGGCATTCCTGCTGAACTCAACCAGTGTTTTTAGAGAAATGTAAGAGAGTGTGCTGGTAAATGTTTAACAAAACAACTGGACTGGGGATGGGAGGGGGGGAAGGAAGAGAAGGAGAATTATGCAAACACATTTTTAAACTTAATCTTCATTATTAACATTTCCTTAAGGCTAGGTAATCAACAAAAAATAAATAAAGCCCTTATATGTAGATACTGCTGATTTCTGAGATGTAAATGCTTACACTGAAAACTTTAAAATAAGCTTTGGTGAAGTGATCTGAGCTGGCTCCAGCATACCCCTGGTTCAAATCCAACCTCTGACACATGTTGACTGTGTGACCCTGGAGAGTTAACTTCTTATAAATTGCAGAATGGCTACTGATATATATCACAATGGTATGGAGTTCTCTATACCAGTGAAATCACAGATCTAGACTAAAGAAAAGAATGGTCTGCCCAACTGACTTCATTTCCTTTTTTTTTTTTTTTTTACCAAGTTCTAGACTAGCAGATTAAGGGAATGCATCTATAGCTATAGATTACCTAAATTTCAGCAAAATTAAACAAAGTCTAATGTATTATTCCTGCAAAAAGATGTCAAGATGTGAACTAGATTATTAGTACAAGCTACATAAAACGGAGAACTTATCAAATAATATGGCCCAAAGAGTCATCATTAATATTTTATGTAACCTTGGATTGAAAAGAAACACTAATTCTAGTAAGGGTAATGAGATAATAATTCTATGTGACTTTAATATTCCTTTGTCAGAATTTGACAAGTCCAACTGACAGATAAACAAGAAGTAAATTGGGCATTTGAATTGTATTTGGTTGATAAAATCTTCTAAATGGGAATCTTATAAAAAGTAACATTTCACAGGTTCCTGTGTCTTATTTAAACACTGATCAAATATTAGGACAGAACTCAAACAAATGTAGAAAAGCAATGATCATGTATAGAACAAAATGCAATAGAAATTGCAATTGATAAAGGAATTATGATCAAAATATGCTATCATAAGTGGAGACTGAGAAGTCATATCATGACTAAATGGAAAAGATCAAATCATGGAAATAATTTTTAAAATCATATTAATGTGATTGACAGTGGTGAAACAACATGCCAAAATATATGCAATCAGTTAAAGCAATCTTTAAGGGAAATCTTATGTCTCTGAACATTTGTATTTACAAAAGAGAGAGAGGTAAGTATATTTTGATGAATCTGTGATTTCACTGTAGGTACTACATCCAGTAATGCAAATAGTAGTCACCCATTCATGACTGTCCATCCTATTTGACTATTATTCTTCACAGTTAGTCCACCCAACATGGGGTGGAGAAAGGATTTCCCCTAATTCTCTTGATATTACAGAGATACCAGCGGAACATCAATTTATCCCTTATGCTCAATAAATGACTATTTTTTTTAACAGTGATACATCCCTGTGGTGATGTTTGGTGCTTCTTTTCCTGCACAATTCTAGAATTATAATACAGTATAGCCTTCTCTTTCCTACGATGCATCTTTCTACTTCCTTTTTGGTGGCCCCCTCCCAACTTTAATTCTTTGGAGACTGTGGCATTTCATGGTTTGCAGTCTTACAGCATCACTGGAAGAATATTGTCATTTTAAAAGATGGACCTTGGTTTGAGTCTCATTGAAAGAATTTTTCCCAAACACAATCTAACCTCTTCTGTTCAACTCCGGACCTAGCTCACATTGCAGCATCTCAGCAGGATATATGCACTAATGATAATCTATTGCTATCCATTTGAATTCATATCATAGCCTGGACAATAGTCACTTTATCCACTTAGTTTTTCCTAGTTCCTGATTATAAGTCTTATTCAAGAGTTCTGTTCTGAAGTTCAATGTTATCAGCACAACATCCTTCAGAAAGAGGAGCATCTAGAGGAAATTACCATCTATAAGAAATCCCTCTTCCATTTGAATATTATCCATGATGCTGGCAAATACCTTCAGGGAGTGTCTCCTTGGTTTATTCCTTGCTTGATATTAATCACCAGAGTCATCAAACAGTTATCGCCATTATTATGACTTTTAATGTATCCTATTATTTTGACAAATGAATGGGAGACATTGGAAGATAGACTTTGTGATAGTGGTTTTTTTACTCTACAGAATGAAGTATCTTTTTATAGATAAAGAACAATAAGCAGGTCTTATGCTCTTTGACCTTTTGGTCATTTGTGTGACTAGAAAGATGTGGTCTACTATAGAAGACAGTTTGTGAAATCCTACCTGTTCCCTTCTCAAATTTTCATGATTTCCGCAATGGTGTGTAGAGTTTTTTCTGTATATGTCATTGAGTTCATTGGTATAGGGAAACTAGTGTGGAAATTCTCTTTATCAATAACATTCATCAACTAATCTATAACCTATGGTCTTATAGAATTACCTGTCCCACAGGGAGGCTAAATAATTTGTCGAGGATCCCACAGACAGCATGTACCAGAGGCAGGAAGGACTTAACCCTAGCTCTTCTTGACTCCAATTCTCTATCTACTGTGCCATGTTTCTTCTTCCTATATTGATGATTCCCATTTTTTTAAATGTAGAGATAGAAAAGTTGTTTGTAATATTAGTGACTCATTTTCTCAGTCACCATATTTTTTAATAGTAAGGTCTCAGATTTTTTTCCAAGCTTTTGGTATACTTCCCTCTTTCAGATTGAGAATTGATCTCCCAATGCCAAAAGCAGGCAAGAAGAGCTAATTAAAAACAAAATTTAATGAATAATAAGTGATGAATGTATGAGGCAGATAATTGTTGTTGGAGGATTTCTGAGGAAGTGTAAAAAAAAACATGTGGGAGTACTAGTCAGGAAAAGTTTTCTGAAAGAGCTGGGGCTTGGGTTTGAACCTTGAATCAGTCAACCAACTCACATTTAATAAGCACCTACTATGTGCCATGTACTTTGGTAGACATTAAGTAGACACATTATATTGTACAGATCATACATATATATATGTAAATATAGAATAAATATATGCATAACAGATCAATATGAAATAGTCAAATACAAGATAGCTTGGGAAGGAGGGTCCTAGGAGTTGAGGGTGTGGGGTCAGGAAAAGTTTCATGAGGAAAATGATGCTTGAACTCTATGTAAAGGAAGAGAGGGAGTCTATCAGGAAATGTCAGTCAAGAGGTATTTATTAAGCACATGCAATGTGCCTGGTGCTGTACTGAGCCCCAGTGGTATAAAGAAAGGCAAAAAAAACCGTAACAACAAACTCTCTGGTCTCAAGAAACTCATGTTTTAATGGCAGAGATAACATTCAAACAATTGAGCACACAAAATATATACAGTGTAAATGCGAGGTAATCTCAGAGGGAGAACACTAGCAATGAAAGGATGAAAAAGAAGTACATTCCAGACATGGGGGTCAGCTGGTGCTGAGACCCAGAGATAGGAGATGGAGCATAAGGAATAGAAAGGTCAGTCTGACTGGATTACATCATGCAGAAGTGGGAGGGATGTACATAAGGAGCTTGGAAAGAGAGGTTGGGACCAGTTTATAAAGGACTTTAAAAGTCACATTTAGGGACAGCTAGGAGGGGCAGTGGATAGAGCAACAGTCCTGGACCTGAGTTCAAATCCAGCTTCAGACACATTTTAGCTGTATGACCCTGGGCAAGTCATTTAACACCAATTGCCTCCCCGCCTCCCCAAAAATCTGTATTTGCTCCTGTAAGCAATATAGAGCTGCTGGAGTTTACTGAGTAGGGGGGATGGTTTGGTCATGCCTGTAGTTGAGGAAAGTCACTTTGGGAGTTGTGGAAAGGATGAATTGGAAAAGGAAAAGATGAGACAGGGAAATTAATTAGGAGACCATCACAGTAATCCAAGCAAGAAATTATAAGGACCTGAACCAAGGTGGTAGCTGGTTGAGTAGATAGGGGTTGGATTTGAAAGATGTTGTGGATTTAATAATAGCTCAAATAAGTAGGAACAGGAAAGTGACATTAACACTGTATGTACATATATGTACATAACACAGTTATGTACCTCAGAGGCTTGTAAAATCGTGGTGTTCTAGACAAAAAATAGGGAAATTAGGGAGAAAGGGGATGGGGAAGAGAGAAGACAATGAATTCTGTTTTAGACATGTTGAGTTTGAGATGTTTCCAGTTTGAAATGACTTGTAGCTGAGACTAATTTTGAGACTCAGGGAAAATACTAAAGCAGCATATACAAATTTGTACATCACCTGCATAGAGATAACAATATTTATACTTATAAGAATTAATAAGATCACCAAGAGAGACTGTACAGAAAGAAAAGAATCCAGAACAGAACTTTGGGAAACATCCACAGTTAAGAGGTGATGATATGGATAATGATCCATAAAGGAGAATGAGAAGGAGCAGACAGGGAGCCTATTGAGAGCTGTGTCACCAAAACTTAGACAGGAGAGTCTCTAGTAGGAGAGGGTGGTGGTCAACAATGTCAGCTGCAGCAGAAATGTCAAGAATATCTAGGGGACTAAAAAGGGGCCATTAGATTTGGCACTGGGGAAATGCTTGGTAACTTTGGAGAAAGCAGTTCCACTTGAGTGATGAGGTGTAAAATGAGATAGCAAATGTTTGAGTAAGAGGTAAGTGAAGACAATGAGTATAGATAGTTTTCCTGGGATTTTGGCTGAGAAAAGAAGGGACAGAGGACAGTAGCTTTAGAGGATGGTAGGTTCTAGTAAAGTTTTTCTAGGGCTAGAGGAGATCTAGAAGAGTTTGAAGGCAATGGGGAAAGAGTCAGCAGCTAGGGAAAAACTGAATATGAGAGAAACAGAGACAGACTGACACAGAGAGACAGAAAGACTGAGAGAAAATGAGAGAGAGATGAAAAGGAAGGAAGGAAGGAAAGAAGAAAAAGAAAGACAGGAAGGAATGAAGGAAGAAAAAGAAAGATAATAAGGAAGAAAAAAGAAAGAAAGAAAGAAAGAAAGAAAGAAAGAAAGAAAGAAAGAAAGAAAGAAAGAAAGAAAGAAAGAAAGGAAGGAAGAGAGAGAGAGAGAGAGAGAGAGAGAGAGAGAGAGAGAGAGATTCAAAGATCAGTCTGCTGGAGAAAATGCCAAAGGATGAAATAAAGGACAGATTGGCCTTAGGAAGGAAGGAAGGAAGGAAGGAAGGAAGGAAGGAAGGAAGGAAGGAAGGAAGGAAGGAAGGCTAGAAGGATCTCATAGTAGCTTCAGTTTTCTGTTAAGTAAGCAGTGAGGTCTTCATCTGAGAAGGGGCTAGTGTGAATGGAGGTGATGTGGGAGACAAAGTGAAAAGAGAAGGTTTAGAATGGCTTTTTGGGGAGTACCATGAGAAATCAACAAGGACCCAGAGATTCCATTACTGGACTTACACCCATATGTGCCAAAATAGTTATAGCAGCACTTTTTATGATAGCAAAGAACTGAAAACAAAGTAGAGACTCATGGATTGGGAAATTGCTAAACAAATTGTTACATGCATGTAATGGAATATTACCATGCTCTGCTATTTGTCCTTCATTTTCGAAGGGGACCAGGGACAACAGGGAGTAATGTCTTGACTTTCAAGTGAACTGTATTTAAATGAGGCAGAACTGCACGAAGTCATCAGCCTCACTTGCTCTTCCAGAGTCATCAAAGTCCAGCGGTGGGACAAAAGTCAAGATGACTGGCGATGGCTCAGATGCAGTAGATGATCTTGGCATCTTGGATGTCTGACCAAGCTCAGAGCACTCCACAATGCCTGCTTCAGCTGCCTTCATGGTCCATTGGAAGAAATTGTTCTTATCTGGTCATTCCACCATGGGAAGTATTCACATGCTTGGGGGAGACACCCTCTCTAATTCTCTGATGGGTTTGAGATGTGGTTACCCTCAACTGTGCTATAAGAAATAATGAATGAGATGAATATAGAGAAGCATAGGAAGATACTAAACTGACACAGAGTGATGTAAGCAGAGACAAGAAAACAATATAACACAATGACTACAACAATGTAAATGGAAAAACCAACCATACACAAAATATACGCAGAATTGTGAAGAACAGTTGAGAGGGGCCATAAGTACAACTTGAAAGAAGAGACATGGAAGGATCCTCTCCCAACCCATTTCTTCACAGAAGCAAGAGGTCCACACGCAATGTATATTAAAAGTGTTTGGACTGTTTTAATGTTTTCATGCTGATTTTTCTTCTTTTTCTTTAAAATATATTATTTGTTATAAGGAATGGCTCTGTAGAAGGGGAAGAGAGGGATATTAGGGGAAATTGTCATGATGTAAAAACAAAAGATATCAATAAAAACTTATTTCCTAAAAAAAAAAAATGGAAATCAATGAAGAGTTAAAGGATTGTCTTGTCACAAGAGTATGAGATGATGTGGGGGAGAGAAGTGAGGGACTTTTGCTTGAATTTTTTAAAGTACCTATCCATTTCCTAGGTCATAGATCATTTGAGAAATAAGAACAAATTGGCCTGATTAATTTTTGACCCTGAGTTTAAGTTTCTCCTTGAACTTGGGTACAGTGAATCAAAAGGGAATTTGTATGTGTGCTGCTTCTTGGCAGCAGATTGAATTTTTAGGCAGCTCTATGACTCAGTAGCGGTGTTCCCTGCCCTGAAGTCATCTGGACAAGAGTTGGAAGTCTGAACCCATCTGCTTCACTTGCATCAGACTAAGATATAAACTGGCATTTGGAAATGCCCTGGGAAGGACATGGTACAATCTTCCCTGGATATGTGTGTGTATATACACATACATATATACCACATATATACATATATGTATGTACATATAAATATATACCTATATGTATATGTATGTATTTTATGTATACAAATACATGTACCAATGTACATATGAGCATGTGTGTTTCTAAACATGTACATACTTGAGTTTATGCAAGTATGCATGTATATGCACAAGTATGCATATATGCGTATACACACATACATACACACATATCTCTTATCTTCCTTCTTCTTCCCTTTATGCCTAAAGGAGCTGACCTTAAGTAATTTTGGAGGAGTTTTGCAGAAACCACAGATGATAGGCAAAGGTCAGTAGACAATGTAGAAAAGGTTTAGAAACTCAGAAATGCATAAAATGTATGTATAAGTATTGTATGATATCAACATATTTTATCTTTTTATAACATAGTAATTCAGACTTCTCTGGCACAAAGGGAGAGCCAAAACTTTTTTCCGTGGATTTTCCAGATGGTGGTGGTGTTGCACCCCTAATCCTTGGCAATGGAGAAGGGGTCATTGTATTCTCTTCCCCCAATTCCAAAGCTTACAGGACTCTCTGAAGTCTTCCTGTTCATCATTTCTTATAGCACAGCAGGATTCCATTATATTCATATACCACAACTTGTTCAGTCTTTCCCCAATTGATGGGCATTCCCTTGATTTCCAGTTCTTGGCCACCACAAAGAGAACTGCTAGAAATATTTTTGTACATGTGGGACCCTTTCCCATTTTTATGATCTCTTGGGGATACAGTCCTAGAATTAATATTGCTGGATCAAAGGGTATGCACATTTTTGTAGCCCTTTGGGCATAGTTCAAATTGCTCTCCAGAATGATTGGATGAGCTCACAGCTCCACCAACAATGAATTAGTGTTCCAACTCTCCCCCATCTTCTCCAACATTTATCATCTTCCTGTTTTGACTTGTTAGCCAGTCTGATAGGTGTGATGTGGTACCTCAGAGTGGTTTTGATTTGCATCTCTCCAATCAACAGTGATTTAGAGCATTTTTTCATATGACTATAGTTAACTTTGAAAACTTGCCTGTTCATATCCTTTGACCATTTATCAATTGAGGAATGATTTGTTTTCTTATACATTTGACTCACTTCTACATATATTTTAGAAATGAGATCTGTATCACAGACACTTGTTGCAAAAATTCTTTCCCAGTTTTCTGCTTACCTCCTAATCTTGGTTACATTGAGTTTGTTTGTGTAAAAACTTTTCAATTTAATGTAATCAAAACTATCCATTTTGCACTTCATAATGGTCTCTATCTCTTGTTTGGTCAAAAATTTCTCCATTCTCCATACATCTGACAAATACACTATTCCTTGCTCCCCTAATTTGTTTATAGCATTAGTTTTTATACCTAGATCATGGATCCATTGGGACTTTATTCTTGTGTATGGTGTCAGGCAGTGGTCTATGCATCTTAATTTAACATAACCCTGTTTACCTCAGTTCCTTCATCTGTAAAATGAACTGGAGAAGGAAATGGCAAACCTTGCAGTATCTTTTCCAAGAAAACCCAAAATTGGGGTCAAGAAGAGTCAGACATGACAGAAAATGCCTAAAGAACAACAAAGAAGAGATATGGAAATACACCATCCTCATCTCAGCCTCTACTGAGGAACCGTAAGGACAGAATATTGCATACCTTGTCAGATTCGGTCTCTGTATCAGATTTTTTTTATGCAACTGTTTTTCTGCATTATAATGGATGGTCCAATTCAGAGGTGGGTGAGGATTATATATCCAGAAATGACATTGATGTGTAAACAAAGGGCATCGATAAAACATTTTTAAAAGAAAGAATCAATAATAAGCTACAAATTCGAGGGAAGTAGATTTTATCCTAGACCCCAAAATGTTTTACCCCTAAACTACTAGTATTTGAAGTGTGGTAAATAGAAAAAAATTCTAGTCTAATATCACCTCTTGGAGAAAGACAAAGGAAAAAGCAAGCACTCAGTCACAATTTTTACCCTGTTCCCCACAAAGGCAAAAATTGTTTTTTTCCTTGGAGAGGGATAAGCCAGATTCTAGATCATCTTTCTCTCCATATCACATGCAAACTGAGCCATCTTTACATAAATACCTTATTTAATACATGTTACATACAGTCTGTTAAGAGAATACAATATTGAAAGGCTTCAGAATTCTGATCAATACATGGAATAATCATGACTCCAAGACCCCAAAGATTCTATCTCTCAGTGGAGAAGTGAAAATATAGGTACAGAATTAGATAGACAGATAGATAAATAGATCAATTGATCAACAGAGATAAATAGAGATGATCTGTGTATACACACATAATTTCCAGACACAGATAACTTGCTAATATATTTTCTTGATCATATTTATTTGTTATACGAGAAGGTATGGGGAGGGGGAGAGAAGGAAATCATTGGGAAGTAATGGAGTTATTTAAAAAGAGTATCAATAACAAGTTTAAAAAGGGAGAAAAAAACCTGGTTTTCTTTAAAGCCAAGTCCAAGGATGCAGCCCAAGGTATATGAACTGGCCCTGAATACATAAGTCATCTTTAATGAGCTATCAACGGACCAACCAATACCCAGGACAAAGAGTGATCACACCCCATCAAGGAGATACCATCAATGTGAGACAAAATGCTCAGCCTTTAACCTTGTTAACATGGCAAACAAGGAGATAACTTTGATGTCCTCTTTCCACCCATCCTCTGTACAGATGGGAACAGTGAAGGGAATTGAGAAGTAGGTAGCAAGAAATGTGAAGCCGAGGCCAGAGGAGGACAACATGCAGTGTGATTGGTGGATCTGGGAAGACAGTCCCAGACAGACTGTCCCACTCCCCAACTCCCCCTCTCACCTTTGACAGATGATTGTATGCATAGGGTAGAGCAATCCCTGACTGTTCTTCTTTCACTAACCAATCCTTCTACCCACTCCTTGCAGCTTCAACCAATAGCTTGCTGTGTAAGGGAGGGGAGGGAACCTGAAGCAGTCACCTTGATGTGTTCCATGACTCAGAAAGATTCTCACTTTTCCTGGCTGAACGTAGGAAAGGGCACAGTTGCAGCCAAAACTGATTTCAGTTGTCTGAATCTTTCCCCCTAGGGGACATTTCCTCAAACCCATCACTCTACACTGCCTCTAGCTATCTATCACCATATATGCACACAGACATAGATACATATATGTGTGTATGCATATGCATGTGCATATATATTCTGTGTATCATATATATCACATATATAATCATATATCATATATAATTATACATATGCACAAATATATATGCGTGTGTGTATGTGTGTGTGTATATATATACATACATACATATATATATATATATAAACAGTTCTTCAACATCCCTATTTACTAAGCCTTTTAGATTGAAGACTCCTGTCAACATGGAAGTATTTTTCTGGAATGAGCAATACATTTGAACACTCTCTCTCGCCTTAGTATCAATTAAGTCTAATTATATATAATTGAAATAATTAATTAATGAATAGCTCAAAAAGCACTTATTAAATGTTTACTATATCTCGGACACTATACTAAGTGCCAGAGACGCAGAGTTTAAAAAAAAACACTGTCTGCTTCAAAGAGATCATATTCTAATAGGATAGGACAATACATGTAGAGTAGAGATGACCAGACTCTGAGTGACCTGGATGGATAGCTACAAGGAAACAAATGTTTACTATGTAGCAGGCACCTTGCAAATATTATCTCATTTGATTCTCACAATGTATTGCTATCAAAGCTTATCCTCTGATGCTCCCTCATACAACTGAGCCTGGAGCCTTTCCTGATCCCTACCCTACCCCACCCTCAGCAGCTAGTGCCTTCTCCCTCAAAATGATCTTGCATTTAGTACTGTGTGTGTATATATATATATATATATATATATGTACTCTGGGAGGTAGGTGCTATCATCATTCCCATTTTAGAGTTGAGGAAACTGAGGTAGGCAAAAATTAAGTGATTTGCCCAAGGTCACAAAACTGTCTGAAGTTGGATTTGAACTCAAGCCCTCTACTTACACTGCTACTAAGCTGCCTCTAGGGATGGGATGAAAGTTATAGCTTGGTCTGGTGTCTAGGGGTCAGCTAATAGATATAGTTGGCTAAATGGGTTCATTTGCACATGCTCAGACATCAGTCACATGAATTGGATCCTGGGGCTAGAGCTCCACAGATGAGGGGATTATCAAACTAATTACCCAATTCAATCAACCACTTTAGGCAAAACTAATTTATCTGTGTGATTCCGGACAAGTCCCTGTGTTTTATTGCAATCCAGTTCATTAAGATCCCTAAATTTTCTTCCAAACAACTGCTATCGGTTCCGATGCTGCCTTCATGCAGGTGAACCTGGCTTTTCCTGATCCCTACCCCACTCCTCAACAGCCAGTGCCTTCTTTCTCAAAATTACCTTGCATTTAGTATTATATATATATATATATAAAATGTCTTATTCTTGTCTTTGTATTTCCAGCTTATCAGGGCCTAGCTCTTAGATATGTGTGGGTCTATTGATTGATTGATTGGGTTTTTTGAGCCTAAGTTCAGGATCTAATATTTATGCCTATTAAATATTGTCTTGGCTTCAGTCTAGCCTCCTGGCCTGCCCAAGTCTTTCTGTATCTTCATTCTGGTCATCTGAAGTATTAGTGTTACCTTGAACCTCAGCAGTTTGTGTGTGTGTGTGTGTGTATGTGTGAGAGTGGGAGAGGGAGGAGGCAAAGCTGATTGTGTGATTTTGTTTTGGACTCAAGGTCATGAACATCTTTACCCAAAACCTAAAAGGGGAGAACCAGCCCAGGAAGTCTTGTAGAATGTACTGCCTTCTCAGTTTTGCAAAGAAACCCCTTTATACCATAGAGCAAATAAAACAGTCATTTGGGGTTACATTCTCACACATTCTCAAACCCGCCAGAGGCAGGGATCAGAGAAAGGAGAAAATGCCTCTCCTTCTTGCCTGAAAGAATCAAAGTCAGCCCTCGGGAATAATGACTAATCCTCACCCACGGCGCGTGCCCGGGGACGCAAGACAAAGAAAGAGCCTAGGAGAATGGAGTCCACCACCAAGAAGGGGTGGAAGGAAGGACCAGTGAAATCCTGACTTCCTGGGGCCATTCTGTGACCCACCAATCACCAGGTCTTCCCCTTTTCTGGGGCTGAGTCCAGCAGCCAGCTAGGAGAAAGCTCATTAAGGACACTTTCCATCCCAACGACAGGGGCCACTCCCATAACATTTGGAGGCAAATTAAATAGACTATGCAGAGCCGTTGGTGCCTGGGAGTTCGTTATTTATAATGCTAGCATGGGCGGCTGCTTTGTGCCGGCCTTCTGTTCCATTTGGATCTCAGTCAGCAGGGTTCTTAGCTTTGCTTATTATGAGGCTGGCCATATGTCCCAGTAGACAGTGCAGAATGGAGGTGGGCTGGGAGAGTGGCCGGGGTGGGGCAGGGGAAGCTAGGTAATCAATTCCTTCTCACAGAGCCTCATACGATGGATGGAGATAGAAAGATGATGGATGGATGGATGGATGGATGGATGGATGGATGGATGGATGGATGGATGGATATATATATATATAAATATGCATATGTTTATACATATGCATATTGTTTATATGTATGTATTTAGAGCTAAAAGGAACCTTTGACATCAGTTAGTACGATCCCTCTTGGACAGGTAAGGACCTTGAGGCTCAGAGAGGATAATGATTTGCCTAAGAAAAAGGATTCAAATTCCAGTATTCTGGATTTAATTAAGCAATCAACAAGCATTTATTAAGCTTCTACAATGTGTCAGTCACTGGAGATGAAATAGTCCCTGTCCTCAAGAAAAGGACATATGTCCATATTAATGTATACTTTAGTTGCAAAACATACTGTAGGGATCATACCAACTTAGGATCATAAAATTATATAATTGCAGAACAGGAAGGTCATCTGTTTCACCTCTTCAGTTTTACAGAAAAGAAAATTATATGGAAGTAGGAAGGAAAGAAATAAGCATTTATTGAGCACACACTATGTGCAAGGCATTGTACTAAGCACTTTACAAATATTATCTTATTTGATTCTCATAACAAACCTGGAAAGTAGGTGTTATCGTTATCCCATTTTATAATTTAGTAAACTGAGGCAGACAGAAGTTAAGTAGTTGCTGTTGTTCAGTTGAGATGGACACTTTGTGACCTCATTTGGGGTTTTCTTGGCATAGATACTGAAGGAGTTTTCCATTTCCTTTTCCAGCTCATTTGACAAATGAGAAAGTAAGATTAAACTGGGTTAAGTCACACAGCTAGTAAGGATCTGAGGCCGGATTTGAGCTCAGGAAGATGACTCCAGGCTTAGCATTGTATCCACTGTGCTAGCTAGCAGCCCCAGAGATTAAGTAACCAGAGTCCTATAACTAGGGGCTGAGTTAGAATTTGAACTCAGGACTTCCACTCTATCCACTGAACCACTTAGCAACAAGAGGAGAAACAGAGTGTCTAAAGACTCAAAGTAAAAGCAGCAGGAGCTAATAGCTCTGGCTCCCTATGCTTTAACCTCCCCTTACTCCACTTTTGTATAGTAGGCAGTTGGAATTGCAGGAAGGAAAGAAAAACCGTAGATGGTAGAGTAACTAAGTGAACTATTATTAACCTGTACTGGTCAATGCACAGCGGAAAGGGCCCTGGCTCCGGAATCAGTAAAGGTAGGTTCAAAGTTCCTACGTATTTAACCTGTGTGACCTTGGGAAAATCACTTAACCTCCTTGGGTCTGTTTCTTCCTGAGTGAAAGGAGCAGGATGAACTAGCTGAGGTTCTTCACAGCTCTGGATTTAGATCTAGCTGCAGACTCTCTACTTGGTCAAGCCTTTATGAGGAGATAGAGACTGGAGTTAGAGAGACACTTCCCCTCCTTCACTATCTTCTCTCACCAGCATCTCCTCTTTCTTTTCTTGTTTTTTTCTGTTTCAGGGCTGTTTTTGATGTTTCTTTTAAGCCAGATTTCATCTTGACAAACATACTGCTAAACTCTCATAAACATGAGAACTCCTTCGGTTGAGAATCAGGACCCTTGGGTTCTAGCCTTCACATTTCCTTTGCTAATATCCCACAGGTTTAGTTAAGTGACAGTGGCACCCTTGCTGTTCTGGGAGTGCCTGGAATACTCTCCCTCCTCATCTCCCCCAATCAACTTCCCTGACTTCTTTTAAGTCTCAACAAAATTCCTATATTCTAAGGACACCTTCCCGAACTCCTCTTAATTCTAATGCCTTCCTTCTTTCAATCATTTTCTATCTATCCTGTGAGCAGCTAACTGGCAAGGTGGGCAGAGCCCTACACTTGGAATCAGGAAGACTCTCTTTATGAGTTCAAATAGGGCCTTAACGTCTTATTGGCTGTATGACCCTAGGCAAGTGATTTAACCTTATTTGCCACAGCTCTTCATCTGTAACATGAGCTAAAGAAGGAAATGGCAAACCATTCCAGTATTTTTGCCAAGAAAACCCCAAAAATAGGGTCACGGTGAGTCAGATGTGACTGAACAATTCATATCAGGACTTAAACTTTTTTCCCTCACAAACCCTTTTCGGCAGAGAAATTTTTATGTGACCCTAAGGAAAATAGATATATAAAATAGGTATACTCATCAAACATTTATTGTTAATAATAATCTAACAATTTATATAATAATAATATTTAATAATAATAAATAATAATTTATTGTTAATAATAATAATAATTGATAATAAATCGCAAAGAAATTTATTTTAAAACAATTCTTTGGTATGCATACAATTTTACCATTTATTAAAGACAAAACAAATTTGAATATTAATGAGATGAATTGCTTATTTATTTTTACATAAAGAATTAAATCTTGGTGGAATATTTGATTCTGCAGGACACAGAGCATATTCAATATTTTTTAGAGTTGATTCATATTTTTATTTTATAATTGTCAGTGCTGAGAATGCCACTTTGCATAAATACATAGCATTAAATGGCAGAAATATGTTTAGGTCCATTTCAGAAATTGATGGAAATCCTGTCCTAATCCCAAGTCAAAATTCATTTAATGATTTTTAAGGAAACTCAGGTTTTAAACCTGTGTTGCTTGATAACTCAGCAAATTCTTCTTGAACTTTTAATGGCAAATGACTGACTTTTTTTTTATTTCAGTTGAGTATGGTTTATGAACCCAACTTCATTAGTTAGAATCAAAATTTGAGGGGAAGTTTTTCTGAAATTGTCTCCAGGCACTTCAGATGATCAATTATAACTCTTACAATTAAATCTTTGAGAATGTTATTTTCAATTATAAAATCATACGTAACTATAAACATTTCTAAAAAACCATTTTCCACTCTATCCTTCCATATGTTAACTTTTTTAGAAAAACTTTCAATTTTATCGTTTGACATAAATGTTACAGTCTTTTCCTTGAAGTGAAAGTTTAAATCATTGAGTTTTTCAAAAATATCCAACAAGTAACATAGTTTTGAAAGCCACAAGTCATTATGAAAAAAATTAACAAAATCAGATTTCTGCTCAGTCAAAAATATAACAGCTTCATCTTCCAATTTCAGCAATCTGTTTAAACTTCACCCTCTGGAGAGCCACCTTATCTCTGCATGTAGTACAAAGCTTTTGTAATCAAAGTCCTTGTCTTTCCAAAGATTTGAAAACAAATGACTGTTAAGGGCACAGCTTTTAAAGACGTTTTGATTGTGATAGTATTGCAAAGCACATCTAACTCTGGTGACATCTTCTTGGTTACAAGTGCCTCCTGGGGGATCATGCAGTGAGTAAAAGTGATATGTTGTCACTAGCTTTAATTTTTGCTACCAATCCAACATTCTTGCCTACCATTGCTCCAGCACCATCTTTATAGACTCCAACACGATTTTTCCACTGTAAACCTTTGTTTGTGAAAAATTAATGGACTTTAAGATATATATCTTCCCCTCTTGTATGCCCTTCCAAAAGGCAACAAAACAATAATTCCTATGTATGCTTTCTTCATAAACTTATCTTACATAAAGTAACAATTGTGCCATGTTAGAAATATCAGTTGCTTCATCTAACTGAATTGTAAACTTTGAGCTGCCTTTAAGGGTGATAATAAGCTGCTGGAATTGGTCATTTCTAATTTCAGAAATTCTTTCAGAAACAGTATCATTCAATGAAGGAATTTTTCAAATTTCATCCCCATACTTTTTCCCATGAACTATTTCTGACATTTTAATAGCAGCAGGTAACATGAAAACTTCTCCTGTCTCAAAGGGTTTTTTAGTTTTTGCAATTAAATAAAAAGTGTTGTAAGATGCGGGTAAATACTTTTCATTGACAGTAACAAATTTCTCAAAACATTGGTTTTCTTTATTTGAAGATTTTAAGTCGTTCAAAATATTCCTTTGGTTCCTTGCAGTATGTTGCATTCTTGGTATTAAGATGCCATTTTAGTTTGGCTTGTTTCATGCTCAAACAAAACTTCATTACAAATTAAGGAAAGAGTTTTTTACACCATCATCATTATTAGGAATAAATCCATATTGCAAAAATGATTCAGCATATTTTCTTTTTCTTGTCACTTAAGGTATACTGCAACCTGGTAGCAAAGATTCTGCCACATTGTCATCAATATTTTTACCTCTTCTGTCTAAATTTAGACACTTATCCATAACCAAAAATTATTTTTATCCAAAATGATAAACATTGGTAACAATGTCTCAAATAAATACTAGCTTTAGATTTGTGGAATTATATTTGTTTCTGCTTAATTTTAAAAATTGATGTTCACACTTATACACACATATAATGTCGTGATGGTGGAGCAATGTTATTAAAGAGCTTTTATCTCTACTCGCTTCAATTAAACACTTAGGTTTCTATTAAAGTAGAAGATCACAGCAATTTTAAAAATCAAATATTCTAACACAAAACAATCCAAAGATATACTAATGTGATTACATGCTGATGAAAGAAAAATATTAAAAGTCTTTGTTTTTCTTAATTAAACTATTGTGTTTTTGTAAGAGCAGCAAACTGTATATACAGTAAAACACTGTAGATCATAACATACAATAGTCTCGATTCTGAGCCAAGGTGTTTCTGGCAGCATCCCTTGGCACTGTGTGATGTAAAAATACACAGTGCAAAGTGCGCATGTTGTGTGTTCAGGACCAAGGTTGCAGTGAAGTCACATCATGCAACATAGGCAAGTGCTGCCAGGAATACCTCAGATTACATGTTTGATTTTGAATTAATTTTAGTCATTTTGGGTTCATAAACCAAGATACTGGGCTATTTTTTGGCACCATGCCCCAAAGAGATATTCAGGGGCACCATGGTGGATCCCAGAGAAATCAACCAGAGAGTGGCCAAGTGACAGTGAAATTTCAGGAGAGGGTCATTCAGTCCATGGCATAGAAACAGTCTCTTTGACTTTAGATGTCTGAAGTCAATGGCTAGTAGTGACTAAGCTACCAGAGAGGCTATTTCTGTAAAGATGAGTAAGTAAAAAACCTATCATAAAGATAAACAGTGAACCAGCAACATGAATTTGAGGAACTCTGGACCATAGGGTAGTACAAGGAGATAAGGAGATGTTGGAGACTTCTGATGTTGGAGTCCCTGAGCTCCAGAATTCCTCTACCATTTGGTCAGGAAATAGCTTATGCAGCAATAGTAAGTATTATAGCAAGTAGAGTAAGGTCACCATTTACCACATAGTGAGAACACACTATTCTCCCATTTTATTATTCTTGGGATAGAGGTGCTCCTCTACAAACAGTCCCAAGGAGTTATTCATTCCCTTGGCCAATGCAAAGTTGGGGCTGGGCTGAGAGCTGGGATACCAGTGCCAGAGCAATGGTTAGCCAGATCTTTTGGAGTTTTTAATACTGTACCCTTTTAATGACAACAGCAATCATGTTGATGATGATGATGATGATAGTTAACATTTATACAGCACCTACTATGTGACAAGCACTGTACTAAACACTTTATGGATATTCTCTCACTTGATCCTCACAATAGTCCTAGGAAGTGGTTGCTATTATTACCTCCAATTAACAGATGGGGAAACTGAGGCAATTAGAAGTTAAGTAACTTGCCCAGCATCACACAGCTAGTAAGTGTCTGAGGTTGTATTTGAACTCAGATCTTCCTGCCTCCAGGTCCAGCACTCTATCCACTGTGCCACCAACTGCAATAATAATTCTATTGTATTAAAATACAATAAATGTATTCAAAACTATGATACAACTACATTTTCCTTTTGGGTCATGGGGAACTGAGGAGATAAAAATTTTCATGTGAAATAGGGACAAATATGAGCCTGTTATAATAAATTTATAAAATATTTTATAGCAATTATTTTATATTTCAAATCATTCACTGAGTCACAATAGAAACTTGGGACAAGGCGTTGGGCAAGACATGACAGAACAAATCTGGGGAATGGTTTAGTAGACCTACTTGGGACATGGAGGGCATAGAGTGAAATAAGGCTGGAAAGGTAGATTGAAACCCGATTGTGGACTACCTTAAATGCCAGACTAAGGAGATTGTGTTTAATCCTATAGTAAAGGTGCTGGTTGTTGTCCTTTGCACTCGAAGAAGACCAAAATGACATCTCTATGTCAGGGTCAAGGTACAGTGTGTCCACCTGTGACTGATCAGACCAATATGATCTCAGAAGGCAGTTTGGGCACAAATGGTTCACATGAACATTTGGAGTGGAGATACTTCTAAAATTGCCTCACATTTCTTTTGAACTACTATAATTCTGCTTTACTCATAGAGCACAGTGTCTTCTTTGATGCAGACATGCCATACTGGGTGGTCCTGTGCCATTGTGTCCCATATCTCACAATCATTTCTAAAGTTCTTCAAAGACACCTTGAGAGTGTCCTTGTATCGCTTCTTCTGACCTCCAGGTGCCTGCTTGCCTTATGTGAGCTATCTACATACCAAGCAGGTTTGTCTTTTAGGCAAGTATACATTGAACACAACCAGCCTGTTGGAAATGATCTCTCTGCAGCAGAGTTTGAATGCTTGGTCGTTAAATTCAAGAAAGGACCTCAATATTTGGTACCTTCTCTTGCCAGTTGATCTTCAGAATCTTCCTAAGACAATTCAAATGGAAATGATTCTGCTTCCTGGCATGGCACTGGTATACTGTCCAGGTTTCACAGGCATACAATAATGAGATTAGCACAACAGCTCTATAGACCTTCAGTATGGTAGGCTGCCTAAGTCCTCTTCTCTCCCACGCTATCCTTCAGAGCCTCCCAAACACTGAGCTAACTCAGGCAATGTGTGCGTCAAACATCATCATCCATGTGGACATCCCTGGGAAAAAATATTGCCAAGGTAAGCGAATATATGTACAACATTCAAATTTTCCAATTTGCTATAACTGATGGTTCCACATATGGATGGTGTGGTGCTGGTTGGTGGAGAATCTCTGTTTTCTTTTTGATAATTGTTAGGACAAATTTAGCACAAGTAGCAGAGAATCAATCTATACTCTTGTATCTCAGCCTCAAAGGCTGCACTGAGTACGTAATCATGTATAAGCAAAAAGTCTCCCCCCAAATCTCCCTCCACTTTAGTCTTGTGTGTAGCCTTTTCAAGTTAAATAATTGACTGTCAGTGTGGTAGCTGACCTTGATGCCATTTTCATCCTCAGTGAAGGAGTCTAACAAAATTGCTGAAAACATCATCCTATAAAGCATGGATGTGAGCACACAGCCCTGCTTCATTCCATTGGTGACTGGAAAACTACAGGGGCATCATCCATTATCCAGAACCTATGCAATCATTCCATTGTAGAACTGGCATGCAATACTGATGAACTTCTCCAGGTAACCAAATTTTGCCATGTTCTTTCACAGGTGCTTCAGACTGATGGTATCAAAGATCTTAGACTGATGAATATTGAATACAAACTTTGGTACTGCTCCTGGCATTTCATCTGGAGCTGTCAGGCAGCAAGCACCATATTAACCTTTCCTTATCCCTTTCTGAAGCCACACTGGCTCTCAAGTAGATTATCATCTTCCAGGTGAAGGATCAGGAGGACTCCGGCAAGAAAAAAGAGGGGAACAAGGGAGAGGGAACTATGGTAGAAGCAATATCCTAGCACTTTCTCCTCTTAGAGTTAGGCTAATTTTTCTTTAGAAGGCATCAAAGCCATCTTGGAGACTTGGTTGGCTCAGGAAACTAAGGGCTAGGGCTGTTAACATCATTTCTTGGCCATCTGAGAATAAAATAAGAAGCTCTTGGTTCAATCTAAAGCTTAGACCACAATGGACAATTCAAGCAAGGGGATTTCATTCAGCTGAATCAACCCATCCTATATACTTGTGAATATCCTTCTCCTCCAATGGCTAAGTAAATCTCTTTTTTTTAACTGCCCAACAGCTTGAGTGCCTCAATTTGTTCCATTATCAGATCTAAAATACCAGAGATTTGGACTGAGGTAGGCTCAGTTAAGAGCAAAGACAAATAATTGATTGAGCAACAGTGGGGCAAAGGCAAATGGAAGACCATAGATTTAGGTTTGAAAGGGACTAGATTCTAGTCCAACTGCCTTACTGTAGAGCAGAGGTTCCCATATTTATTTGGCCTACAATCCCCTTTTCAAAGAAAAATTACTCAGTAATCCCCTGGAAATCTACTTTCTTTAACCTTTTAATGTTCTTTTTTAAAAAATTTGCATCACTTCAAAAAATATAATTTTTTGAAATGATGTCTTAAATTTTACCATTTATTGTAAAATTGTGAGGGGGGACAGTTTTCTGCATTAAAGTTTTGGTGATACAATATTGCAATATGTAACCATATAGTAGCATATTGTAAATAAATCCATTACACACACATATTCTGGCGGATGCATGCTGGACTTCCCAACAATGAACAACACACTCACTTGCCAACACGTGCTTGTTAAGACCTATCGGCAGACTTGACCACGATTGATTACAATTTGTATTTTGTGTGTTTATTTGGAAAATAATGTAATCACTACAACTTTAACTGTTACACAACAGATGAAATATACACCAAAAGTTTTTCAAAATTTTCTTATCTTCTTTTCTTTCCTTATGTTTCCATTGCCCCCTTATTTTTATTCAATGCCCCTAATTGCACTGGAAGTTACTACCACCACCCTCATCGTTCCAGTGCCCCCAGGGGGCAGTATTGCCCACTTTGGGAACTTCTCCTATAGAGATTAGGAACCTGAGGCCTCCCAAGCTGAGTCAATCTTTTCAGCTCCTATTATCTGAGACTGCTGAGTGACACAATGCTATGTCTGAGGAAAGAAAGACCAGAGTTCAGATCCAATCTCAGACACTTACTGGCTTTGTGACCTCAGACAAGTCGCTTAATCTGTTTGCCTCAATTTCCTGAACTGTAAAAGGGAGATAACAGCATTTACTTCTCATCTCATTTTACCTTTATAAAGTGCTTAATATAGTGCCTAGCACACAGTTGTTGTTACTGCTTGTTCTCCCTTTTGGAACAGGAGCAATGACATCACAAGGGTGATGTCTTGACTTGCACATGAATTGAATTTAAGTGAGGCATAGCTGCACAAAACAGTCAGCCTCACTCTCTTCCAGAGTCATCAAAAGCCAAGAAGACCAAGCCCTAAGCATTCTACAATGCCTGCTTCAGCCACCTTCATGGCCCTTGGAACAAATTGTTCTCATCCCCCCCATGCCACCCGTTCCACCAGGGGAGCTCTTCACATGCTTGGGGTAGACAAACTCACCAATGGTGCAGCCCATCTACAGAGATGGGACTGTGCCCATTGAGCATGCTACAGCTTCTTGAGGCCACAGGTAAGAGTTAGATGACAGGACTGCTCATCTGGCACACTGTACGTGCTATATAAATGCTTATTTCTTTGTTTCCCTCCCCTCCCTATAGTGAAGTTCACAGATAATTTAGGATTAAACATTCTGAACACCCTCCTTGGCATAACAAGCAAATGCATTTGAACCCAAGCAAAAGGAAAGGGATGATGTAGAGGCCAATGCTCTCCACTCACCAACCTGAATTCCTTTGTCTATTATAATGTAATGAACAAAACCTCATAGTTTTGGTGCTGAGTCTCTACTGAAATAATGAGGTCTGACCCACCAATTTCACAAGGTTGTCGTGACCTTCAAATGAGATAATGTGTTTAAAGTGTTTTTTAAAACCGAAAGGGCAATATCATTTCCAGCTATTATTATTATAGGCCAGCAATGGTGAAAGGAAATCTTCAAGTTGAGAAGAAACCAGAGGGTGGATCTGGCCACACACACACACACACACACACACACACACACACACATTATCACACACACATACATAAGCATAAAAATATTCATGTGCCCGCAGCCTGGAAGATAAAATGAGATCACTCTTTGTCTAGTCTCTACTTGCCAGTGTTGAACTATTCAGCAAGAATGTCAACACAACATTTATTAAGAACCTGTAAGTGCCAGGCATCATGTTAGGTCCTGGACTTACAAAGACCAAAAAAGTAGTCCCATTGAACTTTCATCAATGAACTTTCATTCTACAGGGAAAATATTCTTAAAACCTGAACTCAGGCCTTCACCTCCAAGTAGTCTTCCCTTGAACCTGACTGAAATTCCTGATTTTGACCATCTCTTCCTCAGAGGCAATCTCCCACAGTTGGCTCCACCATCCCTACCATTCATCTACCTATTTTTGAATTTGGATTTTTCAGGCTGAGATTTTAACCCCCATCTCCAGAGAAGCTTCTTACACACAATCCCCACCATATCTTCCCAGACCCTGAAGGGTTCTATTGGGACTAAATCCCTGGAAAAACCTCCTCTCTGGGTCTGTCCTGAGAAGCTGCCTGACTGCCTTCCCACCTCTACCATTTCTTCATTTAGAATAAGCAAACTTTTTTTCCAATTTTATTTTTTTATTAATTAATTTTATTTATTTTCAGTGTTCTGCAGAGAATAAGCAAACTTTAAAAAAAAATGTTGTATTGCTGGTTTGTTTCCTTTTTTGGATCAGTCATTTCCTAAAATATCAACACTATTTCTTTAAAAAAATTATTTTCTTTTATTTTTAAAGCATCTTTATTTCCAAAGTCCAGGATGCTTGGCACATAAAAAGAGCTTGACAAATGCATTTGTATTTATTCACTAATTCTAAATTTACCCTTTCCCCTCCTCTCCTTAGAGGACACACTAATAAATGCATTTTCATTTATTCGCTAATTCTAAATATATTCCTTCCCCTCCCCTTGTTAGAGTCATCTCATTTTTAAAAATTATAATAATAAAATAGAAAGGGGAAAAACAGGTAAGCAAAATTAATTTACATATCAACTGAGTCTGAGAATATGCACAACATTCCATGTTTACAATCCCCCTTCCTCTGCAAAGAAGGGAGAAATGTGCGGTTTTTTCTTCCTCTCTTTTTCACAGCCAAACTTGGTCAAGTATGAAAGTTCTTTGTTTTTTTCTGTCATTGTTGTTTTCCATTTTCATTGTTAGAGTCATGATGTGCAATGGTTTCCTCATTCTGTTTGCTTTGCTCAGCATCAGTTAATCGAAATCTATGCTTTTCTGAATTCTCCACATTCATTGTTCCTCATGGCCCGAGAATATGTTACTTTCCTCTGTCACAATTTTGCCTTCCTTTTAGGCAGAAAACCAAAATGCTGGACCTCTCTTTGAATGCAGAACTGCAGCTTCCACTGTCAGAGGATAGCTATTGGGGATTTGATGGCAAGAAGTTATTATTATCAGCAGTAGAGGAGGTTCTCAGCTGGCTGTGCCGTGGAATTGAATGTCTGGACACCAAGGCTACCCAGAAGCTTTTTCTATCAGGGTCGTGGAGTCTGTCATTTTTTCAATTTTTTCCAACTCTAAAATAAGGACTTACACATTCAGAGTTAGAAAGCTGGCTGCCTGGAAAAGAGAAGACTTTGAAGATTCATGAAAATAGGCTTGAAACACGCAAGACAGTCTCACTATATGCTAAGCACTGGGGAGAGAGAGTTCACCGCAGTTTTTCTCAATGAATTTACAATCTAATAAAAGACAAATACACAAAAAATAACAACTCACTTTCTATTTTGGCTTCTTGGTATAATTAAGCCCTTTCTCCACAACAGCTCCCTGAGGTAGGTACTATCAATAAATCGATCAACAAACACTGTTTAAGCACCTACTGTGTGCATTCTCTAATACAGTGTTATCACTTTTAACAAAGGTGTACTGAGGTTCAAAGTGAAGAATCTCTCTAAGAGATAACTGCTAGGATACTGGTGGAGTCAAGGAAGAAGAGTTCAAATCCAGCCTCAGACACTAGCAGTATGAACCTGGGCAATTCACTCAACCTCTGCTTGCCCCACATGAGATCATATTTGTAAAAATTACTCAGCACAGTGCCTGGCACATAGTAGATGCTATGCAAATGTTTATTTCCCTAAGGGTATATTTTTCTTGGAGTCAGGAGGACTTGAGTTCAAATTTGATCTCAGATATTTACTAGCTATGTGACCCTAGGCAAGTCATTTAACCCAGTTTGTCTCAGTTCCTCATCTATAAAATGAGCTAGAGAAGGTAATGGCAAATCACTCCAATATCTTTGCCAAGAAAATCCCAAATGGGATCACAGATAGTCAGATACAATCAAATCAAGAACAAAACATCTTGAACTCAGGTCTCCAAGTCTAGGATGCTTTCACTATAGAATTGTTTATCCTTCCTTTTCCAAGAGGGCCAATGACATCATAGAATGATCTCTTGACTTCTGTATGAATTGGATTTAAGTGAGGCAAATTTGCACAAAGCAGTCTGCCTCCATCCTTTTGCCAGTCACAAAAGTCCAGTGACAACAAAAGTCAGAACGACTGGTAATGGCCCTAGATGCAGTGGATGATGTTGGCATCTTCAATGTCTGACCAAGCTTTAAATACTCTATAGTGCCTGCTTCAGACACCTTCACAGCTGTTGGAACTAATTATTCGCATCTGCCCATTCTGCCAGGGAAAGTCTTCACATGCTTAGAGCAGACATCTCTCTAACTCACCAATGGGTTGGAGATTTGCTGATTATCCTCAACCTGGTTTAAGCTGTCGGTTTTACTAAGATGTGGCCACTACACGTGCTAGAGCTTCTTGGAATCACAAGTGAGAGTCGGGAGAGAAGTAGACACCGAAGGTGGAGGAGCAGCCCTGAAAAGAGCTCACCAGCTCTCACACTGGAGGTGCTAGTCCTCCTGCACAATGCATTTTTTCCAGTATATAGTCCTGGCTCTCTAAAAGTGAAGTTGGAAAGAGATCAGGTGTGATCTAGTCTAATTATCATTTTATATGCTTTAAACCCAAATCCCTCTGGTTCTCATTGATTGACCAACAATAAGTCCCAAGTCAAGTTCCATTTGGTCATTCTTTGAGCCCTGATTGGTTCAAAATGAATGTAAATAGCAATAGTTTCTGTTTTGGCCAGAAACTCTGAGGTTCTTCCCCTCCCAGATTGATTTTTTTTCTTTTTTGACTAGGTAAAGAGACCATTCTCTGCCTCTTTTCTTACTAAGCCCTAATCACTGAATGAGCATTGCCTCAAAAACTGAGACCTGTTAAAAGACCATAGTTTAAAAAGGCCAAGGTCTCCCACTGTATCCAGGGCCATCCCCAGTCATCCTGATCTATATCTCACCACTGGACCCAGATGGCTCAGGAGGAGAAGGTGAGGCTGGTGACTTTGCACAGCCCTGCCTCCACTTGAATCCAATTCACTTGCATGTCATGGCATCACCTTCCTGATTATCATGGTCCTTTTTGAGAACAAAGGGCAAACAACAACATTGTATAGATGAGGAAACAAAAGCTCAGAGATGTTCATTGATTTCCCTGCCCAAGTCCATCCCATCGCCCCTTTATGCTTCACATAGCTGCCAAAGTGATATTCCTAAAGTATATCTCTATGTCACTTCCCCAAGTTCAGAAAGATCCAAGGGCTCTCTCTTACTTCTAGGATCAAATGTAAACTCATCTGCTTGGCCTTTAAAGTCTCTACAATCTGGCTCTAACCTGCTTTTCAACAATCAATCGGTAAACATTTATCAAACACCTAATATGTACTAGGCACTGGGGATACAAAAAAAAGGGGGGGCGGAGATAGCCCTGTAGCTCACAATCTAATCTAATGGGGGAGCTAACATACAAATATATTTTTTAAAGCAAGCTTTATATATATAGGATAAATAGAAAATAATTAACAGAGTGAAGATGCTGGAAATAAGAGGGGTTAGGTAAGCTTGCCATGAAAGGTGGGATTTCAGTTGGGATTTTAAAGAAGACAGGGAGGTCAGTAGGTAGTACAGAGGAGGGACAGCATCCCAGGCATGGAACAGCCAGAGAAAATGCCTAGAACTGAGAAATGGAGTGTCTTGTGCTTTCCAGACTTATTATATATCATTTCCCTTGCCCTTTCCGGGGTGCAATCAAACTGGCCTTCCTACTGGTGCTCACATACAACATTCCATCTCTCATCTCCATGCCTTTACCCAGGCTGTCCCCTCCAACACAGCATGCCCTTCCCTCTCAACTCCTCCTCTTTGACTTCCTAACTTCCTTTGAAACAATTCAAGCACCACTTCCATAATAATACTAATAATCCTAAACATTTATATAGTGCTTACTACATGCTAGGCACTGTGCTAAGCTCTTTACCATTACTATGTTATTTGATCCTTGTAACAACCCTGGGAGGTAGGTACTATTATTATTGCCACTTTACAGATAAGGAAACTGGGGCAAACAGAGCTAAGTGACTTGTCCAGAGTCACACATCAAGTAAGTGTCTGAGCCTGGATTAGAACTCAAGTCTTCCTGACCCAGTGTTCTATCCACTGCACTATCCTAGCTGCCTTTCCTGATCCCCCTCCCAATTCCCAGATGTCCAAGTGCCTTCTGCCCCCCCAAAAAAATTATTATGTATAAATTTTATATTTATTTATCCAGTAAAGGGATTGATCAGGAAAATTTATCAATCTCTCATGTCATCTCACTACTCTTATATGGGTACATATCATACCCCCCAGACTATAAGCTTCTTGTACACAAGCACTCGCATTTTTATCTTTCAACCCCAACAGCAATTGATTAATTAACTTTTGGTCACATAGGGAATGAGAAACAGACATTTGAGATGAAAACAGGTCCTCTGGCTCCCTGCCCAGGACTCTTTCCACTACATCATGTTATCTCCTATGATATAAGGGGGATTAAGATAAACAAAAAGAATTGCCTCAGGCAAAGAAACATGAGAAATCTGAGACAAGAAGCAGCTAGGTGGCACAGTAGATGGAACACCGACCCTAGAGTGAGGAAGAGCTGAGTTCAGATCCAACCTCAGGCTATAGTATGACCTTGGGCAAGTTATGTAACCTCTGCCTCCCTCAGTTTTCCATCTGTAAAAAAACGATAATAATTACAAGTCACTTAAATTCTATTTGTCTCAGTTTCCTTCTCTGTAAAATAAGGATGATAATTGCATCTATTTCCCAAGATTGTCGTGAAGATAAGACATGATGATTGTAAAGCATTTTGCAAACATTAAAGAGCTATATAAATGCTAGTTACTGTTATTTTTATTGTAGGAAATACAGGAATCATTGAGATTTAATGGTAACCTAATATTATTTATTATCTGTTCCAGATATTTATTATCTGTTCCAGAAAATGCTGACTTGGAGTCAGGAGAGAAGGGCTCAAATTCTGTTTTCTACATTTAATGGCTTTGTAACCTTGGGTAAAACCCTTACCCTTTCAAGGCTCAATTTTCCCTTCTGTAAAATGGAGATGAAAATGTGCTATCTCATGAGGCAGTCATGATCACCAAATGAGTTAATGTATTAAAAGATAGATGACATAGTGAATAGAGTTTAAACTTTGAGCCAAGAGGACCTGATTTCCAATTCTGCTTCAGACACTTGCTAGTTTCTCTCTCAAATCTGGTCCTAATGATCTGGACTCCTCTACCCCCTAACTTGGAGATACCTCCCCTCCCCTGATTGGTGATTTCCTATTAGAGCATCAATTCATAAAAAGCTCAGGCCATGTGTATTCATTTCTTTTCACACTCTCCCGACTTTTTCTCTATCCCTTCCCATTTCCTTTTTATGTTCTGTCTTCAGATATTAGAGTGTAAGGTCCTTTATGGTAGAAACTACCTTCTTTACTTGTGGTTGTATTACTAGCACTTAGCACAATGCCTGGCACAGAATAAATGGCTAATAATTTATCTATATGACTCTAGACAAGTCTTTTAAACTTTCTTAACCTCAGTTTTCCCATCTGTAAAATGGGGATAATATCATCATCATCTACCTCAAAGAGTTTTTGCAAGGATCAAATGAGATAACATGTAAAGTGCTTTACAAACCTTAAAGGGCCATATAAATGCTTGATACTGTTACTGTTGCTATTATTATAGTACTTTGTAGCACCTAGTGTTTCGAAGCACTAACCACTTCCTTTTCCCAGATGTTTTCATTTCACTCAACAGCTCAGGAAACTCCTGGCAGAAGGTCCCAGCAAGGGCAGAGAAGGAGCCATATACACAATAAGAAGCAATTTTATGAGAGAGAGCAGCTGCAAGTCTTCCTCCAAGGGATCCAAGCCACAATTAGTGATGAAGGCCAAGTGGAGGGAACGCTCGAGTTCTTCAGGGCTATATTTGCCACTTAGAGAAACGGCACCCTCGCAGCATCAGCTTCAAATGTGGACAGCATAAATTTAAGGATGCAAATGTAAGTATCTTCCTGTATTCACGGAGTGTTAGAGCTGGCAGGCACATTAGCATTCCTCCAGCCCCACACCCACCCCGGTATGGGGTAGTAGCAAGCAGGGGCAAACAAACCGCATCAGAAAATCTGGATTTCAAGTCCTGGTGCTTATACTTACCAGCTGTGAGAGAGGAGGAAAGGCATGACCTCTCTGAAACTCAGTTTCCTTATCTATGTATAGGGATAATGTCCTACTGGGTCACTATAAAGGCAAGCATGAAAGTCATGTGTCCTTCCCCTCTAAGCTATGGTATGAATGTAGGCCACACTTTCCCCCAAATCTGGCTTTTGTAGAATTTGGAGCTGAGTCTATAATCAATGTTATTTTTCAGGGTTAATCTATAAAGAAGCAGTATAGAGTAGTGGAAATTTGCTACATTAATTGAAACCAAAAACGTCCTGAGGGAATACTAATAGTTAGCTAGTATTTACATGTATACATACATGTGTATACGTATACACATATGCATATATACATGCATATACATGCATACATATATGTGTATATATACAAAAATATACATGTGTGTATGTGTGTATACATATACATATGCATGTACGTATACACATATGTGTGTGGAGTTGTCTATTTTTCTATTTTCTTTTTTAGACAATCAGGGTTAAGTGACTTGCCCAGGGTCCCATAGCTAATAAGTGTCAAGTGTCTAAGTTTGGATTTAAATTCAGGTCCTCCTGATGCCAGCACAGATGCTGGATCCCCCAGCTGCCCTAATTATCTCCTTTCTAATCCTGGAACTTCTTTCAGTATCTTGGGTCATCTCATCCTGGCACAATCCCTCTGCCATGCCAGCCCTGCTTCTCCCATTGATGAGTGCCCGCCAGGTGGGGCCTGCCAGACTTGATTCCCTTTCTGGCTGTGCTCCTGACTGTCTCTTCTTCACCACCATGCTCAATGTTCTTGTTCCCCAGTACGTTCTTCCTCTATATATCTACTCTAAGCTCCCTTTTGTGTCCTGTCTGCCCCTACTAGAACCTTGAGGGTAAAGACTGTCATTCTATTTACCTATATTTTTATCCCTGGCACTTAGCTGTACCTTTATTGTGTGTCTGGCACATAGTAAGAACTTAAATATTTGTGGCTAGCCCTGCCTGTAATGCAAATGCTTTATAAGTATTATAATAGAGATCTGAATTCTTGTTATTTTACAAAGGCAGAAATGGAAGTTCAGAGAAAGGGCAGTGACTTGCTTATACTTGTCACACATTTGATCAGTATTAGAGCAGGGCCTAGGACCCAGAATTCTTCACTTCCAATCCAGTAATCTTTCTAGCCTAGTTATAGATATACATACATACACACATACATATGTGTATATATACATGAAAGTCTCTAGAAGCTATAAATAAACAATTCACACTACAGATGGCCTTTGAAAAGATTTTCTCAAAAAAAGCAGGAAGTAGGTGATGGTGACCTACTAATTGGAAACCGTTCTAGGTATAAGAGGATGCATGAAAAAAGGTAAGACCTAGGGCATCTGTTCAAAGAAATCTAATTTTAGACTTTTTGCACTCACAGAGTGTTAGATCTGGCAAAGACTTATGGAGATGATTTATTCCGACTCCTTTCTACAGAGGAGAAAATAGAGGCTGACAGAGCTTAAGTTACTTGTCCAAGGTTGCACAGATAGTCAGTGGTGGAGTAAGTACTGGAACTCAGTTCTCCTAATTTCCAGTCAGGTTGGCTCCATACATGGCTATGTCTCCATCTGTGGAACAAAAGGCTTTCTTCCTCTGACCCAGGGAGAAAAAGATGCTGGTAATGAAGAAAGAGACACCTGAGAAGGAGAAACAGGTTCTGCACAAAGTACACCCTCTAATCTGGCCTCTCTGAGTCCCTCCTCTCTGGTTTCTTTTCTTGTAGAATCCCCTTGTTGTTCCACCCCTATGGTAATGTTAATAGAATAGGAAAACCTTCCAGGCCCATGAAGATGGAGCCTGTGATCACATGGAGCCTATGGGGACATGGAGCTCAGACTGGGAGGAGCTTATCCAAAGGGGAGAGGGAGAGGGAGAGGAGGGAGAGGGAGAGAGACAAGCAAGCTGTGAGTGGGTGGAGGGAGAAATTTGTCTAGGGGAACTTGTTTTTGTTGGGAGACTTGACAGAAAGAATTTTGTAGATGTCAGCACTCCCTGAATTAGTGATATGGTAAATTTTACCTGCTGGTATTCTAATGATGTCCCAAATAAATATTTTAGTTTTGCCTTTGAGGAAGAGAGTTTATTATATTTTGCAAATTTACCTCAAAATATGCATGCTGCATATTCATAGCAGCTACTGTGGGCATCGCATTGGCTTTACACCTACCCACCCTTTTCAGGCCCTCTCAATGCCCGTGTACTTTTTTCTCATCAGAATCTGAGCTTGGAAATGATCTGAGATCAGTCATTATGTCATAGAATGAATTTAAGTAAATATATTTATTCCCTACTACATGATTATTTTGTGCTTTTTTCCTTTACTTTTATTATAGATGAAGTTTAATTTAAAAGAAGTTCAGTTACATATAACTAGGGAAAAAATATGATATTTTGGGGGGGAAATTAAAGTTCAGGTAAATTCAAAAATTTGTCAGTTTTAGGTAGATTTCCCCCCCTCCATTCTGCCAATTTTTAAAAATATTCTTTAAATTTAAATATTTAATTTAAATTTAAATATTTTTAAGTATTTAAATAAAATTTAACCGATATCTTTTTTTTTAAATCACCATAGTTTCCCCCTCCAAAGGAACAAGAGAAATTAACAGATTGACATCAAGGCCTTTAAGGAGACTACTAGATGACACAATGAATGGAGTGTTGGGCCTGGAGTCAGGAAGACCTGAATTCAAGACCTCAGATACTTAACTGAGCAAGTTATTTAACTCTACTTGCCTCAATGTCCTCAACTGCAAAATGGGGATTTTAACAGCACCTACTTCACCGGGGTAGCTCTTAGCACAGTGTCTGATAAATAGTAGTCAAGAAATAAATGTTTATTCCCTACCTCACCTTCGTGATTTGCTAAAGGCTCTGGTCAACGAATTCTGTCCTGCTAATATATTACTATGAATATAAGCCACATTTTCCCTCAACTCTGACTTTGTAGAATTTGAGTTCAGTCTATAATCAATATTATTTTTCACAGTTAACCTATGAAGAAGCAGTATAGGGCAATGGCAATATACTGTACTAAAATGAAACCAAACACAGCCTCAGAATAATAATAGCTCTTCTTCACCACCATGCTATATGTATTTATATAGCACTTATATAGCACTTTTATAGCATTTATATAGCACTTTTAAGGTTTTACAAAGCACTTGAATAATAATAATAGTCAATATTTATATAGTACTTACTGTAGTAAATATTTATATAGTATTTAGTATATTTATATGATATATAGTATTTATTATAGTATTAGTATAGTATCATATGGCTTTTTATTACAGTATTTATATAATTATTCATACTATTATTTATATAGTATTTAGTGTGTATATAAACACTAAATCTATATATTATATTGTATATGATACAATTATGTGTGTATGCATGTGTGTGGAGAGAGAAAACTTACATAATGCTTCCTGACTCCAAGTCCACTACTGTATTCCCTACATCACCCAGCCATCTATGAAGGAATATTTTCTTCTTTATAATAGAAATGTAGAAGACTATGGTTGTTACTGAATTGTGTCTGACTCGTCATGACCCCATTTAGGTTTCTTGGCCAAGATACTGGGCTGGTTTTCTATTTCCTTCTCCAGCTCATTTTATAGATGAGAAAACTGAACAGAATGAAATAACTTACCCAGGGTCATACAACTAGCAAGTGTCTGAGACCAGACTTGAACTCAGGTAGATGAGTCTACTCTATCCATTGTACCACCTACCTGCTCCCAGAGGGCTATAGTTACAAAATGCTGTATCCATTGTCAGCTGTGGTCACTGTATCAGTTGCTTTGCTTAAATGATTTTCTTATAACAAAGAGAGGGCTCATTTGTTTGAGGATAGGGAGGTATAATCACACCAATAAACTTTATTAATGTAAAACTTAAAAAAAAAAACTGACCCTAGCCATAAAATATTTGAATTTACCTCTTAGTTCTGACACTAGCTTTGTGATCATGGGTAGATGATTTCATACTTTGAGCATTGGTTTTCTCAGCTCTACAATGGGAATGATCATAACATTTGCCTTACCTATCTAATCCACTTTTGGTGGATAAAGTTGCTTTGTATCTGATCAAAACAGTACTCAAACATGACTTTGAATGGCTGGTGAGGAAACATGCCTCTTACCTCTTGGCAGAGAGGCAAAGAACTGGAGGTGCAGAATGAGTCATACCTTCTCAGACGTAGCTGATATGTTGACTTGTTTTGCTAGACTATACTTATTTGGTACAAAGGAAGACTTTTATTTGGAAGTGATAAAGTGATACATATAAATAAATTTAATAAATTTAAATAAATGATCATCATTAAATATTTAAAATACAAAGAAAAAAAATCAGAAGAGAACACAAACAGTGCAGTTACTATTTTATAATGGATTGAGCACTGGACTTAACAAAGTCAAGAAGACCAGGTTTGAATTCTCCCTTAGACACTCACTAGCTTGTGACAGTAGGCAAGTTTTTTAACAATTCTCGAAGCTTCCATTTCCTCATCTGTAGATAAATGTTGGAGAAGATGGGGGAGAGTTGGAACACTAATTCATTGTTGGTGGAGCTGTGAGCTGATCCAGCCATTCTGGAGAGTAATTTGGAACAATGCCCAAAGGGCTACAGAAATGTGCATGCCCTTTGACCCAACAATACTGCTTCTAGGACTGTATCCCAAAGTGATCATAGAAATGGGAAAGGGTCCCACATGCACAAAAATATTTCTAGCAGCTCTCTTTGTGGTGGCCAAAAACTAGAAATCAAGGGGATGTCCATCAATTGGGGAATGGCTGAACAAGTTGTGGTATTGGTTGGTTCGCTGTTTGGTTGGTTGTTTGTCTTAGAAGATCAAAATGACATCACCACGATAAAGTGAAATTCAATATGTCTGACTGTGGCCGATCAGACCTCTTTTGATTAGTGTGTAAATTGGATTTAAATGAGGAAGAGTTGCACGAAGTAGTCAGCCTCACTCTCTCCTCCAGAGTCATCAGAGTCCAGTGGCAGGACCGGCTGGTGATGGCTCAGGATGCAGTGGATGACCTTGGAGTCTTCAGTGTCTAACCAAACTCTAAGTGCTCCACATCACCTGCTTCATCTGCCTTCATGGCCATTGGAACAAATTGTTCTCATCTGCCCATTCCACCAGAAGAAGTCTTCACGTGCTTGGAGTAGACACACCCCCAACTCACCAATGGGTGTGAGAACCCCAGTTTACCAGAGTGTGGTCACTGTGCATGCTTCAGCTTCTTGGAGCCATAGATGAGTGTTAGGTGGCACAGGTGGACACCGAAGGTGGAAAGAGTCCTGAAAAGGGCTAGGCAGTCATTACACCAAAGGTACTAGTCCTCCCTGAACAAGAATGTAATGGAATACTATTGTGCCATAAGAAATAATAAGCAGGAAGACTTCAGAGAGGCCTGAAAGGACTTATATGAACTGATGCTGAATGAAAGGAGCAGAACCATGAGAACTCTGTACACAGTAACAACCACAGTGTGCCAGAAATTTTTCTGGTAGACTTAGCCCTTCACAGCAATGCAATGACCTAAAAAATTCCCAATGGACTCTTGAGGCAAAACTTCTTCCATATCCAGAGAAAAACTATGGAACTAATCACAGAATGAAGCAGACTATTTTCTCTTGTGTTTTGGTTTGGTTTGGTTTCTCTCATGGTTTCTCCCATTCATTTTAGTTCTTCCATGCAACATGACTAAGGGGAAAATGTATTTAGTAAGAATGTATATGTAGAACCCATATAAGATTGCCTGCCATCTCAGGGAGAGAGTGGGGAGGGAGAGGGAAAGGAAGAGGGAGGGAGGGGGAGAAAATCTAAGATTTATGGAAGTGATTGTAAAAAACTGAAAACAAATAAATTAATTAATAAAAAAAGAAATAATGAAATGGGTGGTTTCAGAGAAAACTGAGGTTTATATCAATGGATGTAGATTGAATTGACCAAAACCAGAACAGCATATACAGTGACACACTGTAAAGACAAACAGGTAGCTAGGTGGCAGCAGATAGACTCCTGGGCCTGAAGTCAATTTAAATTTGGACCTCAAGCTCTTACTTTCTATGTGACCCTGGACAAGTCAGTTCACCCTATTTGCCTCAGTTTCCTCAATTAGCAAATGAGTTGAAGAAGGAAATGGCAAACCAAAGATCGCAGATATTTGGACATGAATGAAACATGCTATCTACCTCCTTAAGAAAGATGTAATAATAATAATAGCTAACATTTATATAACACTATGTGCCAGACACCAAGCTAAGCACTTTATATAAACATTATCTCATTTGATCTTCACAACAACCCTGGGGGAAGATGCCATTTTTCAGACGAGGAAACTGAGGCAAACAGAGGTTAAATATCTTTCCCAGAAGTCAGATGCCCAGTAAATATCTGAGACCAAATTTGAAATAAGGTCTTCCTGACTTCAGGTCCAGCAATCTATTCACTGCGCCACCTAGCTGCCAAGGTAATGGACTCTGAGGGAAAATGAGATACGGCTAAGGTGGGATTTACTTTTCTTGATTATGTATATTTACTATAAGGGTTTTGTTTTCCTTTTTTCTTTCTTTTTTTTGAATAAGAGGAGGTGGGAGGTAGAAAAAGTTGATTTTTGTTCATTGAAAAAAGAAAATTGAATTTTAAATTATTAAATTAATATTAAATTAGATTAAGTATGAGGATATATGTAAAGCACTTAGCCAACTTCAATAATAAGTGTTACTGTTATTTTACATCTTGTTAAATTTGATATAGACTTTATACATGGAATAAGATAGTTTTTTTGTCCTCAAACTTGCTGAGAAAATTTGTAAATGATTTACAGTAGCCCTTGCAGTCCTGTTTCTGCAGTGACTGTGACTGAGTGTCAGGAAAGGGGACGGAGTGGGCTAAGAATTGTGAAACCTTCAGGCTATCAATAAACTTTATTTTGACTACTGGTCGTCTAACTGTGAGGTCCTAGTCCAAGGGCAAGTTACATGTTGCTGGAGGAGTTGAAAACTATCAGTCATTATATTCTTGACAAAAAAGAAACCAAAAGAAAGAAGGAAAATGCTGCTAAAGGCAAGGATGCCTCCCAGGTTCTCCTTTGTGAGGCAAAGAAAAGAAATGTGAACTGGATTTTATCAAGCAGGGGCAGGAAAAAAAAGATATCATTAGCTCCCGTGGATTCAATTATCATTTCTGTGCTGATGATTCTCAAATCTCTTTATCCATCCTCAGTCTCTCTCCTGACTTCCAATCTTGGATCTCCAACTGCCTATTGTACATCTTGAACTGGATGTCCCATGGGTGTGTCCAAAACTGAACTAATTTATCTTTTTCCAAAAACTCTCCCCTCTTCCTAGCTCCCCTATTACTCTGGAGGGCAACCCCATCTTCCTAAGTCACCCAGGCTGAAAACTTAGCTGTCATCCTCCACTCCTCAATTTCCTACCCCTCTTATCAAATCTTTTAATAAGATCTGTCCATTCTTCTTTTGTAACGTCTCTTTTATATGCCCTCTTCTCTTCTCTGACCCTGCTACTACTCTGGTTAGGACCTAATTACCACAAATACGGTCTATTGCAAAAACCTTCTGATTCATCACCCTGTCTCAGGTCTTTCATGATACCCTCCACTCAGGTGTCAAATTGGTTTTCCTAAAAAGTAGGTCCAACCAAGTCATCTCCGCTTCCTCTATTCAATCAAATCCAGTCACTCCCTATCCTTTGTTTGGCATTTAAAACCCTTCACAATCTGACCCGTTCCTACTTTTGGAGTGTGTTTATACCTTACTTCCTCCTACACAGTCTTAAATCCAGTAGTGCTGATGTTTGGGGTGCTCAGGATCCCAAAATGCTGACATGCCAGGTCCTACTCAAATGAATTCAACCCAAGCTTTCTTTCAGCCAAAGTGAAACAAAGTTTGCAGAAGATTCACTATATTGGGTAGACTCTTAAGAAGCGTAAGCATTTGTGACACTTCTATTGACAAGTGGGCCAGATAGAATCTGAGGTAGATTGAATTTGAGCACCTTCATGGAGACAAGAAGGATCTTATATACAGAAAGACTGTAGGAAGTATCTAGGGGTGGCCAAGTAGTCTGGGGTAACTAGAGGACCGGTTTAGGAAAGATCTTGATGGGAACAGACAATGGAGGGCTAGGCTAGTTTAAGGATAACACATTTGGGCATAGATATTTTGATAGGATGGAGGGTGGGAAATAGGAGCAATTGAAGAAAGCAATGGTGATGATGATGATGATGATGATGATGATGATGATAAAAGACCTATGGCCTCAGGTGAACACCAGATCAAGTGGGAAGGAGAGTTCAAGGAGGTTCCTGGAGCCTGTACCTAATCAGTAACAGTGGTCTCCTTGTTATTCTTCAAATATGACATTCTATCTACAAACTATAAGTATTTTTACTGACTGTTGCCTCCTAATTTCCCTCTCTTCCTTCAAGTCCTAGGTAAAATTTCACCTTCTACAGGAAACCTTTCCCAATTCCTGTAATTCTAGTGCCTTCCCTCTGTTGATTATTTCCAACTTATCTTGTATACACCTTGTTTGTATGTAGTTGATTGTATGTTGTCACAACCGTTAAGATGAGAGCTTCTTGAAGGCAGGGACTGGTTTCTTTTTCTTTCTTTTTTCTTTCTTTTTTCTTTCTTCCTTTCTTTCCTTCCTTCCTTCCTTCCTTCCTTCCTTCCTTCCTTCCTTCCTTCCTTCCTTCCTTCCTTCCTTCCTTCCTTCCTTCCTTCCTTCCTTCCTTCCTTCCTTCCTTCCTTCTTTACTTCTCTCTCTGTCTCTGTCTCTATCTATCTGTCTGTCTGTCTCTCTCTCTCTCTGTATCCTTTGTATCTACAATACTTAGCACAATGCCTGACACAGAATAGATGCTTAAAAATGCTTGTTGATTGAAACATTATTCCAAGGAATATTTCATAATCTTTTTTTGCAATACTAATAAGTATTTGAAAAAAAAAAGATCACCATGAAAGTAGTTTATGTACCAACATTGGTTGCTGAGGATGGAGTGAGAAGAAATTCTATGAAGAACTTGATAAGACTATCAAATTAAATTAACACATATTCAGTTACTTGGTAACTCAAGTGGAAAAGTGGAAAAAGCAGAAAGGTAGAAAACATGTGGGATAATATGATTCAAGAAAAAGGAATGAGAAAAGCCAAAGACTTATAAATTCCACAGAAGCCTCACTCTAGATAAAAAAAATAATTTTAACTAATTGTTTTCACCATCAAGGACAAGGGAACCACCACACTTAGATCCTAACATCAAAGCCTCATGTTTTTATAGAGGACGTAAATGTTGCTCCACAAAGACCAAAAACATGAAAAAGTAGTCAGATTCAACCATGTATATGTACAGGAGATCCATACTGGAGATGTTACTCTTGTAAAACCATTGAGGAACCCAAATACAAGGTATTAGAAAGTTGGGCAGACACCAAAGCAGGAGCAGAGCAGGGAGGGAGGGCAGAATCTCAGACTTTGTTAATAATAGCAGGGAAAGAGGGCCAAGAGCACATTAAAAACTACTGATCTATGAGCCTACTCTCCTATCAACATTTATTAAGCACCTACTACATGCCAGGCAGTGTACCAAACACTGTCATTTATGCACAAATGTCACACTCACTGAGAGTATTACTGTAGAATGAGCAGGCTTAAACACTGAACCACATCTTTACATTTCACAATTAACTGGCAGGTGCAGAGAACATAAAATTCCATTTTTCCTGCTTGTTGATTACAAAGAACATTGCCAGGATGAACCACCTAGGATTCCCTGAAGACATTATCTGGCATTTAGAATGTGTATCCATATTCAAATAGACTATCAAAAAGATTTCCACCTCCACCCTCAACATTTAATCCTTCTTTTCCGCATTTGTAACAGACATCTCACTTTTTAGCATCTGAAAACACCCACATATCTCAGCCATGTGTTTGAATCTCCTTTCTTCTCCTTTATTTTCTGTATTTTTATTCAAGTGCCACTTAAAACGCCAATTTATGATATACCTTTTTAATATCCTCAAGTGGACCATGTGTGCTCTGCACACTAAGAACTTCATACTAATCCATTATTATGCTTTAACAGTTTATTGGAACAAGTCCCAAGAAAGATTGGCATCTCCTAAGTGGAGGGAGAGGCACTGAGCAGCACTCATGGTGTTCTCTAGGCTTGAGCACTAACTAGTAATGGTGGGGGTGATGGTGGTAGTGAGCGATGGGTTTAACCACCTCTAAGTAGATGAATCCCACATTTACATATCCAGCATTCCTTTCTCTCTTAAGCTTAAGTTCTTCTCACTCACTACCCAATCATTTACTTTGATAGATACTCTTAGGATAGTCTCAAATTCTATACATCTAAAATACAACTCATTATCTTTTCCCTAAAATCTATCCTTTTTAATTCCACTCCTACCTTCAGCAGCTACCATGATCCTCAGTATATACATGGGGTGTATGGAGCGTTCAGGGAAGACTAGCACCTCTGCTATGAGGGCTTTCTAAGTCCTTTTTAGGGCTGTTCATCCAACTTTGGCGTCCATCTGGTCCCCAATTCTCACCTGTGTCTCCAAAGAGCTATAGCATGTACAGTGGCCATACCTGGTAAAATTATCTCAGCAGACAGGCTAAACCAGTCCGAGGGTAACCAACAGGCCTCAGCCCCATTGGTGAGTTAGAGAAATGTCTACCCCAAGCATATATGAAGACTTTCCCCAGTAGAATGAGAAAATGAGAACAATTTCTTCCAACAGCCATGAAGGTGTTTTCAGCAAGTACTATGGAGTGCTTAGAGTTGGTCAGACATCAAAGCTGCCAAGGTCATCCACTGCATACTGGGCCATCACCAGTCGTTTTTGACTTTGTCTCTGGAAGAGAGAGTAAGGCTGGCAACTTTGTGTAACTCTATCTTGCTTAATTCCCAATTCTTGTGCAAGTCAAGACATCACCCCTTGATGTCATAGGTCCTCTTCAAAAATGAAGGATAATACATACATATAAGTGTGCATATATATATATGATATATATAATATACATATACACACATATACATATATGCATATGTATATATATACATATAAACATACACATAATTTTTTCAATTATACGTAATAACAATTTTAACACTCGTTTAAAATAAATTTTGAATTCTAAATTCTCTCCCTCCTTTCCCCCTCCTTGAGAATGCAAGTAATTTGATATGGGTTATATACAGGTGCACCACTTGTCCTTCTAATCACCCATGTTTACATCCTAGGAGGCTTCCTTGACTCCTCACTCTCGCTCCCGGTCAGTCAGTCAGTGAACATTTTATTAAGGGCCTACAATGTGCCAGACATCACAGTAAACACTGGAGATATGGAGCAAGGAAAATAATAGTTCCTGCTCCCAAAGAAATTACAATGTAATGGGGGAGACAACATGCAAACAAGACACATATACAAGATATATGCACATACACACACACACAATGTGTGATAAATTGAAGGTAGTCAATAGAAAAAAGACACTAATATGAAGGAGAAATAGGGAAGGCTTCTTGTGGAAAGTAAGATTTTAGGTGGGATTTGGTAGAAGCAAGAAAGTTAGGAGCCTGGAGATGAAAAGGAAGAGAGTTCTAACATCCACAATCAAATCAGTTGCCAAATTTTGTCAGTTCTAACACTGTTGCATCCCATTCACATGGCACCACCATAGTTGAGACCCTCCTCACCTATTGCAATAGTATCCCGATAAGTCTTCCAGTCTTCATTCTTTTCCCTCTGTAATCTATCTAGCACAAAACTCCTAGAGTGATATTCTGAAGGCATAGGACTCCTTGCTCATAAAGCTTCAATGTTTCCCTCTTATGGCCTCTAAGATCAAGTACAAATTCTTCCGTTTGATATTTTGAACTATTCTCAATCTGGTTTCAACCTACCTTTTTAGGTTGCTTTTATATCATTCCCCATTGTGCCACTGTGTTCCCTATACAGTACATATCATCTCCAGCTTCCAGATGTTTGCATGGAATTCATTCCAGAATATCCTTTCCTCATCTCCACCTCTAAGAATCTTTAACTCCTTTCAAAGCTCAACTCAAGAGCTCCTTCCTACAAAAAACCTTTCTTATACCTTAAGTTGTTCACTTTCACTCCCATGCCCTTTATTACCTTATATTTACCTTGAGTATATTTGTATTTACTTATCTAAGTACTGTTTCTTTGAGTAGAATATAAGCTCCTTGAGGGCAGGAAATGTTACCATTTTTGTCTTTGTAGTCTCAGTACCTTGTCTTGTACCTAGCACAAAGTAGGTACTTAGTAAATGCTTTTTTGAATTAAATTGAATTACCTGCCCTATGAAAAGTACCTAAACAAGGTATACACAAGGAAAAGATTACTGAAGACAGGAGAATCATGGGGAAGGTGTCACTTTCCTCCTATTCTTTTCCTATCAGATTCCTCAATTCCTCACTTTTGACCATTTCTTGTCCCTCTTCAAAATCCTGCTTCTTCCATCCTCCTCTCCACTCTATCCCATCACACTTCATACTTGGGTTCCTGGTATGCTGACAAATCCACACACACTTAACAGCTCTCTCCTTTCTCGATCCACTAAACCACTGTCTTCAGTTCATCTTATTCAAAACTTACTTCAAAGCCTCTCTCCTCAGAGGAAAAAGAGAGTTCTGAAATGAGAGGCAGGGAAAAATCTTTTACTTCCATAAAGTACAATTTATAGGGTAGCTGCAAGCTACCAAAAATAAAATTGGTCAAGACCTGTTTAAATGTATACTTAGAAGTGCTTTTTCTTCCCCTTCCTCTTTTGAGTTCTTTGTCACAAAGCATGCATCCCTAGGTAGGGGAGGACAGAAGGGTATGCTCAGAAAATGGAAGTATATAAAAGCATATAAAAGATATACATTTTTAAAAATGTAATGCTGTTGGTTAAAAAATCTGGTTGAAAAAAGGTGGAGACTGTGGGTTTCATTTGTTCTGTCCCTACAAACATCATGAATAGTTGAGAGGTGAATATTTCTGTAACCTTCAATTTCAAAGTAGGTTCAGGACCTGTGCCTGTTCCACCCTCCACCCCACCTCTTATTTGCAGGCAGGTAGAGTTCTGCACATATTCCCAGATCGGGCTGTCACTGGCCAATGTATTCCCTTCTGCCCCACCCCTTCTCCCAACATCATTAGCCCGAACTTACATTGAGGGAAGGAAAATAAGTTATAATTTACATTTTTTAAAATTTTTTTTAAGCAAGAAAGGTGTGTTGGTGCCTGCTCAATTCCCAAGAGCTGATTATTAAATTTTCAATGTGAATATTTATATCCCAGCATACACTGCAAATCCACACTTAATATATTGTCTTAAGAATCACTTAAGAAAGTGATGGAGAAAATGTTAATAATGTAGTTTAAACTCTTATTTTTTAGGCGATTAGGGTTAAATGACTTCCTCAGGATCACACAACTAGTAAGTGCCTGAGGTCAAATTTGAACTCAAGTCCTCTCAACTCCAGGGCCCGTTCTCTATCCACTGTGATACCTAGCTTAAAAGTGTGTCATGAGTACATTACCCCTTCCATCCCCCCCATCCTCCCAGAGCTAGTCGTTAAATTTCCCAAACATTTATCAGCACATCACTAAGGATAAGCTATGTTACCCCTACCCCTACCCTGTCCTCTTATTTTTCTCATTTTATTCAGTCATCATTTGCTATCTGAGTTAGTGTCAGGCAACAGTAGTAGTAGCAGCAGTTTCGATGAGGGTCAATGATGGAGAAGTGGATTTGGGGATCCTATGTATAGAAGTAAACTGTGAAACCAAGTTACTGGACCTTGTGGAGCCAGGACTGAGGAAAAGCACAGGATAGAGTAAAAAAATGTGGATTCAGTCTTTCATTGGTACTGTGAGTTATACAGACTGTGTAGGGCATGTGTGTATATGTACGTGTGTGTGTATGTGCGTGCGTGTGTGTGTGTGTATGTGTTGTAGGAATGGGGTTCTCTATTGATCTGAAGCACTTTCCCCTCATGAATGACCCTCAAAGATTAGTCTGGACTGCAATGGATGGTAGAGGTACCTGCGGAGGCAGGGCTCACTAGAAGAGAAGGTTGCTTGAGAATCTCTAGTAGGAATATGGAAATATGTTCTGTATGTGTAATTGACATCATATTGCTTGCCTTCTCAATGGGTGAGGGAGGGAGAGAATTCAGAATTCAAAACTGTATTTAAAAAGTCCTAAAAATAAATAATAAAAAAATTTAAATATGAAGAAATAAAAAAATGAAAAGGATGCAAAGTGAAGAGGAGGAGGAGGAGGAGAAGAGGAAGAAGAAGGAAGAAGAAAAGAAAGAAGAATCTCTAGCAAAGGTATTGTGAGACTCGAATGAGATAATGGATGTGAAGCCCTTTTCAAACCTGAAAGTACCATATAAATGCCAATTATTATTCTTAATCACTTACAGCCACTGAACTCTTAGAAGCTCAAGCAATGTTTACAAAACCAGATTGGAGGTTAAGGGCAGACTTTTTAACAATCCGGTTAGGGTCTGGGGGTGAGAAATGTACCAATACATGCTTTTAAATTTAATCGGCATTATTAACACTTTTTAAAGTCTAGACAATTAAAAAACAATGAGTTAAATTGAGGCAATGGGGGATTTTTGAGGTGAAAGTGCTCACCTAAAAAATTTTAAATGTCCCTCCCAAGGCAGTTAGAGCTGGCTGTGACACACCCCAGCTAACAATTCTACATCCTTTCTCTTGTGGGGGGAAGGGAGTTGGAGAGATTAATTCACTGACTTTAATCTGGTGTTAGCTAAAAAACAGAGTGGTGGATCAGCGGAATAGATTAGGTACTATCATAATCTAGTGTTCAATACACCCAAAGATCTAAGCTTCTGAGAAAAGAACTCAGTAATTGACAAAAAATTGCTGGGAAAAACTAGAAAACAATTTGGCAGAAACTAGGCAGAGACCAACATTTCCCACTATATACCAGGATAAGGTCAAAATGAGTACATGATTTAGACATAAAGGATGATACCATAAGCAAACTGGAGAGCATGGAAAAATTTACCTACCAGATCTATGAATAAGGAAGGAATTTATAATCAAACAAAAAATAGAGAGGCCCATAGAAGTAAAAAAAATAATTTTTTAAGTTAGTTTATTTATTTTTAATTTTCAACATTCATTTCCATAAGTTTTAAATTAATGGATTGGAAAAAAAAAAGAAAGAAAAAAATGTTGTTTCCTTACTTTTCAGGAGTGGACGAGTTACAATTTGTATCAGTGAGAAAGTATCCCCACCAATGAAATCTTGGATTTTTGAAATATCAAAATAAAAGAAATACAATATTCTCTTGCCTTAACCAATGACACAGTGAAGAGAACTTTGAACTTGGAGTCAAAGTGCCAATCCTGCCACATGCTAACTACGTAAGCATGGGTAGGTTCTGTAGCTCGGTCTCCTCATCTGTAAAATGAGAGGGTTGGACTTGATGTCCTGTAAGATTCCTTCCAGCTCTAAAGTCACAATCCTACAAGTCCAAGCTGCATTTGCACAGCTTCTAGGAATCCTTTGTAATTCATATCATTGTTTTTGCTTCTATATAGAATAACGATGACAAATTCAAAGAGAAACAGGACCACCAAATCATACATAAGGATACCAGCAGGTCTAAATCAATGTATTGATTTAGAAAACCATTTACTAATATTGTCTGTGTTTTATTGCATTTTTATTTATTTTCTTAAATAATTCCCAATTACATTTTAATATGGTTCAGGTCACACTCAGGACCTACACATGTTTGACACCTGTGATACAAAGCATAAACTATAAGAATTTTTTTTTTAACAAAGAGGCTTCCCCCCCTCCCCCCCGCCCCCGCCTCCCCACCCTTCCCCCTTCTGAGTTCAAATTCAATTTCAGGCATTTCCTAGCTATGTGATATTGGACAAAGCACTTAACCTTTATCTGCCTCAGTCTCCCCATTTGTAAAACAGGGATAATAACACCTATTTCCTAGAGTTGTATTAAATAAGATATGTAAAGTGTTTTGCAAACTTTAAAGGGCTATGTAAATGTTAGTGGCTATTATCATTATTTTGAACCACCATCTTGGGTTATAGTCCCTGAAAAACACCCAATGCCACAATTTCTAAAGAATCTAGATTGCTGGTGGCCAAAAGGGCAATGGGAAGATATTTGGAGGGTTTAAATAGACTGTAGAATGTGAACAGTAAAGGCCTTGAGTGCAAGAAGGGGGTAGAGGGTGGTGGTGGCACCAGAAGGATCCTCTAGGAAATGTCTGATCAAAAAAGGAGGTGTCATGTATCAAGAGTGAAATCTAACAGATGGATTCTCCACTTGCTGCACTATTGGCAGGCTGCTTTACCACAGCAGCTCAGAAATGACCGGCTGAAGCTCCGGCAATGACTCTGAATGCCACATGAGAATACTGAATGTGCCCCAGGCTGATATACATGAGGGCAGGAGGAAAGATTGGAGAAGCAGGCCCCCAGAGGTGGTGGATGAACTTTTCTGAAAACCCCAGTGTTTTTCTTTTCTGCCCACAGTCTTCTTTTCAACAGATAGACCACAGGCCTGACTATTTTACTCCTTGGTTAGTATGAGGGCATACTGCATGAATTAACAACTGTAAGGAAATTTTATACAGAATTAAATCAGTATTAAGAGAAATTAGGTTGAAGGTGGAACAAAGAGGAGGGGAAGACTCTTCCAGGTTAATCTGTAATTTCCAAACAAAAACTTGGTAGAGCACAGTCTATAGTAGACGGTCCTCTCTCCCAATTAAGATTTCCCAGAATTAGGATGGTCCTTGAAGAAGATACCTAAGTGTTCCTGAATGTTCTTTTATGTAGCTAACATATGTGAGAAGTAACAAATGCTCCAAGTTCAGGCTGATGGAGCTAGGACAAGATCAGTCCTATATACATTCTTACCATGGGGAGGTGACAATGTATTTTGCATTTGGAAAAACAAAATAAAACAACAGCAAAAATTCATACTGAGGGGTTTCTACTCTCTTTTGTTGAGAATGTTATTTTAGGGGTAGTTTTTTTTTCCTTTTCTTTCTGACTGGTTTTTGAAAAGAGTGATATTATTTTAGATATTTTTTTTTCCTTTCTCCCCATGCCTTGGAAGGTAACTCTGAGACATAATCGCAACAGCTCCATGATCTTATAACTGACCTAGAATCTTTTTTTTCCCAGAGTTTTCTTGCATTTTCAGCTTACCCAGGATGTACCCCATCAAAAAAAATTCAATAGGATCTTCGGAAGAGGTAGCTTTATGGTCACGTCTTAAAAGGGAATCACTGTAAGTTGCAGCCTCCATTTCTGGCCCCAGGATGCTGTGTGCAGATGTCTTCTTCTTTCCTGTGTCTGCCTACTAATGGGTGAGATCTGTTAATCAAATATTTATTAAAAATGATGTGCCAGGCACTGGACTAAGGGCTGGGGATACAAAGAAAGTAAAGAATAGTCCCTGTCTGAAAGGGGCTTATATGCTAAAACAGACCACATACCAATAACTGTACATACAAGAAGAATACAGTGTAGATGAAGAAAATCTAAAAGGGGAAGACATTATTTAGTTACTCCCCTTGTCAATAAATTCCAGTGGCTCCCTATCATCTCCAGAATAAAATACAAAGTACTATGTTCGGTATTCAAGCCTTTCATAATCTCCTCCTCCCCTACCTTTCTGGTCTTCTAATACTTTACTCCCAGCTAAATAGTCTGTTGCTGCAACCCTTGCCTCTTAGGTATTCCATCTCTCCATACTACTAAATAGTAATTGTTTCTCTTTCACACAGGAACCCTGAGGGTCTTTCCCTCCCAGTTTGATTTCTTTTCCTTTATCAAAGGGGCCATCCCTTGAGTAACTACTTAAAGAAGCCTATTCATTGAATGGGTATATCTCACTCAAAGTGAGAATGTGATAAGATCTTAGCCTGAAAGGGTCAGGGTCTTCCATAGAATCCTGGGCCATCTCCAGTCATCCTGATGAATATCAGGTCACTGGACTCAGATGGCTCAGGAGAAGAAAGCCATTCCTCACTCAAATCAAAGTCAACAGCAAGGCATGTCATCATCTTGATGTCAGGGTCCTCTTCGAGAACAAACAACAACCACCTCTCCTACCACTGGCATTTTCTTTAGCTGCCCCCTGGATCTATGGAATGCTCTCCCTCCTCAACCCTGCCTACTGAAGCAACTAAAATCCAAATCCAAATCTTTTCCAAGAAGCCTTTCCTAATCCATTTTCATTTCAGTGCCTTCCCTCTGTTAGCACACACACACACACACTCTCACAAGGAAGATGACACAGTAGAGCGCTGGGCCTGGAGTCAAGAAGAGTCTTCTTCATGTGTTCAAATACGGCCTCAGACGTTAGCTGTACGGCCCTGGGCAGGTTATTTTGATGGGGTTCTGACCTCTGTCCAGTCTTTTGTCCAGCTACAGTAGTTACCCCAGCAACAAGAGGGGAGGGGGTAAGCCTTTCTTCCAAGTAACAAGTAAGTAATAACCTTGTTGTTTCACACGTATAATGATTAGATCTTGTGATAATTCCCAGAATTACTGTTCTTGCCTAAACACTCATTCTTGGAATTGTTTTTCTTGCTAAAAGACCCTTATCCCCAACTCTGTGTAAGACTCACATCCATGCTCATATCCCCTCAGGAAATGGTGCAAGAACCTACACCATCACATTGTGGCAAACTGCCCCAAAATCATGTGTAAATATGCCTTAGTTCTGTATGCTGCTGCTTCCTTAAGGATCAAGTCAGCCCGGCTGGGTGTGACAAATCTTGCTCTGATCAAGAGATGAACTTGCTCTCTGAAATTCTTTTCTTCCAACCATTCTGCCCTCCCTCCTGGTCATTTCCACCCGTTTGCCTCAGTTTCCTAGCCTATAAAATGAGCAGAAGAAAATGGCAAAGCTCCAGTATCTTTGCCAAGAAAACTCCAAACGGGGTCAGGAAGAGTCAGGCACTAATGAGCAGTAACAAATAACCTTTGCTCTTCCTTCCAAACACATATCTATATATGCTCACTCACACACATGTGCACATGCATGCAAATATGTGCACATGTATGCACGTGTATATGGATTGCACGCACGTGGAGCATGCTGTGTGCATACATGCGAGTGTGTGTGCGTGCACATGTATATGTACACACGCACACGGGCACACATATGCATAGGTATAAACGCATACCTGTGTGCATACACTTCAATCTGAAAGAAAAAGAGCGGAAGGATATTTACAAATCACCCATCCTCTGAGAAGCTTCCAACTAGATTTTTTTTCTTGAGGAGACACGTGACCCGGTGCTTTTTCTTGGAGCGTGCAAGCTTACGTCATCTAAAGGAAACTAACCACAGAAGGCCATCCAAGGGTGCCCTTAAGATTCCCTGGGAGTTTTCAATCAGGCATTGACGAAGACACCCGAGGCCCTCCTGGTTCTGACGTCATCAGCAGGGTCCTTAGCGAAGCCCGGAAGAGGCGCCGCGCCGCGCATGCTCTTTCCTTTCTCTCCCGGGCTCCGTCTAGAGCAGCACTCGCCGCCGCCGCCGCCGAGGTGAGCCGGGGATGGGGCCCTACTTTTATCCGCGTCGCATCGGGCCCATCCGGCAGCCGAGACCCCCGGCCGCGCGTGGCTTTGGGCCAGCGGGCTTTGCCAGCCCCGCGAGTACCCTTATTTTTAGGCAGCAAGAAAGCCTGCCCGGACGGGGGAGAGGCGCGGGCCAGGCCGCGGCCCGCTCTGGGACCCGCAGGCCCTGCGGCGGCGGGGGGTGGGAGGCCCGCTAGCCTGGTTTGTCTGGGGAAGGGTCGGGCCCGGAGCCCCCCGCTTCCGCCTTGGAGAGGGGCCTGGCACGGGCCAGGAGCCTGCCGGAGCTGGGCTTCCTCGGCTTGGGGGTGGCGCGCTGGCGGGCCTGGGTTAAAGAACTGCCATAAAAACATAGAATGAGACCTGGGCGGCCCCCCAAAAGCCATTTACTCCTTGTACTTCAGACCTCAAGTGTAGAGAGGTTGAGACACGTCTAAAGTCCACCCGTGTAGTAGAAACACCACCTGGGTTTTGGACTCGGATCCCTTGATTTCCAGGTGTAGGTGGTTCTCATTCGCTTTACGTGACGTAGATGGATGTATTCTCTATTAAAAATACCTGGGCAGTCTTTGAATATTTAGGGACTTCTTGGTTCCCAACAGTCGTGCTCTTTACACTCTTAATTCCCAAGGTTATGTTTCTTTGGGAGTATCTGGTCTTCCCTTGACAAGGTTGTGGGTTTTGAAGGTTAAAAAAAAACAAAACCTTACAATTATCTGCTCCAATTCCCTTGGTTTACACGTTGGGAAACTAAGACTTGGAAACGTTGAGGAATCTGAGAGGTGACAGAGCTAGGATTTGCATCCAAATATTCTGACACCAAACCTAGGGCTAATACAGTGTTTCTGTGTTAATTTGATTGCCTTGCTCTTGATTTTTCTATCTTCTATTTAGGATTAGACAGGTATTAATCAAGACCAAGAAGCTGGGCTAAATGGAAATTTGCTGATTTTCCAGAGTGACATTTCCGCCTTGGATTTTTCTTTTTGGTTATTATTTTCACTCACTGTGCTTTTGCCTGTTGTGAATGGGTAGTTTGAGGCAGAGATTCTGTTTGTTTCCAGCACTTTGTTGTATAAATAAAGTAGTTGTCAATTACATATGAGGATTTTGTTTTAATTGGCTAAAGGTTGAGTTATGTTGAATGTGAAAACTGACTATTCTACAACTGTATTTTCAAATTAGAGCCTGATTTGAAAACAGTGTTAGGCTGCCTGAGTGACAGAATTGTCTAGAGATGATTGAAGCGTTGTCCAATAATTGACTGCATTCCTCAAACTCACTATTGTTACTTTTTGTCTTTCAGATGTTGATGCCCAAGAAGAACCGAATTGCCATCTATGAACTCCTTTTTAAGGAGGGAGTAATGGTAGCCAAGAAGGATGTCCATATGCCAAAGCATCCTGAGCTGGCAGACAAGAATGTGCCCAATCTCCATGTCATGAAGGCCATGCAGGTACTGGAGGACTGTGGGAGGAGGATAGGGAATGGTGCAATTTAAAAAATTATGTCCAGAAAAAAATTCCTGGTAAGTTTTGGGATTGTTTGAGGTAATTCCAGAAACTTAACCTGTCTGTACTGCCCGTTGAAAGGTAATAAATTATAGCCAACATTTATATTGTGCTTACTATGTGTACCAGGCACTGTACCAGATGCTTTACGTTTATTATCTTACTTGTCTTTACAACAGCCTTGGCAGTTACATGCTAAGATTGTCCTCATTTTTCAAATGAGGGGACTGAGGCAAACAGGTTAAGTGGTTTACTCAGGGTCATACAACTTAGTACCTTAGTGTTTGAGGCTTGAATTGAACTCAAGTCTTCTTGAGTTCCTTCTGAGTGCAGGCCGGATACTTCCGTGTTCTGCAGTGGTGGCTGTCCACTTATTAAAGTTTACTGGAACAGATAAAGACTCATAAAAATTTTCTTCCCTCCACTCACACAGCAGCCAGTCTGGCACAAACCTTTATCTCCTTACACCCAGACTATTTCAATAGTCTTTTGGTTGGTCTCCATACCTTGTATATCTTCCCAACTCCAAAGTATTCGCTGATCAGATACCAAAATTGTTTTCCTAAAACGTATGTCTGGTCTTGTTACCTCCCTTTCAGTGAACTTTATTATAAGGCTCCCTGTTACTTCTTTGGTAAATATGAAATCCTTTGGCATTTTGAGCTTTTAATCTGACCTTTTATTGCCTTTCCAAACTTTACTGTCCTTCAGATATTATGATCCAGGGGCACTGACCTATGTGCTGGGGATACTCCATCTCCCAAACCCCCCCTGCCTTTTCACTGGCTGTCCATCCCATCCCCCTATCCTTCCTGGAATGTTGTCCCTCCTTACCTCACCTCTGCCTCCTAACTTCAAGGCTCAGTTCAGTTACCAACTTTGCAGGAGTCTTTCCCACCCCAGTATCTATCTTCCATTTATGTTTTTCTTTTCCATGCATGTTTGTGTCTATCCAGTTGTCACATGAGTTCCTTGAGATCAGAGACCAAGTGTTTGCCTTTCTTGATTTCTTTGGTTAGCATAGTGCCTGTTTCATAGAAAATACTTAATGATGGCACAAAATACATGTTCTAATTCTGCTTTGAGCAATAACTAGTTGTTTAAATGCTTGTTTTCTCCTTTGTGAAATGAAGATAATATCTAAGCTGGCCTTATCACATTAAACATCAAATGAACCTGATTTGAATGAACTTAAAATTGTAAGGCTTAAAACTAATATGTTCTAAATTATACTTTTACACAGCCTTCATTTTTCTCCTGTGTAACCATTTCTAATTTCAAAGAGGTTGAGTTTTTTCCTCTAGCTTTTTTTTTTTAGAAAAACTCAAGTCAATTTCAGTATGAAGTATCAACTTTTAAGTAGTTCACAGATTCATTCTTATTTTAACTGAAAACCATTATCTTTGACTAGGAGTCAAGTTTGGTATAGTTCTGCCTGGTTTTGGAATCCCATCTACACTTAGTCCTGGGCAATCAAACATTGAGTCTTTGAGTTTCCTTTGTAAGATGGGGAAGATACTGGCACTGCCTGTCTCTTGGTTGTTTAAATGTTTTTTGTTGTTCTCCATTCCGCCTCCATAAAAACCTTAAAGAGGTAATTTTTAAAAAGTTTTATAACTTCTTCTTCAGAGCATTTGATTATGAGAACCCAAGTGATAGACTGGTTGTTTTCTTCTTTCAGTCTCTAAAGTCTCGTGGCTATGTTAAGGAGCAGTTTGCATGGAGGCATTTCTACTGGTACCTCACCAATGAGGGCATTCAGTACCTCCGGGATTACCTTCATCTGCCCCCTGAGATCGTGCCTGCCACGCTCCGAAGAAGTCGTCCTGAGACAGGAAGGCCAAGGCCCAAAGGTAATTGTGCTTTAAACTTATGATTATACCACCCTGGGCTTCTTTAAAGTCTATTTTTAAAAACTGACTCATGACATTAACCTTGCTCAAATCCTTTCAATCTTTGCTTCATCCTTTTTTTGCTCCACTGTTGGGGTTAGTAAGGGAATTCCACTATCTCAGACTTCTAAAGATTTATATGCTCATGCATTTTTGGAACTGCTTGTGTCGAGAGATTATTTATCAAACTGTCCTCCAAAGGGCAAGTGAGCTTTTCCCCCATTTATAAAGACAAATTCATCTGTCTTTTGCTCCCAAATTTCCTCCCTTCTGCCTCTCTTGGGATTATTCAGCACACAACTCCTCCCATCACCCACTTCTCTTAGTATATTCCTATGGCCAACTTAATTTGTGAAGTGCTGAGTTGGCTACTTCTGAGGTTTCTACTTATGATTTTTAGAAGTAACTCATTTCTTTATGAGGAAATGTGCTGAGACAGGAGTGAAGAGCCTTACTCTTTTTATTTCTTCCCAAAGCCCAGGAAAATGTTACTCACCTACATAATGTTTCATTTAACTTTTAACAATCTCTCCCACTGTTGCCTTTATATCAAATCAGATAACTGGGTCTTTTTTTCCCCTAATTTGTAAAGCCCCTGTAAAGTTGTCTGCTCTGTAGCTTTGTTTTTATCTCCCAAAAGGATTGTCTATTCAGAATTCTGTTGTAATAATATTGTGTTGGTCTTTCTCCTAATTCTCCTGAAACCAGTAACAACTCATTTTGCACTAACTCCATAAAATTTCAGGTTTGAGATGATAGATTGGAGTTAGAGATCTTAATAGAGAAATTTCCTGTGTGATTCCTATTTGAGTTTCCCTCAAATTGCTGGAACACTTTTGAAAGTATGGAATGAGCTTGTCACTTTCTAGGGGTTCTAGAATTTTTTCCTGTGTCTCCTTAGTTTCTGGTATCATAAATACATGTATCTGTGCACATCTCAGCTTGTTTGGGTTGATGTGCCCTAATGAATAATAAATATAGAGGAAACCAGCCTAACTGAAAGAATTGTGGAAGCTTCCTGGACTTTTTGAATTTTTTTTTTTTTTAAATGTTGATAGAATAATTTGAGAGGCAAAAGTCTCCAATTTTAGAAATGGACTGTTTTCCAAAGTTCCATCAGGTCATTTGGAATACATTTTCTGCTAGTTTTGTTTTAAGCATTCAATGTTCCAGCAACATTATAGATTAAATTGCCTTTCGTTAGTGATTTTGGGGATCCAGATAATATTTTGAGTTTTGTTTCAGTTCACCTATTTATTCCACGTTAGAGTTTGGGGTTCTAGGGACATAGCTTCCTCCTCTGCAACCACTCCAAAGTCAGGAATGTCTACATTCAAAACCCCGGTTAAGTGGGTTTCATGGTATCATTGGTGTTCTTAATTTTGTATAGGTCTGGAGGGTGAGCGACCTGCCCGGCTTACTCGTGGTGAAGCTGACAGAGACACATACAGACGAAGTGCTGCTCCCCGTAAGTTACCTTCCTACTCAGGAACTTTGTTAGTTTAATTGAGCAAACATTTATTAAGCACCTGTTATGTTTGACATTGGACGTATAAAAGAAAAAGAAAATCCTCCCCGAGAATATTGTGTTTTGCTGAGGGTTGGAGGGAACACATACTGTGTGTCTCCTGGTATGGGGACCTGGAGAGGACAGCACTAACAGCTTAGGATCAGGGCCTGTGGCAGAAGGTATCTATCACTTTGAGCTGAGCCTTGAAGGCAGTTGGGGATTTCAGCTGAAAAGAGAGCACATTCCAGGCGTGAAGAACAGTAGGCAGACCACTATGCCTGGAGCAAGGTACATGAGACGGGTAATAATCTGAAATAGAGTGGTCAGACTGGAGGACTCCGGATACCAAGAAGAGCAGTTTGGTTTCGTCATTTGGAAGTCAGTGGAGCTTTTTGTGCCTGGGAGTGTCTGAACAGCACTTTAGGAATGAGGCAACACTGTGGATGGGGAGGTGTTTATTAGGGGCTGGAGGAGACCACTTAGGAGGGACTGATGCTGGGACTCAGGTCAGAAGCTGACAGTTGAGAGTTTGCTAGACAGAATTGCCAAGATTTATTATTTGTTTGGATGTGGTGAATGGAGTCAGGGATGACCTCTGGATTGTGAGCCTGGGTGGTGGAAAGAAGGGTGGGTTTAGACACAGGGTTGTTGAGTTTGAGGTGTTTGGAGTCAGTCAGAGCCACACCTAAGGACCTAGAAGGCCACATGTGGCCTCAAGACTGCAAGTTCCCTAGCCCTGGTTTAGGGGAAAGGCATGCTGAGTCTGAGGTGTTTGGGGAGATGCAGTTCAAGGAAGAAGTAAAGGTTGGATGTGTAGTTTTGTGAGACAGCCTGCATAAAACTGAAACCTGGGGAAGTAAGAAGATCCCTAAGAGAATGAACATAAAGGAGCATGTGTACAGGTCAAGTAGGTAAGAGGGGAACCAGGGAACTAAATCATAAACCTCAGGAAGAGGACCAGCTATACAAACAGCAAAAAGAATGAGGACTGGGAGTTGAATTTAAGAGAAATTGAAAGGTGGAGTTGGGATTAATGAGTAAAAAATAGGGGGATGGAGGAAATGAGTGTGCTCAGTCCTTTTTCTAGGAGTTTAGTTGCAAAGGGGAAAAGACTCAATAACTTGGAGGGGGAAGGTAAGGTCAAGTGAAGGGGGTGTTTTATGTGTTTAAAGAATGGGAGTGAATCTTGGCTGGAAAAGGAGCCTGTGGATAAGGAGAGGTTGCAAGAAAAAGAGGGGGGAAGAGGGAACAGTCCAGAGGATAAATAAACTTCTGTAGCACATGTCAATATAATTGCTATATGCCAGTCACAATACTAAGTGCTTTGCAGATATTATCTCATAGATCTTCACTATAACCATGAAGGGTAGATGCTGGCTATTATTTTTTAGAGTTGTGGAAACTGAGGCAGACACAGGTGAAGTAACCTAAGACAGCAAAGCTTGTTACTCTCTGGGGCCAGGTTTGTCTTTCTGATGCAAGCCCAGCACTCTATCCCCTGTCCCACCAGTGGCCTAGGAAAGAATGGGGGATGAGGTGTGGAGTCCAAAGGAGGAGATCAAGAAGGGCTCTTCTTTTGAGAGGATGGAGGGATGTGGTATGAGATTTGAGGAGGTTTGGAAGACTGGAGATCAGTAGTTAAACTGGGAAAGATAAAAATTGCCTGTGGCAGTGAGGGGCCATCTGAGTTATGAAATTAGTAGTGAGCTCAGGTGGCCTGCCCGGAGGAGGAGGTGCTGTGCCTGCTCCACCAGCAGTGGGGCTTTGGACTTCTGTAACCCATCTACTTGAACTTGTCTAAGAAATTTGACCTTCCTGCTCTTCCCCCCCAGACTGGGATCTAGGATTTTCAGCAACTCCTCCATCACTAGAGCTGGCCTCTAATCCTGCATTGAGCTTTTAAGATTCATTTTACTATTAAGTGTTGAGTAACGTTTTAAGTCACTGTTGTGCCCTGAAGATGTAAAATTTAAAGATAAATTTTCTAAGAAACCAAATGTAATAGGCAGGGCAACATACGTATACAAAAAGTTTGTATGGGCCAAGTTGGTTTGCCATATGTAAAGAATGGTTTTTGTACTTTTAAATACAATAAAACTTCATTCTTCGTTCATAGCAGTACAAAAAACAGGCAGCAGACTGAATTTGACCTTTTACCACCTGTGTTAAATCATAGCAAGTAGCTGCTGTACTAGAGGGGCTGGCTTGGCAAACAACACTTTCCAAATCCCTGTCCCCTTTAAAAAAAATTGAAGGAGAAAAGGATTTCATCAAAGATGTGGAGTATGTTCCAGGCCTTTGGAAATGCACAGAGGTAGAAGAAAACCAGCCCTGCCTGCACACCCACTAACTTCAGTCACTTCTTCCTGTTTGCTTTTGTTTCCTCATCAGTAAAATGAGCTGGAGAAGGAAAGGGCAAATCGCTCCCATATCTTTATTAAGACCATCGCTCCCATATCTTTATTAAGACCTAAATGGGGTCATGAAGAGTCAGACACAACTGAAACTTCTAAACAAAAAAAAACGTTGGTGAGCTTGGTCAGATTGCAAGGTTCTTGTAAAGTAACTACTGGGTAGCTTCTCACTTCCTTCTCTTGGCCAGCAGAGTGAGAGTCAGGGCATCATAGCAGCAGGTTTAGGTCTCAGTAGTCTGGTGCTATTAAGAATCCTTTATGAGAACTTGTACAAGGCAGGTCCTTTGGGAGTTGAAGCTAGGGAGGCCTCACTGAGTGACACCTTTGTAAGTTAGAGGAATCTCAGGATGTCTCCCAACTTCTCATTTTTCCCATTAATTTTTTAAAATCATGTAAATAGAACCTTATTAAATTTCTTTAATTGAGCCTTTTCTGTCAATCCATCTTTTCCCTGTTCCTTATGACCCTTTCAGCCTGTCCTTAATGTCCACCTTGACTTCTTTTCCTGCCACTCCTAGGCTGTCATGCCTGTACCAGCTACACTCTTTTCCCTTTCCAATTTTAAACCACTTCAACTCTATATTGTTCTCTACTTAACATCCCTGCCCCCTTGTCTTGTTGCCTATCACTCTGCAAAATACCAGCTCTGGATTACTGCAGCCATTGACCTCCTTTGCCTCCTATTCATGTAGGAAGTTGGAGAAAAGATAGAATTGTACTAATTGGGTCCACCACAAATATAAAATATACATTATCTAATCTCAACTGGGCCCTGGGGCAACCAAGGCAATAATTCCACTTGCTGCTAATCCTTTATACTTCTCCACAACAACACCTGAGCCAAAATTCCCTTCTCCAGCCTCCTATGACCCACCCCTCCCCCCCATCTTTCACTTTTTCTGCTGAAGCCTAGCCTCATCTTTGGAAAAGTGAGGCAGAGCTCCTCCCTTCTCTTTGCCCTGCTATCTCCTTCACTCCTGTCTGGCATAAAGATGTGGCCCTTTTCCTTGCCTAGATAGTATGCCCTTTGGTCCCATCCTTTGTCAGCCTCTCCCACAAATTACCCTTACTATTAATACCTTGTTCAATTTTTTTTAATCTACACTCTTTTCCCTGTTTATTGGTTCCTTTCTTACTGTCCCCTAAGTGGTCTTTTCATGTTCCTCATTCTTGATGTCTGAAATTTTTGACCCTGTTGGTGCCTTTTCCTCCTAGATAGTTTCTCCTTTCTAGGTGTTTGTGGCACTGCTCTTTGTCATGCTCAGATCATGTTCCGCTTTGTTTTCCCCCTTCCTCTGATTCCTTTTCTCTTTTTTTCCCTTTATTCTCTTATTTGGTCAGCTCATCAGTTTTCATCTCTATGCACATGATTTCCCAGATCCAGATATACACCCCTAATTTCTTGAGCCCTGGTCCTGAATTACCAGCTACTTTTTGAACATCTGGAACTAAATGTCCTGTAGCAGAGGTGAGGAATCTGCAGCCTTGAGGCTACATGTGACCTAGGTCTAGGTTGCCTTTTTGACTGAGTCCCAAGTTTTACAGAACAAATCTTTTTATTAAGGGGATTTGTTCTATGAAGTTTGGATTCAAAGGGCTACATTCGAGGACCTGGAGGGTCACGTGTCGTCTTGAGGCCCCAGGTTTCCCACCCCTGTCCTATAGGCGTCTCAGAATCAACATATCCAAAAGTAAACTCATTTACTCCCCTTCCCTGTACTCAACTTTTCCCTTATTTCTGTGGTTACCACAATTTTCCCAATATACTTCACTCTACTCTCTCACATAGGCAACCTATTACTAAATCTTGTAGTTTGTAATTTTTAACAGCCTCTCTTCTGTCGTCTCTACATTTCCATAACTGTTCTCAGTTCAGGCCCTAATCTCAGCTTTTCTTGGATTGTTTGTAATAGCTTTCTAACCAGTCTCCTTGCCCTATCCCTTCTCTAACCTCTCTTTAATTCAGCGTGAGAGTAACCATTACACACATCTTCAGTAAACTCCAGTGGCTCCCTAGTACCTCTGGGATCAAATAAAATCTTCTGTTTGGCCTTTAATCTTTTCACAACTGGGCTCCTTCCATCTTCTAGGCTTTTTACACCTTTCCTGTTAACACCCTGGTCTCTGATGGCTCTCACATAGAAGATTTCCCATCCCTCTGCACTGGTTCTCCCTATGCTTGGAATGTTCTCCCTCATTACCTCTTTCCCTAACTTCTTCCATAGCTCAGCTCAGGTCCCACCTTCTGCATGAGCTCTTTCCCTATATCCCTAGCTGTTTCCTCTTGAGACTCCCCCCTTCTACTCTATAGATCTTGCATGTACCTAATCGTTTGTGAGAGGGAGTGTGCACTCTCACTTGAGCACATCTTCCCTAATGACAGTATGAGCTCATTGAGAATAGGAACTCTAGTTACCTTTGTATAGCCAGAACACAGTGCCCAGGACTTGGTACATAGTAAGTGCTTAATAAGTGTTTGGGAGGGCACTTAATTCAAATAATGCTGCTTCTTCATCCATTTCCTTGTGGTCTTCATCTGAAACTCAGACCAGATGATCATTCTGATTTATTGCTTCTTTTCCTAGCTGGTGCTGACAAGAAAGCTGAGGCTGGGGCTGGGTCAGCGACAGAATTCCAATTTGTAAGTAATTTGATTTTGATAACCATTCTCCTGAGCTTGGATAGGTTTTAGAAACTATTTGTTCTGAGTTTGCATTGTCTTTATGCCTTTGCTGGAGAGCAGATAGAAGAACTCTCCACACCTTTACACAGGCAAAAAAACTCTGGGGCTTGTGGGAGTACAGTCTATGCTTATTGTCTCTAAAACCTACATATGAAGTACTTCTTCATAGATCTCTTGGACCTTATCAGAAAAGCTCTTTGAGAATTCCTTTGAGGGAGAAGCAAATTTAAATGATGATGATGTTTAGCAAAGCCCACAGGAGGAATTTTTGGAACGACAGTAGAGGTGAAATCATAAGTGAATGTAACTGCTTTCTTTTCTCTTACAGAGAGGTGGATTTGGTCGTGGACGTGGGCAACCTCCTCAATAAAAACTGTAGAGATGTGTTTCATATTGAATAAAATTTGGGAAAAAACATTTTTGGTCTTGTGTACCTGTTTCAACATTTGCAATGTCTCTGAGCCTTTGGTCCTGCCCAGGAAAGACTGATTTGTATGTCATTATTTAAACTGAAAGGCCATAATCCTTTTTATCTACAGTATCTAAGCTTGAGGTGCAGTGGGGGTTAGGGAAAGAGATATAAAGTTTTAACTTCCTTGCCCTCTCTTTCAAGATGACAAAAGTTATTTCTGTGAAAGCTGCTTTGAAATAGCATCTATCTCTCATCTAGCATGCCTTTAATTGCTTCTGTGCCAGTTGCTTTGAAATGGGAGCTGTCTGTTCTGCCTGGCTGAAAATGTTCCTGTGATCTCTTAAATTTTCCTCCCAATAAAGTCTTCTTGGCACTGAATCAGTGTAGTTCCTTAGTGGAGAGAGTAGATATTTTCACCAGTGAAAAGTTTAAATTTGAAAGTCCAGGGGTATGGTGTGATGAATGAAATTTTTAAACTGTGACCCTGGGATGAAAATCCTGAGAAGCTGAAGAAATACTCATAGCTTTTGAAGCTCCAGTAAACGAACTTATTTATAAACTGAGCTAAGCTATTAAGTCTCTTCAAATCTGTAAATGCTGTTTTGGAAGGGGTTGGTTGCTCCTACAAATATATTGCGTTCATTTAGCTATCCCTTGTTTGGAAATGGGGCTTTTTGCTAGTAGTGTAATAATGGATCTTAAGATGTTTACACAAAACATCCTTAGAAGCAGAGATTTGGGAGAAGGGCAGGTGTACAAAAAAATGACTAGCAGTTGACTGCTGTTTGTAAAGATGCCTAAATGGAAAAGTCTGGAATAGCTTCTTGAAACTTAAGGAGTATTTGGAGATGTACATAATAATTTTCTTTTTTTTTGTCTTAAGCATATAACTGGTAAAAAAAAATTTTCTAACAGTGTAGCTGACAGTTTCTTGAGAATCTCCATAGAACTTGTTGCTCTTTGGGAAAAAACTGCAGTCTCAGCCAGGGTTCAGTAGAGCAGAGGTTCTTTCTCTGGGGTTTGTGAACTTTTTTTTTTGTTTCCTTTGTAATCCTATGTATATATGCATCCTGTGCATATTGAAACATTCTGAGAAGTCCAAAGGCTTCCCCAGGTGTCCAAGGGATGCCCTGAGACCGAAGATTAAGAAATCTTACTGTAGAAGGCAATATGAAGTAGAAAAGCTTAGGCGAGAACATGGGAGGGGGCAGTAAATCGTGGGTTTCCCATGCCTTCATTTTGCTTTCTCTGTAAATGAATTCCAAGATTAAGTTGTGACAAATATTTATTTCTCGAGTTGATTTCCAGTACGTGGTATGGGGTTGAGGATGTGATTACAATCTAGAAACTGAGGAACTGAAAACAAAGCTGTACCTTATTTTCCTTTTCAAGAACTTGCCTTAATTTCTTTAGTTATGTTTGAACAAGACAGTCCTTTATGTAATTCCGTCTTCTACTCAAGCAGACCTTTTGTGTTACTGGGAGAATTTAAGTGTGATCAAGTATTGTAGAGGGAGATCTGAATAGGTGAGTAGGAAGAGGATTCCTGGCAATTTCCCTAGAGTAATACCTACCCACCTACCTTAAATTTGCGGGGGCCCCTCTATAAAAACTTGTTTGAAGGTATTCCAGGATCTAAGTCAAACTGAAAACTGATTGGAAAGAATAGCGCACAAGTCTGGCTAAATGATTCTTGAATGAATTATAAAATTTTCCCAGTATATAAGGATTGGTTCTTCAGCATATATTTAAAGTTGAAAAAAAAGTTAAAAAAATCTTGTCCATGCAGTCTGAGTGGAAACCAGTAGATGTCAGGCTACTGCAAAGCAAAAATATCTTGGCTTGCATTTATCAACAGCTAATTTGGAACCTTCACTGCCAGAAGGGGAAGCTTTCTTTGGCAGAAAGGGCTAGTGTTTGGGAAACTTTCAGTGCCCCATTGGCTGTCTTTGCCTGATCTGGCTTTTTATCCAATTTTCCAGCTGGCTTGAATGATGTCAAGTGGTTTGCCCGTGTTCACACGCTGAGGCGATTGTTTAACCTGGATTAGACTCTGAGATGTTGCTGGCTCCCTGTCTTTCCTTTTCCTTCTCACCAAAACAGAATGTGAATGGATTTATACTTTCTGTCCCAAATGGCCTAGTGCCCTAAATCTTTATAGCTTTTCAACTGGAGCTCTAGGCCTTGTTTCTTTGAGTGATATGAATTAGCCTAAACCCTGGGACCTGCTTTCCATATTCCTAATCTTATAGGGCTAAATTTGAGAAGATTGTGAAACTATTAAGCCTGTATTGTCTGTAAAAGTCCAGATCTGCAAGTCAGTTGTCATAGTTGTGAGAATTTAAGTGAGGTTAAATATTGGTAGAGGGAGTTGACCCAGATCGTGAAGAGCAGTCTGACATAGATGATAGGAAAACATGGGTTCAAGTCCTGACTTACAGGTCAAGTGACCATGGAAGTCACAACTCCTAAGTTCCTCAAGCAGTTAAGACTAAGGTGCTTCTGGTGGAGATACAGTTCCTAGGAAATTACAGATTGACACAACCTTCCCCCTTTTCCTCCCTCCCCCCAAAAGTCGTAACAAATTGAATTTTGTAACATTAGTATTAATCAAAATGCTGTCAGATCACGTCAGACTTGGAGAAGGTGGAAAAGATCTTTAGAGCAGATTCTAGTCCAAGGGGACTTGACTTGGGGTTCATGAACTTTTTTAACTTCCAGTGTAATTGTTTTCATTTGTCATCTTACCTATTTGATGCCTTTTAAAACATTCTGAGAAGGGATGTGCAAGAAAAAAAAGGTTGAACCCCCCTTCTAGTCCAAACTCCTTATTTTGCAACTGAGGCCCAGAGAGGGTAAGTAATTTGCCAAAGAGAATTTAGTGGCTGAATCAGGTCTAAAACCTAGAACCAGTGACTCTTGGTCCAGAGTTCTTTCAAGATACCAAGCTACATAAAGCTTACAAATTAGTTGGCAAGAAAAACAAAAACATTAACCTACAATGATAATTGGCTTTTATTAGTACCACTACTAAATCTCTATCTGAGATTTTTTTAAAAAGGGCAAAGGACCTTATTTGTGCAAAAATAGGCCAGCTCTTTGTGGTGGCAAAGAATTGGAATTTGAGGAGATACCATCAATTGGGGTATATAATTGTAATGGAATATTATGCTATTAAATGATGAGCAGGCTGATTTCAGAAAAAGCTGGAGTTACATGAACTGATGAAAAGTGAAATGGACAGAACCAGAAGAACACTGTACACATGAATGATTTAGCTCTTCTCAGCAATGCAATGATCCAAGACAGTTTCGAAGGACCTGTGGTGAAAAATGCTATCCACCTCCAGAGAAAGAACTAACTGATGGAGTTTGAGTGCAAATTAAAGCATACTACTTTTCATTTTTTAATGTTTTTTTCTTTTGATCTGATTTCTTTTACAACATGACTAATATGGTAATATGTTTTGCATGATTTCACATGTATAAACTATGTCAAATTGTTTACCGTCTCAGGCAGGGGGGAAGTGAGGAAAGAAGGGAGAAAATTTGGAACTCTTTTTTTTAATGTGAAGTTTGGAACTCAAACTTTAAAAGAAAATGAATTTGTCTTTCCATGTAATTGGGAAAAATAATTTTTCAAAAACTGGCTTTTACATAGCCTTTAAAGTTTGCAAAGTATTTTATATCTAGTATCTCATTTGTCGCTTTATAGGGATGTGGTAGATATTATGGTATTTATTCTCTCCTCTTTTTATAGATGAGAAAAACGGTTCACAAGTGACTTACCTGTGGCTACAGAACCTAATTTAAGTGTCAGAAGTAGGATTTGAACTTGTTTTAGTTGAGATTCAAATCTAGGTCTCCCTGGCTCCTAAATCTAGCTTTTTCCTTCCCACTATATCACTACCTCTCCCCCTAACTTAGACAAAATGTAAGTTTAAGAAATGTGAAAGTCTAATAAGAATATATAGATGATTCTCTACAAATGATTAAAATGAATAGGTAAATCTGAATGCTACGAACGAACATTGTGGTGCTGATATAGCTAGTATGTTGGTGATTTGGTAGGATGATAAATAGGCTATTTTTTTCCTAGATTGTCAATAGGAGAGGAGCAGGTAAGCAACACTGGTAAAGGATGGCAATAAGTACATTATTTCTGTTGTTACAAATTCCATATTTTATATCCAAAAAAGGACTTGACTAAGGTGACAAAACAACCAGGAATGTTAAATGAGAGGTGAAGAAGTACTTCAGGAACATACAGATTTTTAGCAAATTATCTCAAAGAGGGCATCTCAGGCTTTTGAGGAGAAGAAATTTACTTCTTAAAGAAAATACTCTGATAGGTTTTAAAACTATGCTTAACTTGTACTAGGTTTCATTCAGTAAAAATTGGAGTGTGTTGACAAGGTACTATCTATGCATGGTACTGAACTTGCTTCTGAGTAGTTACTAGAAACTGGTTCAGGAAGCACTTAGGATGGTGACAACAATATTGAATTCAACATTCTGCTGGGAAAGGAGAAACTAAAATAAACCTTTCACTTGGTTACTCATTTTTAGAAAGGGAAACTGGGACACAGTGAGGGCAGCTGGGAAAAAAAATGTTAGGAACAGCTTTAAAATGCTGTAACCTACAAGGAAGCCTTGGGACTTTCTATTTTAAAGCATCTTATTGGAAACCCTGGGTAAATATATGGCACAGACCCAAAAGAAGAGACAACTTGAAAAATAATTCGTGTACGGTTAGTTGACAGTCAAAGAGACTATTGTAAGGAAAAGGGCGTCTTTAATAATGGCCACATTATTCATGCTAAGAGAACAGGGACAAAGTGGGGCAGTCTGAATGAAAGCTAGAATTTGAAGAGCGTCTCATACAAGGTTAATAAGAAATGGCTTGAACATATGACAAAATCCAGAAGTTAATTTAAGAGCCAGTAGAAAGACTTTAAATCCAGTGCAAAAGGGATGTGGAGGGATGAGAGAAGTCACAGACAGTGACTTTTGTCTGAGTCTAAGGAAGATCCCTCAATTCATTGTTTGAGGCAAAATGTCAGAAGGACTAGGTAAAATTGGAGTGTAAAGCAGGTAAGCTATTGTAGGTCAAGGTGAAATGCTAGATTTAGGTAAGTTAGTTAAAAAGCTGATCCCTGCACCATCCAAAAGTTTTGAAGAAACTCAAGGATGAAGCTATGATATAATAGGGTCATGTTCTGGGCCCACTTCTCTACCCCTATGCTACTTCATTTGGTGACTTCATCCTTCCATGGATTTAATTACCATCTCTATGTTAACAATGTTCAGATCTACCTATCTTGCCCTAACCTCTCCTGACCTCCAATCTCACATTTCCAACTGCCTTTCCTACCTCTCAAACCAGATGTCCAGTAGACATCTTCAACTCAACATGTCCAAAACTCTTCATCTTTCCCCTGAAACCCTCCACTCATCCTACCTTCCCAGTTACTGTAGAAGATAATGCCATCTTCCCAATTCCACAGGCTCACAACCTGGAAATTATCCTGGATTCTTCATGTCTCTCAGCCCCCTTATCCAAGCGGTTGCCAAGACCGATCAATTTCACCTTTTCAGCACATCTCCAATACACTCCCTTCTCTCCTCTGACATTGCCACCACTCTGGACTATTTAATAGCCTACTGGTAGGTTTGCCTGGGTCTCATAGCTAGTAAGTAATGGGACCCAGGTTTTAGTATTCTGGGACACTTTCTATTGGTCTAGATTCTTCCATAGTGAGCCACATAATCAGAGACCTGTCTATTTGCAGGCAGGCCAAATGATTTTTTTTTTTAGTTAGTAATTGATGTAAATCTAATGTGATATGGTGGCTAATTTTTTGTATGACTGTAATTGCTAAGTTATAATTTACATTTAGGAATTACTAAATTTTAGTAATTGCTAAATTTTTTTTTTTTGCTTAAAATCTTAGGTAGGTTTGGATTTGGCTTGAAAACTATATGCCCTTTGTAGGATTCCATGCACCATGTTATGCTATTGCTCCCCAAAGAATTTTTGTTTTTTAACTGACAACACAGTGTAGTGGAAGACACTGGATTTGAGTCTTAGGACTGGGTTTGAATGTTGGGCAAATCATCTCACCTCTGAGTCTTGGTCTCATCTGTAAAAGATGGATAGTAATAGTTCTAATACACACCTCATAGTTGTAAAGATAAAATGACTGTTTAACACCCTTACAATCTCCCTTGCAGAGAGGTTAGGGGGTTTTTGAGTGGGAGGAATGGGGTTGTGGGTATGGAACATCTTATATAATGTCAGATTTTCTGTTAGTTTTGCTGAACTTTTTTCCTTTAAAATCCCATTTTTTTTTTTATTATGAAGGATGGCTATCTGGAAGATGGAAGGGGTGAGATATATTGTTCAGTCAGTCAACAAGTGTTTATTTAGTGTTTTTGTATAGCTCTGCTAAACTTTGGGGATAAAAAGAAAGGGAAAAATTATCCCTACCTTCAAGTATCTCAAATTCTGATGAAGGAAATAACGTGCAAACAACTATGTGCATATAAAATACATAGTATAAATGGGAGACACAAGCATAAAGCAAGGCATTGGATGGGAAGACCCTGCAAAATCCCTCTTATAGAAGGTTGGATATGAGCCGAGTCTCGAAGCCAGGGAAGACAGGAGAGACATGAGTAGGGGGAACATCCCAGGCATGCAGCACTGCCAGTGAAATGCATGGTTGAGAGATTAAATGTGTGCAGAGCAACAATATCAGTGTTGTTGCGGGGTTTTTTGTTTGGTTTAAAGTCACCATCTCCCCCTGACTTCCTTAAGCCAAGATTTGTATGACTTCAAAGGGAATAAAATGTAAAAATGGAATGGTAGTAATGGTAGTAAGCACCCAGGTTGTGAAGGACTTTAAAAGCCAAACAGAGGCTTTTTAATATTTGATATTGGAGGAAAGAAACCACTGGAATTTATTGAGAGGAGGAGTGATATGGTCTGATCCATATTTTAAGAAGATCACTTTGGAGGAGGAATAGAGTGGAGAGAAGCAAGGCAGGAAAATAAAGCATCAGGCTATAATAGTTCAGGCATGAGGTGATAAAGGCTGGCACCAAGGTGGTAGCTGTAAAAATAGGACACTGACAAGAGCTATAGCAAAGGTGTTAAGACTTAGCAGCAGATTGTAGAGCGAATGCAATTGAGGAGTCAAGGATAATACCTAGGTTGTGAACCTTGGTGACAGGGAGAATGGTGATGCTCAATAAAGTTTGAAAGAAGGGAATGTTGTGGGGGCGAGGGTGGGGAGTGGGTAGGGTGCAGTGAGCTGTTTGGAACATTTTGGATTTTAGATGTGTACAGGGCATTCAACTCAAGATGTGTAACAGTTGGAGGTGCAGGACTGGAGGTCAGGATTGGATATGTAGATCTAGGAATCCATATGCATAGAGATGATAATAGAAAGCATGGGAGATGAGGGGATGGGGAAGAAGAGGAAAGGGCCAAGGGTAGCTCATGGCTACTGGGATGAAGATGAAGAGCCAACAGAGGAGACCACGAAGGAATGGTCAGAGTGACAGGAGGAAAACTAAGAGAAAATAGTATCAGCAAAACCTAGAGAAAGGAGAGTATTGAGGAGAAAGACAGTAAGTAAGCCAGGCACTGTATTTACTGAAGAAGGAAGGAGAGTAATCAGGGACAGCAGATAATTTTTGAGTGGGTGACAAATATGGATTGAGCGAACCTTAGAGGAGGAAAGGTTACTGAGTGGTGGTGGTAGATAAGATGGCAGTGGTAAGCAAGAAATTCTGAACTTTCCCAGCACAATTAGTGAGTCACGGGGCATGATATAGGTGATAACCAAAGATGTCAAAAATTTTAAAATGTTATAAGTTTAGTAAATAGCAAAAAATAATCAAATAAATATATAAAATAAAATATACATAAAAACTGTAAATTGTATGTATGTGTATATGAAATATGCAAATTGTATATGTACATGAAAACTTTTGCTTCCATTTTTAGATTTTATTACTGTTTTTAATAGTTGTACTGATTCTGCTTTATCTCCTTTGTCATTTCATATAAATCTTCCCATGATTCATCATATTCATATTTGTCATTTTTCTAGAATAATATGCAATATGTAGATTCATGAATGTTGGGTTCAAGTACAGGTTGTGGGGCCATCCCTTGAGTAACTACTTAGAAGCCTATTCATCAAATGAGTGTATCTCATGTAAAGTAAGATTGTGATAAGACCTAACTCTGAAAGGGCCAGAGTCTCACATTGCATCCTGAACCATCTCCAGTTGTCCTGATGAATATCATGCCGCTGGACCCAGATGGCTCAGGAGAAGAAGATGAGGCTGGTGACCTTACATAGCCCTCCCTCACTCAAATCAGAGTCAACTGCAAGGCATGTCATCATCTTGATCAAGGCATGACATCTTCTTTGAGAACAAAGGACAAACACAAGTAACATATAACAAGAAACAGGAGTAAATTATATCAAAGAAATGTATGATTGAAAGATATGACGGGCTGATCATGTGTTCAGAGTGAGAAAGAACTGATGGAAAAATGGCCTACCCTCATGCTACCACAAGAAAGGAAGGAAGACACCCTCTAGTACCCCCAGCATATTGGGCAGAGACACCAGGGTGAAATCAGAGGACACCAACAAGTGTCATTCAATACAGCAGGCATGAATAAAGTACATCTTTGGAAGGGAATATCTACATATGCGAGATCATAGGTGCCTTTGATTAATATTTCATTACCTTGAAATGCCACCATTTTTTCCCATTTTAAAATTTATTTTCCCCCAATTACATGTAAAATCAATTTTTAACATTTGTTTCTAAATTTTGAGTTTCAAATTCTCTCACTTCCTCCTCTTTGCCCCAGATTGAGAAGGCAAGCAATTTGGATATGTTTATTCAACCATCCTCCAATTGTTGGACTTATAGACCATGTAAATTTTACAGGTTTTTGGGTTTTTTTCTAATGTTATGGCAAATCCCCTGTAAATGTTTTTGTACAAATCTTTTTTCCCATTTAATAACATCCTTGGGACTTAGTAAGGAGATCTCTGGGCCAAAAGGTATGATCAGTTTTGCAATGCTTATTTTATTTTACCAAATCTGACTTTCTAACAGATAAGTGGTTTTGTTTTCTTTTAAAAAAAGGTGTAGTCAATATATATGCTGTTCTAATCATATCACTTTACATTATTTCATGTCTTCAGATTTTCCTGTGTTCTTTGTAGTTAACATTATTACAATACATTGTAATATTCAAATATGTCATAATTTAGATGTTTTCCATTCATTGGATTTAATTTGATGGATACATTAAGGAATCTCTGATTTTATCAGTTCCTTCCATTGTTGCACATCACAACCCATCCATACCTTCTCATTCTCTGCTACCCTCATCCATGCTTGACAAGTGGTACATATGACATGCTGATAGGCAGCTAGGTAGTACTAGACCTGGAAATAGGAATACCTGAGTTCAAATCTAGTCCGAGACACTTGTTACTGTGTGATGCTGCACAACTCAGTTAAGTGCTTTCTGCTTCAGTTTCCTTCCCAGTAAATTGGGGCTGATAATAGCACTTACCTCTTAGGGTTATTATGATAGAGATTTTTGTAAAGTTCTTTGAAAATCTTAAAGTGTTTTATGAATGTTAGCTATCATTATTATTATCCTATATCTTTTTGTTATGGATGATAATGATAATCATTTAATATAAATTTTGGACTTTAATAAGGGCCAGGGCTTGAATTAAGAAGAGCCTGGACCTAACAGCCTCTTTATTCTCTGAAGTAAACTCAGAGAATACCTCTTCCTATGTCAACAAAGCCAGATGGGGCTAACTTAGCATTCCTTAAGAGACCCTTAACCCAAGACACTATCTTGAGTAATGAGACTTTGACCATATCTTAATAGTTTGTGGACATATACTATGTTATGGTATATTAATGGTAAAGAAAACACAGATATCCTGAGTCATAACTTCAATTGAAACTTTGTCAACTCTTATTTTCTTATTGTATTTACAGCCTATACAATAAGAAATTCCTTTCTCATGTTCTAGTTAATCACTCAAGGAGACCATAAATCTGAAGGACACAGACCTCCTTGGATTGTCCTAAAATAGATTTAAACCTGGTCATTCTTGTATTAGGCAGTCAGAATTTTATTTATGTAACTGCTGACTTTAAGGGAATAAACTGTATGCAATTAGCCTGTTTGCCTTTTCTTAACCAAACTTTCAGGTCAATAATAATAAGAGGAAACTAGTTGGTTGAGTATAGAGGGGGATGGTGTAAGTGACAAGGTCCGATGTACCTTTTAAGAAGATCACTCTGGCAGTCGAGTGGAGGAATAGAATAAGGCTGGGGAGCCACTTGAGGGAGGCAGTCCCACCAGTACATTGACTGCAATACAGTCACAGCAAGACTTCATGACAGCATATGGTGACAAGGACCTGCACTGACGGCGGTGGCATTATCACAGAAGGGAACAGAGCTTAACTAGGGATGTTGGAAAAGTAAAATGGACTTGAGAAAGAACCTGTAGATGCTGACATCTTGATGTGCACCTGTTTAAAGATAACATTGTTTTGTTTGCATCAAGTCTGGGAATATTCCAGGAATCCCACACGAGATCAGAATTATTCAAAATAACTCAACCTATTCAAGTTGGTAAGGTGGAGGAAGCCAAGTTTATTTTCCAGATTATCATATGTAGTTCAACAAGCAGTGATGAGTATTGATGGATGCATCTCCTTTGGACATTCTCGATAGAACAGGGATTGTCTCATTCTTTGTCTTTTTATCCTCCCACCTGGCACACAGAAGGCATTTAATAAATGCTTGTTGACTGATGGAGTAGGGATATAGAGGCAAAAAGGAAACAATGTTGGCTTTCAAGGAACTTACAACTGGGGAGAAACAACAGGTACACAGATGTTGATTACAAACTAAGTACAAAGTAAATATGAAATAATTCCAGGTTGATAAACGATTAGTTCTCTCTCATATTAATAACCAATTACTGAATTAAGACCAGGATTTTTTCAAAAGCCCGTAGGTTGCTCTGTCTCTGAAGGCCATTGCTGATAATCAGATTGAACTAGTTTTCTCCTTAATTTCATTCAGGCCCCACCCAGGTGGGGAAGTTCATTGTATTCTACATAAGTTTGGGTAGGGATAAATTCTTTGATTAGATTGCCTGAGGCTGGGCAATTTAGAAGTAAATGACAGGATAAAAGTTGCATTTCCTTTCCTGTCCCGCCCCATCCCACCCCCAGCCCTTCACTGGAATAGGCCCACCTCTCACTGTAATATTCATTTTCTCTAAATTGTTAACCAATCAGAGTTGACTGCCGCCCTCTGGAGCAGCCACTCTTCCAAGGGCATATAAACTGTGAGCTCATTGACATGATTTGTCTATAAGGCATTCAAGAGTGTCACTGACCCATTTTATTAGTAATATGTTAGCGTTAGTAACAAAATGATGAGTTATCCAGAAACTATGTCTCTTGAACTTTATAAACATCACAAGAGGCTGGGGGGAGAGCACCAACCATTAGTGGGGTGAAGAAAGGCCTCCCTCTGATGATGGGCCTTGTGGGATATTATGTCAACCCATAAAAGTAGTTTAACAGCAGCTATGCCTTGGGCTAATATTGTGGTGGGACAATGAGCTGGGTTCAGAAATGCACAGGAGAGCAGATTGGAAACCTGCAGTCCTTTCAGTGACTCCAAGAGGTTCCCTAAAAGGTTCATTTTTTTAAAAGCAGTCAACTATTTTCTAGTTTGTTTTTGCTAAAGCAGCTGTGACAATCCTACAGGACAGTCAAACAGGAAGCATCTAAAGTGTTGGCATTAGGCCTAGTTTTAAAGGTCTTATAAGTGATTTAAAAAAATTTAGGGAATATGTAGATTGGCAATAATTTTTTTTTTCCAAGTACTGAAATGCTAAGTTAGGAGAAATAAGTTTTAAGAAAAGCTCTTGAATTATATGAGTTGGCAAACAATTGATTCAACAAATATTTCCTGATACATATTCCTAATATGTGAAGAGTACTTTGTCCAATTGTTAAGTAATTTAGTATTGCAGTTGTTATTACTCAGGGTGTCCAGCAGTCATTGTGGATTGTTCCTTGAAAACACTGTTTTGTGTGATGTTTGAAACCAAAAATTCTAAAAAATATCAGGCAACATAGGAAGTTAATGGCATTTAGCATGGAAAGAGACTTTGGAAATCCCTTTGTCCAACCTACCCACTTTACAGATGAGCACAGAGTGAGTCATGGAGAAGTTGATTTGTCCAAGGCCACAAAGGAAATAACCAGCAGTGCTGGCATCAATGTTAAGTCTTTTTACTTCAAATCTTGGTTTCTTTTATTATTTTGGAGACCAGGTCTCTCTACCTTGACTAGTCTGGAAGTAGAGTCCACACAGATAGGTCAAACTGCTGGTAAAGACAGAAAGTTTGTTTGACTCTCCCTTTCTGAGTTGGACCAGTTTACTCCTCCTTAGGTAACTCTGTGGCTCTCTTCTTCTAGAGTTTGACTATATTGGTGTCAGACTCAGGGTAGATACCCAATCACAAAATCAGCTTTTGCCCTAACTTAGCATGGAACTCCTAAACTCAAACAATCTATCAGCCTCAGTCTCACCAGTTGCTTGGATTACAGGAGATCTGGAAATACACAATGAAAATCAAGGGAAGGGAGAAGACTGTCATATGCCAACAAAGAAGGTTAAGACTTTACATTGGAAGGACACAGGTCTAAGGGATGATATAACTACAGTTGATAAAAATCAGTGTCATATAGATGAAGCAAACACATGTTGAAACTTTAAAGAAACAAATGTAGGACACATGAAATACAGCTTTAAGCAATGGGTCATACATACCTGAAGCTATTGCTAGAAGAAGTGATTTAAGTTAAAATGCAGGTAAGTTGATGGTAAATTGAAGGTATAAATGAAGGTAAGTTCATCTTTACTAAACTCCTATTCTGAAACTCACCATGGCACGAAGGTGGTCCTGGGCTCTTAAATGCTAAGCTACTGGAAACTAAGCCTTGGCAGGCCCTAATACTATATTGGAGGTGCTTCAAGTATCAGCCTGGCGGTACAGTCTGTCATCCAAAGACCAGCCTAAGTAAAGGACAGGTTTGCCATCAGCTGATGAATTTCTTTGGCTACTACAGCTCACAAACTTAACTGAAAAGGCGTGGAGAAATTTTAATTTAAATATAAATTGTGATTATACCCACAATGATTATATGATCATAGATTTAAATCTATGGAAGAGACCTTAGAGTCAACACTTCCAATCTCAGTTTTTACAGGTGAGGACACTGAGGTCCACATAAGTTACATGACTTAGCCAAGAACTAGCATGGCAAGTAACTGACTTCAGATCCAGTATCTTTTTACTTCATCGAACTGCCAAGATTGAATCATATACTTTTCGAACTAGTAAGATAAATTAATAACTTATGAAGTCATAATAGATTATTAAAGGAAGCTACGGGATGTTTTGTGGTCCATCTCTAATCTTTTAACTTTGACACTACACCCTCCCAAGGGACTGTTGTTCAGCCCTATCTGACTCTTTCTGACCTTTTTGGGGGTTTTCATGGCAAGGAGACTAGAGTGGTTTGCCATTTCCTTCTCCAGCATTTTCCAGATGAGGAAACTGCTGAAAACAGGGTTAAGTGATTTGCCCAAGGTCACGTAGCTAGTAAATGTCTGCGGTCAATTTTGATCTCAAGAAGATGAGTCTTCCTGACTCTAGACGTGGCACTCTATCTACTTCACCACCTAGCTGCCCAAGTCCAAGGAACTTAGTCAAGCTAAACACTGAATCAGATTGAACCATGAACCCCTTCTGGGTGGAGCTAGGGGCAGGACATATCAATAATGAGTCTTAGTTGATTGAAAAAGATTCAGTGTGGGAACAACTCAGAAAGTTGAGGGAACCCCAGGAGACAACTTTTCACCTGGAAGTTTCGCCTTAGAGGTCAGTTTGTCCAAGCTCCCCTTTGACACCTAAGGACACTGCAGTCCAGGGAGGTGAAAGTGACTTGTCCAAGAACAAGGGTAACATGACCGGCTCTCTCTTCCCACAGCTGCCAATGCAACCACACAACCACCAGGCGTTGAAGGATGAGGGTGCCCAAGCGAGCAAATCCACCTCAAGTGGGGGAGGGCAGAGGGCGCTCTCTTACACTTCTTGGGAGCATTGTGCCGCGTTTGTTCTTGTGATGGAGGGAAAGGATGCCTGGGCGATGGGGTTCATGCTGGCCTGAAGCCCTTCTTGGCTGCCAGCGGTATTGCTAGTTTAGACTCTGTACGGCACACCCCGGGTTCTGCACGAACACCGCCCCATTTACGTGAGGCCAAAGCGGTTTCTTTGGACCGGACAAGCCTAGAGATAAAGGTCCGTTCTTCCGTTCCCGCCTCATCGTGCGCCCGAAGCCCCAAGCTGGCCAGAAGCGGGGGGCCCTCAGCGGCCCCCCCCATGACGCAGCGCCGCCCCGAGCCCCGGCGCCCGCCGGGCTTCCTTTATTCTCCTAGCGCCCAGCGCGGCCGCACCCGCCGCAGAGTGGCCGGGCTACGCTACTGGCGCAGCGGCCTCCCCGGCCCCGCCCCCAGCGCCTCCGCCGGCCGGGCCCCCCCCCCCCCCGCCCCCAGCGGCCGGCCCCCCCCCCCGCCCCCAGCGCCTCCGCCGGCCGGGCCCCCCCCCCCGCCCCCAGCGCCTCCGCCGGCCGGGCCCCCCACCCCGCCCCCAGCGCCTCCGCCGGCCCCCCCCCGCCCCCAGCGCCTCCACCGCCCCCCGCCCCCAGCGCCTCCCCCGGCCGGCCCCGTCCCGACGCCCGTTTACGCCCGCGCGGTTGGCTCAAGGGCTGGAGCCGCGCTCGCCGGGGAGGGAGCGATTCCCGAAAGCCACTTGCGCCCGGAGCGCGGGGGCGGCCCCGTGGCTCCGCGGGGTCTTACGCCGCTGACGCAGCTCGCCCCAAGATGGCGGCCCGGTCGTCGTCGGTGGCGGCGGCGCTGGCGGAGGGGGCGGCGGCGGCCGTGAAGCGAGCGGCGGCGGCCGTGACGGCGGCAGCGACGACGACGACGACGACGGGTCTGGGGCGGGAGGAATGAGGCGGACGAGGCGGGACGGAGGCAGAGCCGTGTAGCGGAGAAGCGGGCGGCTCCTTCCCCTCCCTCCTCCCGGCGCGGCCGCCGGACCCCGACCGGGACCGGCCCGGACCCTCGCCCCGGCGGCCTCTCCCCCGCGCCCCACCCTCCTCCTGCCCTGACCCCGCGACCCCGCGACCCCGGGCCCGGACGATGATGAAGCTCAAGTCGAACCAGACCCGGACCTACGACGGTGACGGCTACAAGAAGCGGGCCGCGTGTCTGTGCTTCCGCAACGAGAGCGAGGAGGAGGTGAGGGGGCCCGGGCCCGGGGCGCGCGTGGGGGCGGCCCCGACCGGGGCGGCGTGCGAGACAACAGGGACGCCGCCGACCCGGGCGGGGAGACGGAAATGGAGGCCCCCAGCCCGGGAACGAGAAGGGACCATTATGTGTGGTATTCCCCTCCCCCATCGGATAGACCGGGAGGAGAGAGGGGGGTTGTCCTTCTGGGCTAGGGTGGGGCCGGGCCAAAAGTGGGGGGTGGAGGAGGGGGGTCCGCTTGTGCTCCTGTTCTTTAAAGCCGGGCACAGGTCTAGCCCGGGCCACTCCCCGAGGTGATGAATGAGGACGCGAGCCCCCAGGAGGGGGAAGGGAAATGAGGGTGTGGGCCCCGCCTTGGGGGCTGCCGGAGGAGGCCCTCCTGGTCTGGGACGGGCACGCCCCAGGTCCGCTGGTCCCCAGCCCGAGCTCTGGGGCCCTGGGCCGCGGGGTCACCGCCCCGTCGTCCAGCTGCACACCGGGCCCGGGGCCGCGATCCCTATGCCGGGGCTACAAAGTAGCCGCAGTAATCTCGGCGGGCTGGAAACATTTCAGCGTTACAGTTCTTCTTCAAGGCTGAAACCTGTCATTAAGGTCCTTGCCCACAAGTAAGGGTTGCTTAGAGAAGACGGGGATGCTTTGAATTCTTGATTTATTTTTGGTAGTTAGGGAAAAATCTGTGCCTCTGAAGCCGTTTCTATGGTGATTCAGCGAACGCGGCGTTTCAGAAATAAAGAGATCTAAAATGGTGCTTTTGCAAAAGTGTATGTGGATAAGTGTAAATGGAAAATTCAGTATGTTACATTGTGGAAAAGTGTTGGTGGTGGCAGACCCATAGCACATCTGCTGAAATGGGGAAAGAAATCTGAATCAGTGCTTGGGAAGGATAGCTGATGAAGTGATGGATTGTCTGTAGGTGCTGTCCAGAGAGACGTTAGAGGAAGTGGGAATTAAAATTAATGCCTAAAAAAGGGAATCCCCGCGACAACATATGTGTTGTTGAGGTATTGTTTCCTTACAGTAGAATCTAAGGGACTATATACAGGCACTTGTTTTAAAGGTTTTCAAAGCAGATGCATTTTAAGAAAGATTCTAAACAGTGCCTTCCTTTAAGTTACATACTCTTTTCAGGACGTCATTTGGCTGTCTTGGTTTCACAGAAGCTTTGTTTAGTATCGTATTTGTAGCTTTAGGATATTAGATGGGATCCCAGGGAAAAATTATTTAAATAGTTATAGCAGAATTTGCTGTGATGTTTTCACAAACTCTTAAGTTTATAATTCTGTTATGAATGATGTAAAATATTTTATATTATAAAGATATATAACGTACACACATATATATGCATTATATATGTAAGCTGATTTTAAAAAACTAACCCATTATGGACAAGTTAATTAAGCTTCTTTTTTTCTAATCTTTTCTTTAAGCTTCATTAATTAATTTATTTTCAGTTTTCTACAATCACTTCCATATATCTTAGATTTTTGCCGTCTCCTTCCCCACCTTCCCCCCTCCTTTCCCGAGACACTGTGCAATCTTATATGGGTTCTACACATACATTCTTATTAAATGCATTTTTCACCTTGGTCATGTTGCATAGAAGAATTAAAATGAATGGGAGAAACCATGAAAACAAAGTAAAACATGACACAAGAGAAAATGGCCTGCTACATTCTGTAATCTAGTTCCATATTTTCTAATCTTTTTTGCTTAAAAGTTGTGCCACTTAGTAATTACACCATCAGTAGCAGTACTTCAGTCATCTGAGATTTCTAGAATGTAGGTCTTTTCAGTAGCAACAATAATTATTAAATGTTTAAACATCCTAAACATAAAAGTCACAGGCGTTGTCATTCTTCACAATTTTAAAACTCTTCAAAGGAATGCTGATAAATGTGTCAAAAAACCATTTTAAAAAACTGACTGAACATTACATTACTTATACTGAATTAACCTGAGAATTGGGTAATGAAGCCATTTGTGAATCATGGTCATGGAATATTAAAGCTGTAAGTGATCTAATTAGCTTAACCAACTTTCTTAATTTTGTAATTTTACAGAAGAGGAATCTTAGGTCCAAGGAGGCTACTTGAGCATATGCTTAAGGAATATAGATTGGTATTGATATGTGACAGTATAATGTATCCAACCTTTTTTTTGTGAAGAGTTTGTCTGTCAATAAACATTAAGCACCACCCAGGTGCTGGACTGAGCTCTAGGGATTCAGAAAGAGACAAAAGATATGCCTTGCCCTCAAGGAGCTTACATTCTAATGAGGAGTAAACAAACAAATAAATATGTACAAATAAGCTATATATAGGATAAAAATAACTAAGAGGGAGACAGCACTAGAGTACAGAGAGGTTTGGGAAAAATGCCCTGTAGAAAATGGGCTTTTAGTTGAGATTCAGATGAAACCAGGGAAAGCAGTAGATGGAGATTCCAGATACGAGGACAGCCAGAGAAAATGCCTGGAACTGAGAGATGAATGTCTTGTTCTTGAAACAGCCAGAAGGCCACTGTTACTGGATCAAAGAGTAGGTGGCAGGGAAGGTAGGAGGGGCTAGGTCATAGAGGATTTTGTATTTGATACTGGAGAAGGTAGAATTTCTTGAATAGAGAGAGGGTGGTGATGTGATCAGACCTGTACTTTAGAAAAATCACTTTAGTGGCTGAAAAGAGGATGGATTAGAGTGGGGAGAGACTTGAGGCAGACAGACCCTCCAGCAGACCATTCCAGTGGTCCAAGTGTGAGGTGTTAAGAGCCTGAACCAGAGTGGTGGCAGTTTCAGAGGAGAGAAGAAGAAATGTAGTAAAGGTGAAATTGCTAGGCCTTGCAACAGCTTGGATGTGAGAGTAAAATATAGGAGGTAAGGATGAGTTCTAGGTTAGAAGAATGAAGGACTGGGAGAATGGTTTTGCCCTCAACAGTAGTAGAGAAGAAGGGGGTAATGATTTAGGCAGCAGTTCCCAAAGTGGGGGCTACTGCTTCCCTGGGGGGTGATGGAATGACCTGAGCTGGTGGTGGTAGTAGTTTGAAATGATGCAGATTTTAACAAAATCATTAAGGGGTTAAAAAAAAGTAAATTTGGAGGGAGCGGCACTGAGTGATTTTTTTTTTTTTTTTTTAAGGGGATGGTAGGCCAAATAAGTCTGGAAACCTCAGATTTAGGGAGAAAGGTAATGAGGTCAATTTTGGACATGTTGGGTTTAAGATGTTTACTAGACATCAAGTTTAAGATGTCTGAAAGGCAGTTGGAGATGGAGATTGTAGGTCAGCAAAAAGTTTGGGGCAAGATAGGTAGATTTTGTAATCATCAGCATAGAAATGGAGATTACCCAGTGAAGTAGTTTAGACTGAGAGGAGAATTGAGCCCAGAACTGAACCCTCTAGGACACCTATAATTAGAAGGTGTTATCTAGCAAAAAAAAACAAACAAACCAGAAAGAGCAGTCTGATAGGTAGGAGGAAAACCAGGAGAGAGTGGTTTCCTGAAAACCTAAAGAGAAGATGAAGGGGGCGGTGTGATCAACAGTGTCAGAAATAGCAGAGAGGTCAACTAACCTTTGGATTTGGCAACTGAAAGATCATTGGTCATTTTGGAGAGAGCAGTGTTTGGTGGAATGATAAAGTCAGAAGCCAGGGTTAAGAAAAAAGTGGAGGCACTTCTAGGAGTTGTCACCAAGGGCAGAAGAAGTACAGTACAATAGTGAGGATGGAATGATCAAGTGAAGGTTTTTTGAGGCAGGGGGTGAGGGGACATTTTCATCTTTGCAGGTCATAGGGAAGGAGGCAATAGACAGGGAGAACTTGAAGATAAGTGAGAGAGTGGGTTTGCAGAGGAGGCAGTCTGTTGGAGGAGACATAATGGAATGATGTCTCCTGTGCAGGAAGTGGGATTAGTCTTGGTAAAGAGTAAGGCCACTTATCTTGTAAGATGGTAAAGGGGGATAAAATGGCAGAAGGCATCTGATTGATAGGAGATGAGGAAGAGGGGAGAAGGAGCTTTCAGCAAATGGCCTCAATTATTTCTGTGAAATATGGGGCAAGTTTCTCAGCTCTGAGAGTTAGGGGAAGGGAAACCGTTGGAGGTTTAAGGAGAGATGAAAAGATTTAGAAGAGCAGCTATAGAAAGTAGAACAGTGATTTGATAAGAGAGATATAGTATGTCTAGCTAGTGAGGGCCCCAGATGAAGTTGTGTCATTTAATTTTATTCAGTTCAGTCAGAATGAGTGTGTGATTTTTTACTCCCGCTTCGTTCAGTACCATGTTTAGAAGAGAGAAGGTGACTGGATTGTGGGAATGATCCATGGCAGTGTGCAATTGGTAATATAATAAGGGGTTAGGGATTCAAGAGAAGATGACAGTGTACAATTGAACTAATTTAACAAGGGGTCTGGATGGGGAAAGAGGAGAGAGTGGCAAGTGCAGAGGAGATGTCTTTGGAAAAAACTGGAGCGCTGAGGGATTGAAATCGGTCACCATGTCAAAAAAGAGTAGGGTTTGGTAAGGAAAGGCAGAGGGAGAGGTGGATAGCCAATAGATTATGATCAGATAAGGATATTTTGGAATTCTTGAACATGGAGATGGTGTATTTTGTGAGTATTGACAAAAATGATCATCTTTGGATGTGACTGAGGTTAGCTGAGGGGGTAGGTCATGGAAATGGGCAGGTTGAAGAGCTCAGTGGTTAGGGCAGGGATGGGGAAATCTGCCACCTCAGCCTTTTGACTGAGTCTAAGTTTTACAGAACAAATCCTTTTATTAAGCATTAGGATTTTGAGGAAAAGTTAGTGTGTATATAGGATTTTGAGGAAAAGTTAGTGTGTGTGTGTGTGTGTGTGTGTGTGTGTGTATTAAAGTCCACAAGTATGAGGGCAGCCATTGAGGAGAGAAAAATTGTGAGTCAGGTGCCAAACTCATTTCTGTTATTATTAGTGATTTGGAACATTCTTTTATTCTTTTCATTCTTTAATAGTTTGCAGTTTTTCTTTTGTGAATTGTTTGTTCTTATCCTTTGACTTCTTATCTATTGGAAAAATGACTTTTTAGAAAAATCATATATACCTGTTAGTTGTCTGCATGTTTTGGATATCCATGTTTGGATTTCTTCACTGAGAAATTTGTTAGTTTTTTTTCCCACATTAACTAACCATTTCCCCTCTTAGCCTGGATGCATCATTTTTTCATGTAATCAAAGTTCTTATCTTTTGTATTTACTTCTATCACTTGTATGGTTAAGAATGTATTTCCTAAGCCAGGCATAGTGGCACACACCTGTATTCCCTGTGGCTTGAGAGGCTGAGGTTGGTGAATCACTTGAGCTCAAGAGTTTTTAGCTGCAATAAAGCCAAAGCCAATCAGGTATCCACGTTAAATTCAACACCAATATGTTGAGCCCCTGAAAACAGGAAGTGCTTCCAGGCTGCCTCCTGAGGAAGAATGGATCAGCCAAGGTTGGAAATAGAGCAGGTCAAAGCTTCTCTGTTGATCAGGAGTAGATTTGGATCCATGAATATCCTGAGTGAGATGGAGAATCCCAGTCTCCTAGATAGAGAGGAAGATGGAAAGAAAGTATTCCCTACATTAATGTGATCTTCACTATTAAGGTCACTTATTCATTGTGAATTTATTGTGGAATATGGTATTGTACATTGGCAGTTCTCTGAATTGCCATTATCTGTTCTTTTCACAGTCCTTACCTTTCTTAACTGTTCTTGGAAAATTTTCTTTGGTCTAGTTTTCATAATACTACTCTTATTTCTCTAATTTGTGAATATGTCTCATGGCCCTATTCTAGGTCCTGTTCTCTTTAGATTCTTTCATGTTTGTTGAGATCATCAGCTCCTGTGGGTTTAATTATGGTCTTTATGCATATGATTTCAAGATCTCTCTACAAAGCACTTTGCATGCATTATTTAGTTGAAGCATCATAACAACCCAATTAGGTTAAGTTGTACAGGTATTTTTATCTCTTTCACGGGTGAGGAAATTGAGACTCAGGGAATTGATGTGATTTACCCATACTTGCACAGCTCCTGTCAAAAGTGGAGTATTAACCCATTCTCCAGTCTGCATGGCCTCAAGTCCAACGTTCTATCCATCATAAAAATGTTTTTTACGTTGTCATAATAGCATATTTGAGTTTGAATCTTGAACAGATGTTACTTTTGAGACCTTGGGGTAAGGCATAGCCTTTTTCTGGGACCTCTATTTCTTCATCTCTAAAATTAAGGTATTGGATTGGATGATTTCTGTGGTCCCTTCCAACTCAATTCCATAAAATCATTTGACAAGTTTTTATTAAGTGTTTATTATGTGACCATAAACATCTTCCAGGAGTCAATTTTTTTCATATCTCCATCATTTCCTATAGAGCTTATTAGCTGTATTTTCTTCCCATCTGTCACACTTATGAGCAATGCACTTCAACTAACATTCTCTCCTGATGCCTCCTTATGGTGTAGACATGACCATACACAAGCTTGGCCAGATTCTATCAAACTGTAAAGATCTAATATACCAACCCAGTGACAGACTGCCTCTATTAACTGGGAACCAACAAAGCCAAGTTTCAGAAAGGCTCCTTGAAGCTGGATGTTTGGCTACTAGATGATCAATCTTTGACCACAGCAACACATGGAGGTGCAGTGCTGGCCTTGTAGTCAAGAAGATCAGATTTGAAATCTGGTCTCAAATGCTCAGGGTATGTGATCCTGGCCAAATCACTTAACTTCTCTCTGCTTTAGTTTCGAAATGAGAGTCATAGTAGCACCTACCTCCCAGAGTTCATGGTCTTTGTAAAGCTTCTAGCATAGTATCTGGCACAAAATAGACAGTTAAAACTTAATTCCATTCCTTCTTTCCTGTCAAGATGTGGGGGCTGCAGCTTATGTCAGTAGCAAAATTAGCTACACCAATGAAATTGTGGATCCTTGAAATGCTGAAATAAATATATATTCTCTTGTCTTAATTTGTGGTGTAGCAGATAGGTGTGTGGTCTTGTTGTCAGTGTCCACATCTTGCTGCTGACCCATGTACTACCTTTGTGATCCTAAAGTAAGTCTCTGTGCTTCAGTTTCTTTCATCTGTAAAATGAAGGAATTGGATTTGATGCCCTCTAGTTTCCTTCCAGCTCTAAATTTATGATCCCATGACTCCTACATTTGGGCAACTTTTAGGTTTTGGTTTGTGGTCAGTGTTTTTGTTTGACTACTATAGAACATAAGATGTAAACGTTTGTGTGTGCGTACAAATAGACTTTCCCCCCTTCTTTTGAGTTCAAATCCAGTTTCAGACATGAGCTCTGCAGCCAGTTTATTAAACTGGTAAATTATTTAACTTCTGCCTACCTCTTTTCATGTGTAGAGTGGGGATAATAATAAAACCTAACTCCCAGAGATGTTGTTAGGATTAGATCTTTAAAGGGCTTTGCAGACCTTAGAGTGCTATATAAATGCTAGCTGCTAGTGTTTTTATTATTATTATTACTGTTACTACTTTTAAATTATTTTATTACTTGAATTATTATTTATATTTTTTTTGGATTGTATTTGAGAAGCATCCAATACCAAAATCTCTGAAGAATTGATTGTTGATGATTCAGAGGGCAATGGAAAGATACTTGAAGGGTGTAAATGGGCTGTAGAACATGAACAGTGATGACTTGATTGCAAGAGGATTGGTAGAAGAAAGACCTTTCAAATCTAAACACAGTTACTTTCTCCTGTCCAAAGCGCCTGGAAGGTGATGTTCTCTGAGCCTAGTATGGCTTTTTCTAAACAAATCTTACTTTGCGTGAAGGGTTTTGGATTTCCTGAATATCCCAACAAAGCCATCCTTAAGTCTAAACTTGTATTCAGTCATACCACTGTATTGTTAATATTAAGGTGATTATTATCATCTTCCTCCTAGGGCCAGCACATTAGAAGTATCCAGAAGATGCTATTTATATTCTGCTTAGTGACAACGTTAGAGTCACATCTGTATTAGTCAAGAAAAAAGCACAATTTGATACAGTAGAAGAAAAGCTTAGCTTAATTACTTATATATTGGTAATTGATAATGAAGACTGGAAGAATACTCATAAATTTATACTCATAAATTTTTTTGTCATGCCAGTTTGATCTGTCTTGTCTGTCTTGTCTTTAGCTTTGTCTTGGAACCCAAAGTATAGACAAAAGAAGAATTTATTTCCATGTCATTCTTAAAGGAAAGAACTCTAACGATGACTGTTGTTTTCATGTTTTCTTTTTTCCCCAAATTTATTATTTGTTTTCAGTTTGCAACAATCACTTCCATAAGTTCCAAATTTTCTACCCCTTCCTCTCCGGGACTGTATGCAATCTTACATGGGCTCTACACATACATTCCTATTAAACACATTTTCACATTAGTTGTGTTGCATAGAAGAATTAAAATGAGTGGGAGAAACCATGAGAAATGTTTTCATTTTTTAATAAATTGCAAGGTTGATAAAAGAATTTTCAGAAGTATATCCTCCTGATTAGGATAAACAGATCCATAAAGACCAGTCACCAGTTAGTGTCATTACTGAGGGAATATCAGCAAATTTTTGAGTTTTTTGTTCAATACGTTCCCAATGCTTAAATATCTTTTATCTTGATCAGAGCTGTTAGCATTTATAAAATACGCAGATAAAAGAGAGTTCCTTGGCTTGAAATTAAAATACCTGTGTGAAAGCAGCAACACTGCAGATTGATTAGGTAGGGCCCAGAGTCAGGAAGATATGGGAGTTCAAATCCAGTCTCTGACACCAATTTTGTGGTCGTAGGCAAGTTAACTTAACCTTGGTTTGCCTCAGTTTATCTATAAAATGGGAATAATAACACAACTGCGGGGTTGTGAGGATCAAATGAGATAACAAAGTGCTGAACACAGTACTTGGCACATAGTAAGGGCTCTTTAAATATTAGCTATTATCATCATTATATCCATAATGCTCATTTTTGAAATTTTACGATCAACCTAAATGCCCTTAACTCCAACACTGATAGTCTTTCTCTGACGAGGTGGTATATAACACCTGATCTGATTATATGAGGTAAAAGTGCAAAGAGTTGCTGAATTAATGGGTAGCACTAGATGACTCTCTAAGATCTGTTTTCATTGTGAAATTTATCATCTTGTGTCTTGCTCTTTTTGTTTGAAAATGGTTACTGGTGCTAATTCTGATATTCTTATTTATGATGATTGTTGAAAGATCAGATATGGCATTGACTTTTTCTAGTCTCAGTACATTTGAAGAGTCTACTTTGGTTTGTTGAAGGGCTCTAGAAGTGACCTACCTGTCTCAGTTTGTCATTATGCCACCATTTAGACAGCTTCCTGTCCTCATTGCTACAGCTCAGGTACATCTGCTTACTATTACTACCTACCTTCCACATTATATAGCTCTGCACCATGTTGCTTGAAGTTGTATTTCAGCGTCTTTAATATGTTTCTTCTTCGGGTCCCCTTATGATCTTTTTACTGCAGCTCATGAAATAAGCAGATAATGGCCCATCTTTCATACATATTGTGCCCAATAGAGTTATGTTGCAACTAGGTTAGAAGACTTCTGTTATTGTAACCTTGACTTTGTAACAGAATAGTAGGATACAAAAAAGGAATGTAGAAGCTGGTTTTAAATGATACTTCCAGCACTCCATGAAGTTCAGATCAACACATAAGAACAGCATGAAATCTTAGGATTATATAGGATCTTCTGGACACTAATAATTATTTCTGTATTTGCATAGGTGCCTGTGTTAGAAAATAACTGTACAATATATGCTCCCTGAGGGCAGGGACTATGTATCTGTTTCCTAACGTAGGCCACATAGTAGATGGCTTAATAAATTCTTGTTAACTACTTGACTGATCGCTAATGGTTATGACTTGAATATACAAAAGAAGTTCATGGTGTGTTTTGTGTAATTAGCGGGGTGTCATAACTGATAAGCTCAAAAAAGACTAATATGAGAACTTGCAACAGAGAGACCATCATCTGTCTGTCCATCCATCCATCCATCCATCCATTCATCCATCCATTTATAATGAGTTTCTCCCCAATTACCTGTAAAGATAATTTTTAACATTTTTTTAAAAGAAATTTGAATTTCATATTTTCTCCCCAGCCTCCTTCATCTCTCCCCCTCCCTAAGATAATAAGCAATTTGATACAGGTTGTATATGTGCAGTCATGTAACGCGTATTTCCATATTAGTCATGTTGTGAAAGAAGAAACATACCAAAAGAAAAAAACTGAGAAAAAATAAATTGAAAAATAGTATAATCTGCATTCAGACTCCATCAGCTTTTTTTCTGAATATGGATAGCATTTTTTCATCATGAGTTCTTTGGACTTGACCTGGATCATTGTATTGCTGAGAATAGCTAAGTCATTTTGCAGATGATTATCTTATATGCAGTGGATAAATCATGTATACAATTAAGGGCTTTCATTATAGAGAAATGAAAGTCATTTAATTCTACTGTTCAAGCATGTATTTCTTAATAATGTCCTTATATAACCCTGATTGCCTCCGAAAACCAAACAGTACGCTATTATCTAAGGAAGTAAAAATCATGGCTTGAGACTTGTAACATACTTTTGATGAGATTTGTGGGTAAAGCATGGAATTAGTATGACGTGAAGCTACATATAGAATGAAAGTGATATCCAACCTTCTTCAGTGCTGTTAACTGTGGGCTTGTTACAGATATTGTCAGTATCAGAAGAGCCATATTTAACATACATGTTTTCCAACAACAGTAATTATTGGAATTCTTGTATTTGTTAAAAAAAAAACTTCACAAAAAAAATACAAAGTTGAAGGATCATTTAAGTCTTCATGTAATTTAATGGGTTATGCTGATAGAAAATAGGGATAATTGTAATAAAAATTAAATTAGAAATAAGGAAAAACTTCTGTAAATGGCTTATGATGGTGGTTACAATCTTTCTTTGAAAATAGGCAGCATGCATTTAAATGTAGTCCTGCTTTGAGATAGGGAGATAGAAAGATAGCCTGTAATTTTTATCAGTTGCTAAAGTATTCTTGGCCTGCCCAGAAGAAAATCTGAGGTATTTTCTACAAACTGTGGGACTTCAGAGGCCGTTTGGTCCAACTCATGCCTGAATAGTTACCTTCAACCACATAAACCCAATTGGTCATTAAGCCTTTGCAGAAAGAGCCTCCAGTGCAGTAAAACCTGCTCTCTCTCCTGAGCAGAATATACTTTTAGATAATTATAATTTTTAGGAATCCATTCTAAATTTGCCTCTTAGTAACTTCCATCTATCAATTCTCATTCTGCCATCATGGGCCAACGGAGTTAAGTCTCTTATCTCTTTCTTGCATGTGACAGTTCTTTTTTCTAGCTCCGGATTTCCAAGTTTCTGAATCCATTATCATATCTCTTCTTCAGAATCTTCATGATCTATATGTGGTACAATTGCTAGGCCTTTCATCATCCTAGTACCCTCTGTACCCTCTTTTGTGTAGTCAGCACTTTATTAATGTCCTAACTAAAATGTGGCACTTAAAACAGCATTGTAAATGTGGTTTAATCAGGGCAGAGAAGTGTTGTTATTATCACCTCCCTAGTTCTGGAGCCCAAGAACGTAAAGGATACCGTATCACATTTAGCTTGTAGTCCAGCTCATTTTGAGTTTACTGATAAACTGCTATATAGCTACGCTTCTCCACTTTTGTACTTAGGAAATTGATTTTTTTAAGTGACATGTAAGAGTTTACATTTGTATTTTATTAATTTTCCTTTATTAAATTAGCCCAATGTTTTAACCTGTCAGAATCATTTTGGATCTTGATTCCGTTAGCTGTCTTCCAGCTTTGTGGATAGGCACGCAATACATGTCTTTATCTGTGTCTGATGAAAGTTAATGTGAGGCCAAGCACAGGACTCTGGGGCATACTCCCCTGGAGACTTTCATGTGGTGATATTAAACCATTAGTGGTCAACATCTTTTTTTGGATCTTTCTATTTAACCAGTTCTGAATCTATCTACTCTCATCTAGACAAAATGTTTCCAACACAAATATACTTTAAAATATTTTTTGTAGTTACATAGTAAATAGTCTTATTCATTAAAAAAAATTGATGTTTTAAAGTGCAAATTTAGCATCATTTGGAAGGATTTTTCTCCCCCTAACCTTGCCCATTAGATATTCTGTAATGTTGAAAAGCTGGTTCTGCACTTCTGTACTTAAATATTAAGTACATTAAAACTTAATGGGTTTTGACTAAATCAGGCAAAGGCCAACAAACAATCTGAATTATAGACTCAGAAGTTTTGTTCCTTTTAAGTATGTAGAGCAATTTATAGATCTAATAAAGTGTTACTTGATAGAGATAATTATGAATAGACAAGGATTATTTGCATAGTTTGCGTATGAACAGATTCTTGAGAGTAATTTTAAACTCATTTTATTTAAATATTTCCCTGTAAATCTTTTTTTATATTTAGTATACCCTTTCTTCACAAAAATGTAAATCTTTGCCCAACCCTTGTCTGAGTTATGAATTTTAAATTAACCAAGTGTGAATTAATGAATCTACATGCATAATATAGCTCTTTGTCTAAAGGGAGCTAGTTTTGATGAAAGGAAAAAAATCTGACAGATAAATTCAGCATTCTTATTTACTTATTTGTAGCGCAGTGTAGCACTGTATTTCGTAGATATATTGAAATCCGTGTTCAAAATGTAATTAAACATATAATTGTCATTTGAGAATTAATATATTTGAATAATCTCAAATAATCATTTGATTTCAAATAATGAATTTCAAAAAATAAAATTTAATATTAAAATACTGGCTATGTATTGTTGCAGAAATATTTCTGGTGGTTTCAGCAAGGAAAAGGTTCCAGTAAGGAAGGAGATCAGCTTGGTGCTCTGGAGTGGGTCTCTTTTGAAGCATTCCTAATGAAAACTTGCTTGCTTTACCATGTGTAGCAGGAGCTGAAGGAGAATTTCCAGTGTCTTATCATTGATTCTATCTTTTGTGGCAGTCAAATAACCCTTTCGTGATGTTAGTTTTAGGGAGGAAGAAGGAAAATGATTACAAAAACAATGAGAAGAAACTTGTGAATAGGATCTTTGTTGTCATCCTTCTATACCATCTTCATAAGAAAACTGAGCCTTTATTTTTGTGGAAAAAAGATTCTCAAAATTGAAAATGTCGTTTCTTGATCATAATAAGACCAACAGACCAAGATGGAAGGTAATTCAAAAATCATTTTTATTTGTATTTAGAATGTCTTGGTTATTGACATTTGGATAAAGAGTATACTCCGTATTTGGGGAATACCTCTTTAAATAAAGTCACACTGTGAATACATCAAAAAAGAAAATAATAGGCATTTGGCCAGTTTTCCTATCCTGAACCCTGTCTTAGTTTTTCCTCTAACTCCCTCCATGCTGTGAATTGACAGACTGGTTTCATAGGCTTAGGTGTAAGGCACCACAGGGAGCTGAATTATTCCATTCCTTAAGCATTACCTAGAGCAGAGGTGGTGGTCAAGTGCTTGGGTTTCAAATAACTTTCTGGAAAATTGCTTGTAAACTAAGTAGAGTGGTATCAGTATGTCAGCACAATTAATCATTGGAAGGGAATATTGTCCAATTTGAAAGTTAAATTTTCTATGAATATTTGGAAGATGATTTGTAATGAGGATTTATACTTTCTGTCAATTCATTAAGTCTTCTCAAATCAGCCAGGATGTGCCCTATCTTCTCTAATGATAATGTTTTGGGAACTTTACCAAGATGTTTTATATTTGATTTTTTACTGTCTGTCCTTAGAACTGTATAAGCAGATTTTAGTAGATCTGGTATTTTCCTGTACATTAAAGGTTATAAAACCTAAACCTAATATAGTTTCATGCTCCCTGATGAGACAGTCAGTAAGTATTTTGATTTATTGTTCTAAGTAGTGAGAACCTTCCTAGTAATTTATAGTAGACATTCTGCATAATTTCCCCAATTTCCTATTTATCAGGATAGTAAAATTAATTAGGATTTAATTTTTTAAATATGTGGAAGATATAAACGTACACTTACTAAAAATATGTTGTTCATCAGATTCTCATCTAGTTACACTTAATACTTCTATTTTGGTCCCCCTTTTTCCAGGGCCAAGGTTTCCTAATCTCATATAACTGCTGACTGGTCCACTCTAACTATAAGCCTCTGTTTTCCCTTAGTATGTTTTGATAAAACACAGTTTTAACACTAGCTGTTGTTTATAAAAGTTAAAGAAAGCTGGAGGGCAAGGTAAAGTCTATGGTGTTGATAGGCCATTATCTCTTGGTCACTTGTCCCTTTAGGCCACCTCATTTACATAACTCTCATTCTTACTGTGAAATGACCAAATATCATTTGACTTACTTGGACAGTGACATTCTTCATTTGCATAGCTTTGCATCTTCTGGCTCAGAAAATGTTGAACATCAGTGTGATTGGTTGGTCCCTCGTTGTATTTGTTTGCCCTTCATTCTTGAAGAGGACCATGACATCAGGAAGGTAATGTTATGACATGCAAGTGAAGTTGCATTTAAGTGAGGGAGGGCTGTACAAAGTTAGCAGCTTCGCACTCTTCCTGAGCCATGTGGCTGCAGTAGCAAGGTAATAGATCAGAACAACTGGAGATGGCCCCAGACGCAGCAGGAGAACGTGGCATTTGTAAGCCAAAGTCTTTCCTAGATCACACTTTGTCTGAGGCAGTGGCCATTCAGTGATTAAGGCTAGGTAAGAAAAGGCAAAGAATGGCCTCTTTTACCTAATTTTTTTTTTATTTAATTAACTTTTTACCTTCATTTTCACAAATTTTTGGGTTCCTAATTTTCTCCCCTTTTATCCCCTCCCCCCACCCCAATACCCCAAGCAATCTAATTTTCCGTATCTCCCATCTGCCCTCTCTTCTGTCATCCCTCCCTTCTCTTGTCTCCATCTTCTCTTTTCTCCTGTAGGGCCAGATGACTTTCTATTCCTCATTAACTGTATGTCTTCTTTCCTAGTTACAACAACAATATTAAACAGTTGTTCCTAAAAGTTTGAGTTCCAAATTCTCCCCATCCCTCCCTCCCCACCCATTCCCTTTGGGACAGCAGGCAATTCAATATAGGCCCTATCTGTGTAGTTTTGCAAATGACCTCCCTGATAGTCGTGTTGTGTAAGACTAACTGAATTACCATCCCTCCTAACCTGCCCCTCATTGTTTCTCTTCTGTCTTTTGATCCTATCCCTCCCCAAGTGTTGACTACAAATTGCTCCCTCCTCCCTTTGCCCTCCTTTCCATCATCCCCCCCCTTGCAATATCTCCTTCTCCCCCCCCTTTCTTATACTGTAAGATAGGTTTTCATACCAAAATGAGTGTGCATTTCACTCCTTCGCTTAGTCAAATGTGATGAGGGTAAACTTCTTGTTTTTTTTTTTTTCTTTCTCAGCTCTCCTCTTTTTCCCTCCACTAAAAAAATCTCCTACTTGCCTCTTAAATGACATATAGTTACCCCCTCTTTCCTCCCACTACATTTCTCTCTCACCATTTACCTTAATTTCTTTTAAGGTATGGTCCCATCCTATTCAGTTCACTCTGTGCTCTCTGTCTCTGTATGTGTGTGCATGTGTGTATGTGTGTGCATGCGTGTACATGTGTATGTGTGGTCCCACCAACTACCCAGATACTGAAAAGTTTTAAGAGTTAGAAATATTGTCTTTCCCTGTATGAATGTATACAGTTCACTTCTGGTAAGTCCCTTAAGACTTCTCTTTGCTGTTTCCTTTTTCATGCTTCTTCTCATTCTTGTGTTTGAAAGTCAAATTTTCTTTTCAGCTCTGGTCTTTTCATCAAGAATGATTGAAAGTCCTCTGTTTCATTGAAAGACCATATTTTCCCTTGAAGTATTATACTCAGTTTAGCTGGGTAGGTGATTCTTGGTTTGAGTCCTAGTTCCTTTGCCTTCTGGAATATCCTATTCCACGCCCTTCGATCCCTTAATGTAGAAGCTGCTAGATCTTGAGTTATCCTGATTGTATTTCCACAGTACTGGAATTGTTTCTTTCTAGCTGCTTGCAAGATTTTTTCCTTGAGCTGGGAGTTCTGGAATTTGGCCACAATGTTCCTAGGAGTTTCTCTTTTTGGATCTCTTTCAGGTGGTGATCGATGGATTCTTTCAATACTTATTTTGCCCTCTGGTTCTAGAATGTCAGGTCCTTGGTAATTTCATGGAAGATGATGTCTAGGCTCTTTTTTTGATCATGAGTTTCAGGTAGACCCATAATTTTTAAATTGTCTCTCCTGGATCTATTTTTCAGGTCAGTTGTTTTTCCCATGAGATATTTCACATTCTCTTCCATTTTTTCATTCTTTTGGTTTTGTTTGGTGATTTCTTGGTTTCTCGTAAAGTCATTAGACTCCATCTGTTCCATTCTAATTTTGAAAGAACTATTAAATTCAGTGAGCTTTTGAGCCTCTTTTTCCATTTGGCTCATTCTGCTTTTGAAAGCATTCTTCTCCTCATTGGCTTTTTGAACCTCTTTTGCCAATTGAGTGAGCCTATTTTTCAAGGTGTTAATTTCCTCAGCATTTTTTTGGGTCTCCTTTACCAAGGTATTGACCCATTTTTCATACTTTTCTTGCATCTCTGTCATTTCTCTTCCCAGTTTTTCCTCCACCTGTCTAATTTGCTTTTCAAAATCCTTTTTGAGCTCTTCCAAGGCCTGAGCCCACCCGCCACCCCCCTGGGGTGTCTGGGGTACCGAGGCCCCGCCCTCCACATCTTTCCCTGATGGCAAGAATACGTCCTCGTCATCAGATCCGAAGGTCAGGATCATTTGCATTTGTTGGAAAAAACTCTCTATAGTCTTATTTTTCTTCCCCTTTCTAGGCATTTTCCCAGCCAGTTACTTGACTTCTGAGATTCCTTTCCACCCCCCGCCTGGATCCGCCCAGCTAGTGCTTGGCCTCTGAGATTCAAATGGGCTTTCTGGCAGCAAGCTTTAGTTCTGGCGCTGGGGTGGGGGCAGGGCCACCTCCCAGGCTCAGTTCCCTCAGGGGCTTTATGCAGAGATTTTCAGGAACGGAGCAGGTGGGGGCGGGGTGGGGGGGCCCGCCTCCTAGGCTCAGTTCCCTCGGGGGCTTTATGCAGAGGTCTTCAGTAATAGAGCGGGGTGGGGGCAGGGCCGTCTCCCAGGCTCAGCTCCGTCAGGTTTTATGCAGAAACCTTGCGTAATGAAGATCCTGCCTGCTGTTGGGGGATTCCTGAGTCCTGGGCCGCTGCCGCCTCAGCCGCTGCCCACGCCTCTGCCTCTGCCGCTTCCTGCTCCCGTCTCTGCCACTTCCTGCCCCCGTCTCTGCCTCCGCCGCTTCCTCCCGAGGGGGCCCGAGTCACGGAGACGCCCTGCTCCCCCTCTCGTCCAGCCCAGCCTTCTTTCTCACTGACCTGTAACTTCTGTGGGCAGAGGGACTTTCCCGGCTGCCGGAGCTTCCGTGGCTGAAGCCTGCTCGGATCAGCTTCTCTGGGGCCATAGCCAGAGCAGCGTTGGGGTGGGGTCCGCTTTCCGGGGCGCGATGGACCGTGGGGACGTGTCTCCAGGGCTCCCTGGAACGGAAATCTCTTCCACTCCGTTTCTGCACACCTTGTATTGACCCAGAAGTTATGGGGGTCTCTTTTTACATTAATTCCATGGGCTTTGGTTTTGGAGCTCATAAACGTGCGTCCTTCTACTCCGTCATCTTGGCTCCGCCCCTCTTTTACCTAATTTAAAAAAAAAAAATTAATCTGGGAGGGAAAGACCCTTGGGGTTTCTGGCCAAAATAGATCAGTTTTCCTTATTTCCAAATAGCTAGGAAGTGGGGTATCCTGGTAGCATATATGTATTACTTACTTTCAGATAATTAAAGTAGTCATTTTACTATATAAATTCACTATGCACTAAAGCTGTACGTCTTTCTTTGCTTTATAAAGTACTTGAATTTTTTCAATATTTTGGGGTTATTAGGACTGACAGTTTTTATTGTAGACTACAACTAAATGTTGATGAGGGTTAAATCTGTACTAATCCTGTGATACATTCTAGAAATACATCTCTCTTTCCTCTCATCCGATTTCATCAGCGTAGGGAACTCCATGTGCATCAATGCAGATAGGTATCTACTCAGTAATTTTTAGTCCAGAAGTTGCTGGGAATCCTAATCCTGTTGTCCTCCATTCCTAGTTCAACAATTATTTCATGCTGGAGCTACAAAGACAAATAACTGCCTTCTCTCAGCAGCTTTACCCAGAAATTCAGCAACTATTAGAGACTTTCTCAAAATGAGAGGGCAGCATGGTGTAGCAGGGAGAGTGTCCAGTTTCCCAAATGAAATGAAGTTATTTCTACTCCTGTTCATTTACGGACCCAGATCGTTGTCCATCTGAAGTACACAAGCAGGGTATAGTATATGTGTCAGTTACCTCAGCTGAACTGCATATCATACTTTTGCATTCCTAATCCATTGTTTAAATTTTCTTTTGTGAATTGCTAAACCGGTCCTTTTGAGTGACCATATTTTCATATTCATTACAAGAATAAAAACTTCCACTCCTGAAAATGTAATTAAAATGGCTCTTTTTTTTCCTCAATGACCCGGCTACACGCTTCCCTGGACCCTCTTTCCTCCCCCAACTCCCTAATAATCTAGTCATTTCATTTGTCAGAGCTTTTCTTACTCTTATTCACTCTGTCTTTACCAGAATGCAAACTTATTTCAGGCTTTCATTGTCTTCCACCTGAATTAGTGCAGTAGCTCCCAACTGTTATTCCCTTCTCCTTCCCAAAAAGTCAAAACACCATTCTGCCTAATTTTGCATATTAGTTATTCTCAGTTAATCATTTAAATATGCTAGTGATAGCCTAAGTGATATTGTGTTGTTTTAAAATCTTGCCATCTTTAAAAAGTATTAAAAACTTTTAATGCTGTTGTGGGGCAATGAGATGGTGCAGCGGATAGAACACTGGGCTTGGAATCAGGAAGACGCATCTCCATGAGTTCAAATCGGGCCTCAAACACTTTCTCTGTGACCCTGGGCAAGTTATTTAACCCTATTTACCTCAGTTGCTTCATCTGTCAGAGGAGCTGAAGAAAGAAATGAATGGCTTCAGTATCTTTGACAAGAAAACTCTAGATGGAAGTAACAAAGAGGCAGCCACAACTGAATGAACTCACCAGTAACAAAAATGTTGTTCCATTGTGAGACAAGGTAAACTGATTAACTTAAAAGCCCATTAATTACCTAATGTTCAGGTTACCGTAATACATCCTTCCCTCCCCAGCTTCCCTATTCCCATTCACTAAAGCCCAGTGGCTTCCTACAATCTCCAGATCAGATATGAGCTCCTCTGTTACTCAGAGTCATTTATAACCTAGCCTTCTTCTACCTATCTTGTCTTCTTATGCCTAACTCGTTTCCACACACTCTTCCTTCCAGTGACATCAATGAACTCCTTGCTGTTCATGGGGGCAGCTAGGTGGTGCAGTGAATAGAGCACTAGTGCAGGAGTCAGGAGGATCTGCGTTCAGATCTCATCTCAGACACTTGACACTCACTAGCTGTGTGACCTTGGGCAAGTCACTTAACCCCAGTTGCCTCATCCTGGGTCATCTCCAGTCATCCTGATGAATATCTGGTCACTGGATTCAGATGGCTCTGGAGGAAGAGTGAGGCTGGTGACCTGCACAGCCCTCCCTCACTCAAAACAAAGTCAAGTGCAAGTCATGTCATTATTTCTCTGATGGCATGGTCTTTAGCAATGAAGGACAAACACATACACACATAATGGCTAGTGATAGAAATGTCATAAAAAAAGTGAATTAATAAAACATTTTTTAAATGTGGGGAAGAAAAAAAAACATTAGAAAGGTGTACAAATAGAGCATTTTATTATCTCATATTATGTATATGTGTGTATATATATTTTTTAAAACTACCTATAGGTAGTTTATAGTTAAATAGTTTCTTATTTTTTGCATATTGAAATGTTTGTGTTTTATGAACAAGTTCTCAATAAAAATACTTTTTTTTTTTAAGGGAAGAGAAGAGGCTATCAATGTTCCATCAGAAAGCTGTCCTACTTGGAACTATATATCACTCTGAGGATTTAAATACATCTTCCAAAAGTGATTGTTCAGTGTTCAACCTGTTCTCCCCACCCAGTTAGCTTTTTAATGTTTGCGGTGCGGGGGAAGCTGAAGAGGGCTAAAGGAGTTAATATTTGATAATATAGTATTTCTACCATTGGCTTCTTGAATTAAATATTGAACTTTTGGGGGGGTATAGTTATATTTTGGGAGGACAAAATTTGACCCAGGATATAATAAGATCAGAATAGTAGAGAACTATGTAATAACAGTTTTACCAAATTTATTTCTAAGACTACCCAGGAAAAGTAGTTGACCTATTTGTTTAAGGCAGTGGTTCTCAAATCTTTTTGTCTTAGGAACCCTTTATGCTGTTAACAATTATTGAGAGCCCCCTTCCCTCCAAAGAGCTTGTGTGGATTATCTTTTGATATTTACTATATTAGAAATGAAAATATTATTATTATGAAAAAGTTTTGACCTTGAATACTCTCCAATTTGAGAACCATTGGTTTAGGGCATTGAACTATGGATGTAGTGATTTTGTTGCTTCACTCTTTGATTTAATTGTCTCATAAAGTTTGCATTTATATGAAAGATTTCACATGCTCAGATTTACCTGAAGTCATTTTGCTAGGAGGAATAACACTTGCTACTTGTTTATATTTTACAGATTTCTAATACAAGCCAGTTCAGTTTAAAGGTGGTCAAATAATATAAGCTGTTTTCCTAAATTTCTCCTTTTTTAGCAGTTTTTTCCTTGTATAATCTCTCCCTCTCTTACTTGCTTTCTTCAGAGTTCAGCTCAAAGACTGCCTCTTCCACAAGGTCTCTTCTGATTGCTTTCTGAAGCTGATGTCCTCCTCCAGAAAGTACTTTGTATGTGTTTTTAATTTATGTATCTGTGGGCCTTTTGTCCCTCATGCCATAGAATGTGAGCTCCTTGAGGGCAGGTGTTCTCTTTTTTGTCTTTGTATTCCCAGCATCTTCTCATATCTCTTCTTTGGAGCCATGTTCTTTCCATTTATATAAAATGTTGGAGTCAGCCCTAAGTACAAGTCCCCCCTCTAACACTTAATAGATGTGTGATCCTGAGCAAATCACTTCCCGTTCAATTAGTCTTAGTTTCTTGCCTTGTGAAAAGATTAGTGTTCCTTCCAGTTTTAAGTGTACAATCCTAAAACTATTTTGCTGAACTGTCTAGATTATGCCTATAATTGTAATCTCATTCAATAAGCCTAACATTCAGAAGGACACCAGAGAAATCGACTGCAGATAAGCCCTACATGAACTGGACTAAAAAACCTTTTTATAATGCAAATAGGTTCAAGCCTGACTATAAGTTATCTAGCATCTGTTAAAGGCGTGAAAAAATGGAGCCATCTATGACTTTGCTGTTTGAATGAGTAGCACTGGCAGGTGTAGAGGAAGGGCCATACCTCTGGGGTGTATCTGTGGCAGCTAGACTGCTTTGGTGGCTTCTTAGTGTCTCCTTATAGATGAAAATAACAGAACTTGGAAATTGTCTCTTTTCTTATAAAATGAAGTTTTTTAGTTACTTTGTCACTGTTGTTAAGCAGAATAACTAGTGCTTTGTCAAAGTATATTTTTCAAAGAGAAATTTAAATTCAGTATTTAAAAGCTAACCCAGTATAGAATGTCCCTCACATAATTCCTTATGTAAATTATGGTTGCATAAGGAATTTGGCATGATTTATAATTGGTTATTAATACTGAGTCAGTAGCTGCTTATCAAATTGAAACATTAGAATCTTAAATTGAGAATTAAGTTCTTTTATACCCATGTTGAAACAGCCGAAGAGAAAACATAAAGCAGCATCTATTAGGTGTGATGAAGATCAAAGTCTCACTGTTTTCTTCCACTCAAGCATGTTCTGAACCTGACAGCAAGAAGAGGAAGCTTCTGACTTCAGTGGTAAGAAAATTAACAGCATAAGTACCACTACAAAACAAAAGTTTGAAACAACAATTGTGTTGGAAAGTCTACTTTTTCAGATTTTAAATCTTTTACCCAGTTTAGAGAAAATCATTATTTCTTCCATGTTTTCATGCCTTTTGAAGGTTTTAAAGGTAAGAATATTATTAGTACTAGTATTGTTAACAAAATAAGAATTTGAATAAAGGATTGAGTCAGAAAGGCTACTTTTCCTTAGCTTTTAAAAAGTCTACATGAAATTTATTTACATATTTTATAGTTACATTATCCGAATTTCACCCATTATTCCTTCCCCTTTTCTCCCAGGGAGCCAGCTCCTGTAACAAAACATGTTGTTTTTTTTTAAGAGGAGGAAAGGGGGAAAAATCAGTTCATCCAAAAAGTGTGAAAATATGTGCAGTGTACCATACTTACAGAAGTCTTACTTAATGCAGAAGGGTGTGGAAGATGTTTTCTCATCTCTTCTTGGGAGCCATGCTTTGTAATTTAGCAGTTCTTGCTTTCAGTTGTTTTTTGGCGGTGGGTTCTTTCCATTTTCACTGTTGTAGTCCATATGTACATCATGGGTCTGTTTACTTCACTATAAATCATTTTATGAAAGTATTCCTTGTTTTTTATAGCACAGTACTATTCCATCACATTTATGTCCTATGGATATCTTTTTTGCAAAATAGCTTACTTTTTCATATTTTAGTCTTTTACACAGATTTCCAGAAGTCATAGATGGCTCCATTTTTTTCATGCCCTTAACAGATGTTAGGCACCTGCCCTCAAGGAGCTCACATTCCATGGGGTGAGGGACAAGAGGCCCACAGATAAGTAAATTAAAAAATATATACAAAGTACTTTCTGGAGGAGGAGATCAGTTTCTGAAAGCAATCAGAAGAGGCCTTGTGGAAGAGGCAGTCTTTGAGCTGAACTTTGAAGCAAGAGGAAGAGATTCTACAAGAAAGAGAAAATTGCTAAAGGAGAAATTTAGGAAAATAGCTTATATTATTTGACTATCTTTAAGCTGAACTGGCTTGTAATCAGGCTTTTATCCAGTTGACATAGGTCTTACCTTCTATCTACCAATTTCCTCAAGTGTTCTTTTGAATGTTAGGCTTGTTGAATGAGGTTACAGTTATAAGCATAATTTGGACATTCCAGCAAGATAGTTTTAGGACTGTAGACTAAAGCTCGGAGGGACGCTGATCCTCCTAGAGACTTGCTCACAGTCACACATCTATTAAGTGTTGTTTGTACTTAGAGCTTTCTGATGCCAGGCTTTTAGAACTACTGAGTCACTCTGCCTCTCCCTTCTGTTTCATTTCAGGCTTCTCTTTTGCAAGAGGAGAGTGAATACTGAGTTTTCTATTCAGTTTTTAGCAGGGTGCCATTTGAAATTCTGATCAAATCTTTAAAACATTGGCTGCCATCAAGCCCCTGTCATGGTCCATTAACTCATTCTCTAGCACTCTATTCTGCTTTGTAGGAAAAATACTCAGCATTACCTTATTCGATATGGTACTTCTCTTCTGGCATCCAGCTAAACTGTGTGATCCCAAAGTCCACCAGGAGGAGAGCACATCATTGCCAGATCATCTTCCTTGGTTACAGGTTGCAGCCAAGTGAAACATAAACTGAACTTATGCTATTATGTAATACTGGATCATTTTCAATATAAACTTAGTTTACTTAGGGCTCTTCTGAGGAATAAAAATGATCGTAATGTATGTTGTAAATATTTTAAAGAGCTTGGTATGTGACAGTTTAATAGTTTATAGGCCTTTATATTTGTATAGTATTACAGAAGTAGTGGGGTTGGGCTTTCTTACTCAAAGAAACTGCTTTATGGACTGTGTAGACCATAAAGAAGCTGTTTACTAGTTAATGTGAGTAGAATTTCACTTTCAACTTAAAATGTTTTTGTCCCAAATTTGGATTCTCCTGTCCAATCCAGTAAGCATTCATTAAAGAACCAATTATGAACTTGGTACTGTGCAAGTCACTGGGTGCCAGAGACAGAACAAAAACAATTCTTGCCCTCATGAAAGTTACATTCTCCTGGGGAGAGTACAAATGAACAAAGCAAAGCTTACATGATAGTTTGGAAGTTTAGAATGTTACATTCTCCTGGGGAGAGTACAAATGAACAAAGCAAAGCTTACATGATAGTTTGGAAGTTTAGAATAAGAACTTACAGAATCCCATTTATTATTTTGAAATACATATGCTGTTGAAGATTCTCGCTAAAAAGGGTCACAATTGTATTTTTATCTTTTAGCTGGGTTGTCAAGGAAAACTATTTACTTTTAACAACCATAGGTATAAAAATAACACCATAAAGTAATGCAGTTTCTTCTAGAAGCCAGTTGTTATTTTGAGTAGTAATGTCTCATTATTTTGTAGCCATCTATGCCTTAATACAAAGCTGTGTCATTTATTGTGACGTCATTTTCACCTCTTAGTGAATTAGACATTAGAGACTACACATGGAGCTGTAGCTTTTGAAGCATCTCTGTGGTTCAGACATCACTAAGGAGCTTTATTCACTGTTGCACATGATTTATTCGTCTCATTTATTTTGCTCTTTATTTTTCTTGTTTGGTTTCATATATTTGGTCCAGATCTGTGATTTTGTTGACATAGAGAGTTGTGGAAATTCTTTTCACCAGTAACACCCTGTCAGTTGCTGTGTCATTTATGGAAAAAGATGATTTTAGAGAGATGAGAGAGTGCTTGTGTAGACTGATAGAGAGTGAAGTGAACAGAAGCTAAAGAACGATTTGTGCTGTGACCTTGGTGTGGTAAAAACTATTATGGGAGAAATATCTGTGGTAGATAACTGCTGCTGAAATAGATTTATGATAGAAGTAAATCCTAAGTTTTGTCATTATGTTGAAGCATAGGTTCAGGCCTCAGAGAAAACCTGAACAATTGTGTTTTAATCAGGATTCTTATAGGCAAAATTATATCAGAGTGACAGAGAAATAAATGTCTTCTTAGGCCATAAAAGTTAAACGATAGCTCTGCAATCCCTTATAACAAAGAAACTTTTAAAAGAGGGAGAAAGAGAAAGAAGAAAAAATTCATCAAAATTGATGAATACTCCCCCCCAAAATCTGATGAAATCTGAATAAGTGACATTTATCTAGGAGTTTAAGGTTTAGAAAACTTTTACGTACATTACCTCATTTGATCCTATGAAGAAGTTATTAATGTTATTATTATCCCTGTTTACAAGTGAGGAAACAGTCTAAGATGTTAAGTGACTTGCCCATGGTCACAAGACTGTTAAGTGTCAGCTGTCTTTTCCCAAGATTCCAGTGCTTCAATTACTAATACTTATTGGTCTGCCTTTTTTTTTTTTTAATGGAGCTTTAAATCAATTTGTTTACATTTGGAGGATTTCTGTTTTTTTAAAAACATTTGTGTCGCTTGGACTGTGACTCAGAACAAGGTAAAAGTAGTGAGTACTGGCCTTTAATACACCTAAAATGTTTTTATTTCCTACTTCAGAGATTTGGGGAGTTATAACATGATACTGGCTAAAGTAAAAAAAGCCCAGGATCTTATGAGGTATTTGAGTCAGACAAATATATATTAAGTGCCTACTGTATGCTAGGCACAGAACTGAAGATACAAGCGGGGGGGAAGCTAGTTTCTACCCTCAAGGAGCTTATATTTCTTTTGGGACAGAAAACATGTACTTATATAAGTATATACACAGTTTATGCAAGGGAGGGGACGAAATGCTAGCCAGCAGGACAGGATTCGGAATGATCTCAAGTGGGAGGTAATATTTGAACTAAACTTTGAAGGAAACTAGGGATCCTAAGATGTTAAAGTGAGGAAGTAGTTCAGGCATGAAGTAGGCTGAGCAAAGACCCAGAAGATAGAATGTCACGTTAGAGAGGGGTGGGGTACCTGTAGCCTCAAGGCCATGTGTGGCTGGCTAGGTCCTCAAGTACAAGCCTTTGACTAAATCTAAACTTCATGGAACAAATCCCCTTATAATAAAAGCATTTGTTCTGTAAAACTTGGACTCAATCAAAAAGGCCACACCTGAGGACCTAGAAACCATAGGATCTGGCCAAGTTGGAAAGGATGTGAAGGGAAGTAATACTAAGATTGGAAAGGACTTTCAGTGGCTGTCTGAGGTGTCTGTCTTTAATTCAAAAGCTAAACGAAACCATTGGATTTTATTGAGCAGGTGAGTGACTTCCTCAGCCTTAAGAATATTACTTTGGTAACTGCATAAGTGAAGGATGGATTGGACAGGGTGTGTATGTTAAGGAGATAATTTATTAAATTAGGGATAAACCACCATGGCAAGGCTGCTTAGTGCTTGGTCATTTTGGTGTTGTGTTGTTTTTGTTTTCTTTAACTTTAAAATTTTCCAAATAAGTACTTTTATGATATATATAGATACACATATACTCACACGTATAAACATTTTTTTTTCTGATATTAGGTGCTGCTAGTGAGCAGTAGTCGTCATCCAGACAAATGGATTGTCCCTGGAGGAGGCATGGAGCCTGAAGAGGAGCCGGGCGTGGCTGCTGTTCGAGAAGTGTGTGAAGAGGTATATATATAAAAGAAAAAGGAGTGATCAGTTGAAAATATTTAAATTTGTCAATACCTGTCTCTTTCTAAGGAGGGTTGTTATTTCCTTCCCTTCTAATTTCTTACAGTAATCTAATTAAATATCCTACCCCCATTCTGTTCTACTTGTTCAGTCTTTTAAAATATTTCCATGTGTCTAATGCTTTTGGTTTCGTAGAAAGGTAGTTTTTAATCATTTTAAAATGTGCCACCTTTGTGTCTTAAAGGGAATTGAAAATGGCTGTACCTTAGCCTACGTCAGCTTCTCTTATGCTTCAAAAGAGGCATGATTAGGATACTCTACTTCTTCTTCTAAGTGTGACCTTGGAGGAATCAGTCACTGTGCCTTTGTATCTTTTCTGTGATCTTGTTACGTCTAAGCAAATTAAGAATCATGTCTCTGTTTAGCCCAGAATTACCTCAAAGGATAGACTGTAAACCTTAAAATGATACATAAATGCCAGTTACTAGTTATCCCTAACACACTATTTCTCTGCAGCTCCCTAACCTCCTGTTCTAGTTCTTGATACACCTGGAACTTGCCTTCTTAACTTCTTGAAGCTTTCTATCTCATAAATTCTCTATAGGTTTAAAGTCTGTCAAATAACTGGCCTATAAACTTGAATCCTTTTAGTGCCTCATGTTTTCTGTTGTAAGCTTATTCTTGTTTTAGCAGATCCCTCCCCACTAATTACATCTTGTTTCCTATCTCATTTCCATTCCAATCTTCTAGTCCCACTTCATTTCTCGATCTATTATTGACCTCATTCTAAACTGGCTCTTTATTCAAAGTTAGTTCTCACATTTCCCTAGACACATAAGATGACTATTCTCTACCCCATAGAGGTTGGATTGTGGATATAATGCATATATTCCTGGAGAAGGAGTATACCTCATACCTCAAAACATGGAGTGCTGTAGACCAGAAATCTATGAGTCATTCATTCCATTCTTCAATTAACATCAAAATCCCACTAGTTTTTTTTTTTTAATGTATTTCAGATTGTTTCCTTCTTTATTTGTAGTACCACAACCCTAGCTACAGCCTCAGTACTGTGTTATGACAATAACCCTGAGCTTCTGGTCTTTCTTCCACTCTATCCTATATGCCACTGCCAGGTTATTCTTAGTAAAAGTACTGGGTATTTTTTTCCCATGACACTGCCATGCCCAATTGGCTCCCTTTTCCCTTATCACATCAAATCTAAACTTCTTAGCTATAGCATTCAAAGTTCTTAATCAGCTGGTAGTTAGCTACCCATTTTTTATTTCATCTTGTTCCACTAATTAACCCTTTATGCTTGTCTACAAGTCTTAGAGCATTAGAGGATTCACAGCTGGAAAGAATTTTAGAAAAGTTTCCAGTCCAAATCTTTCATTTAAGAAATAAAATTTATTTATTCCCTTTGTTTTTGTTAGTTTTCTACATACTTTTGCAAATACACTCACTTATCTACTCTAAACCCCGTCCAGATTGAACTCTCCCTTATGACAAAGAAAAACAATTAAGCAGAAACACTCAATACGGTAACTGATCTTGACAGTAAATACAACATCCTACCCCAAGTAGTCTTCAACAACTCTGCATGAAGAAATAGGGATTTTAGCATTGCTTTTTCTATGCCCAGTTTTAGTTTATCAGTTCCTCAGTTTGGCTTCTCTTTTGTAGTTTTTTCATTTACATTGTAGTCATTGTGTATATTTGTCTTTTGGTTTGTGTGTGTCTTTCCCTCTGCATTAGTTCTTACAGGTCTTCCTGTGTTTCTCTGAATTCCTCAAGATTGTGATTTCTTGGTATATAATGCTCCATTATTCATATACCAGGGATTTTTTTCCAGTTATTTCCTAAAGTGGGTACCCCTAAGATTCGACATCCACTTTAGCCTCTGATTTTACAGATAAGGAACCCTGTGTTCTAAAGAGGTTAAGTGATTAGCTCAAGGTCATACAGGTAATAAATCATACAGTTTTTTAAAAATAATATGTAATTTTTTCCCCAGTTGCATGTAAAATCAATTTTAGCATTCATTTAAAAAAAATTCTGAATTCCAAATTCTCTCTTTTTCTTGCTTCTCTCCTAGCTGAGATTGTAAGCAATTTGAGATAAGTTGTACATGTGCAATTATGCAAAATATATTTTCATATTAGTCATGTTGTGAAAGAAAGTGCACACCAAAAAATAAACCATGAAAAAAATAAAGTGAAAAATAGTGTTTCAATCTACAATCGGATTCCATCAGTTCTTTCTCTGGAGGTGAATAGCATTTTTCATCATGAGACTTTTGGAAATGTCTTGATCAGAGTAGCTAAGTCATTCACAGTGGATCATCATGCAATATTGCTGGTACTGTGTATAATGTTCTTCTGTGAACCCCTATTTTCTGACTCTACAAATGAGGCTCTTTCTACCAGTTTGCTGCCTTTTATCACAGACTCAGAATTGAGAGACCAACCTCATTTGGTCAATGCCTCAGTTTCTCTGTCTTGCCTCTTCCTTTTCTTTTATATCTATTCTTACTGTCTTTCACAAATCATGATGCATCTTTACTTACATGTCTTTGCTTTTGCAGTTTGCCTTAAATAGATTTCTCCCCTTCTGCCTATTTTATCAGTCCAAATTCCTTATTTCTCTCTAGGCTTACTTTCTTCCTAAACTAACCTTGCCCCATGGGTAATTTTTTCCCCTCTTTGCTCAACAGCTTCTGCAGTGTTTTAAATTATAAACACTTTGTCAGTTGGAAGCTGACTTCTCTTCTTTTTCAGTCCCTTAATAATATTTGGGTACAATGATGAGTACACAGCAGGTGATTAATAATTACTTCCTTAAGAAACATAAATTCTGGGAAAATATGAAACATGGAATACTTCTTAGAGAAAATGAGATTTAAACAAAATCTTTATATTCTTTTTTATGATGAACTTAACAAGTAACAGTAAGCAGAAAAACTTCAACGTAGAAAGAAAAGAGAATTGTGTATGAAGCTCATATAGTTTGTTTCTTTTTAAGTGTGTATTATATTGAACATGATAGCAATGAAAGTGTGTCCCCTTCTGAACTTCCTGCTCACTTCTTTGTATTTTTAATCTTCCTTTTGAAAAAATCAGTCACCACCCATCAACTCTCCTCCCCAAAATAAAAGCCCTTCCTTGGAACAAGCAAAACAAAACCACACAGTTGGATCCATCTACACATGTATCTCTTTTCTTACTTCTGGCCTTTTAACACGGACATGGAAACCAGACTTTATTATCAGTCTTCCAAAGTCATAACGTCATTGCATTGATCAGGGTTCTGAAATCTCTCAAAGTTGTTTTCTCTACCCTATTGTCACTGTATAGCTTGTTCCAATTCTTTGAGCCAAGTTTTAAAGAAGTAGTGATTATGGATGGGCAAAAAGGAAATTGGAAGGCCTTCCTGAGCTGAGCAGCAGCATAAAAAGGAGAAAAGGGGGAATAAAGAAGATCCGAACCACGTGTTGTTAAGAATGTTTGCCTGGCAAGAGCAGAATGACATTTCTGAGTAATGAATGGTAAATGTGAGCACTATGGCCATGGTAGTCTTTGCCCTAGTTTCACTTATGATTGGAAAAAGTCAGGAGAAAGATCCGAGTAGCATAGATAGTGGCCAAGAAAGGCTAAGCATGCCTCTTAACAGATTGTAAGCATTGAGAAAGGCTGCATGACCTACTGGAGAGAGTGCTGTCCTTGGAATCAGGAAGACCCCAGAGCTTCAAATCCTGTCTCAGATATTTACCAGCTCTTTGACCCTGTGCAAGGCACATGACCTCTTTGGGCCTGAGTTCTTAAAGGGGTTGGGACTAGATGGCTTCTAAGTTCACTTCCAGTTCTATGATCCTATTGCCTATTTATGTTTTTCTGCTACTGGTTTGACAAGAAATGAAGAAGCTTAGACTTAAACTGCCGTAAGTTTAAAAAAAAGAAAAACTTAAGTGAAATCGAAGCCCAGTGCTAGCAGATAACAGTTTTTGAAGTTTGTTAGAAATTTAGTTACAGTGAATATATTGTAGTTGATTATTCTTTAGTGGGACAAAAGTGTGTGTAATGTAACATTTTTAAATATTAAAGAGATGTTTGTTTGGGGCTTAATATCTCTTGCTGTGAGTGGCAGTAGCAGAGAAAAATAGCAATATAAATATTCAGACCATTATTGTCTTGGTGTTTTATGTTGCTTCTTTATATTGAAGATTAAGGAGAAATGTAATTATAGGGTTGGACACACCCTTCTCACTCCCACTAGGTAAGTCTACACTCAGTCGAATCAGCTACAATCAGCTGGTTGTCGTTATTGACCTTAAAAAGTAAATCAGGAAATACTTCTAATGAGACTAATAAAGACTCTCTCCTCCTCTATGATACATTCAGTAGACAAGAGGAGAACAGTCTGATCTATAGCATTTGTGCTTTTTTTGTTATTGTTAGATTTGAGTCCCTGGGAGTCTGTAGCTGTGGAGATGTCCAGTTTAGACTCAGTGGGGTGGCTGCCCCTTCTGTAGCTGTGTTGGCTGGATAAAGACTTGAAGGTACAGTTAATATGTAAGTGCCCTTTCCTTGAGCGCAGCCCAATTCAAAAGGTAGACTCAGTGTCCATCCACAAACTTGGATAGCTGGTAGGTTAACCAACTTAGTTTATTACCATCCAGTGTTACTATCAAAAGGCTAGCTTTGTCACTGCTTCAGCTCTCCTGGGATGGAGTACCATGTCATCATGCTTCTACTCTTGGGCATATTTTCCCAGAATATTGGGAAAGAAATGCAAGTCCCAGGCTGTTCACGAGGTGGTAGAGTAACTGCACCTAACCTTTTTCTCCCTTTCCCATTACCCATCCCCATTCTGTCAGATATCCTCAGGATAAAAATAATTCGTCCTGAGATCCAGACATCTCCTAGAATCGGCTCTGTTTTAGTCCTTTCATTTTACCAGTGGGGAAGCTGAGGGCCAGAGAAGTGAAGAGAGTACTCTGGAGAATCCCAATGGGAAAAGAAGAGGCAACTGATGGGAAACCTAAAGTACTAAAGTTGCAAGAATAGTGGTGCAAACCTCTGTTTTTCCACTTGATATTCCTCACTCTTGCTACATGACCAGTCAGTTTTTCTTTTCTCTCAGTTCCTTGATAACATCCTTATTCCTATTCTTTGGAGTTCCTCTTTGGTTATATATTACAGTCTTCTCACATGTACCACAAACCTACCCGTTACTCCCTGTGTAATCCTGATAGGTAGTTCTTCAAAGGCAGTGGTATTCCATGTCTTGCTGCCATCTAGCTATGCCAGTAGAATGTTACTATTGGAAAGTTAGGCTTTTCCTTTTTTGGGAAGCTGAATGTCAGTAAGAGTTTTGCAATTTCACCAGAGTAATCCTTCCTGCTTTGCTCCTCCTTTTCAGTTCTGAGCCTAGCCATTTTTCATCTGTATTATCTGTCCCAGATGGATTTAGTATTGGACAGTCTATATCAGGTCAGTCTAACTGCATGTAGAAATCTGTGCAATAAATATTCTTTATCCATTTAGTCTTTCAATCTTTCCTATGTGGAGAGTCAGATCAGACTCCTTTGAGTGATTGCAGAGACTTAAGGAAGAGAGCTCAGATTGGAGCTTGCTGCAATCAAAACAGCATCATGCACAAACAGGGACTTCTGGAGCATGTCACCATCTCCAGGGAATCCTTCTTCAACCTGGACGCTAACATTATATAAGATTGAGCTGAGTGCAAAATGTCAGGTTTCAAAGCCCGGTTCCTCATTAATATAGTTGACCTTACACAATTTTTTTTTTTAAATGTCTTTACATTTTCCCATCTTTAAAAGGATTTTAGGCAGCATAGCATAGAGCTGAGGTGTCTAATAGGTAGCTTGCAGCACTCTGGACTGCACCTGAACTAATTTAAATATAGTTGGGAAATATTTAACACAGTAAATAAAAATATAGTAGAACCTAGATAATGCCCATATGTGGTTTTCTAAATCAATATTTAACCCACAAGGATCCTTATGTACAGTCGTTTTGTACAGTTGGTTATTTGATTCATGTCCGATTCTTTGTGATCCCAACTGGAATTTTCTTGGGAAAGATGCAGGAATGGTTTGCCATTTCCTACTTTAGATCATTTTACAGATGAGAAATCTTAAGCAAACAGGGTTAAATGACTTACTTACCCGGGGTCACATAGCTAGTAAATGACAGAGGCCAGATCTGAACTTGGAAAGATGAGTCATCCTGACTCCAGACCTCACACTCTACCTGCTGTGCCACATAGCTTTCCCAATTTTTTCCCAAGTTTAGTGGCCTCCATTTCTGTTTAATTCTGTCACCAGTAGTCCGTAGAATACGGATGGAGTTGGAATGAATTCAGTGGAAATTCTGCCTCTTGATTCTTAAGAGCTGAGCAATTGTGGGCACATTTGAAACAGAAACTATTTTCTTAGTCATATGTGCTAAGTACACACACACACACACACACACACAGCTATGGAGTTGTGATCTACTTAGTATTACCCTGATAAAATCTTTGTGCCACCATGAACAACGATGCTCTTCAATCTTGCTTCAATCCCAGCAATATTAATAGAGAAAATAACGTAATATATTTGAACTCCTTTTGGAAATGTTAGGGAGAAGGCAGTGTATAAATCAAAAGTTTATCAATTAAATGTGATTTAAAATTACACGATTTACAGAAAGATAGAAAGAACAGCAGAATAGCCTCCATTCTGATAAGTTTATTGCAGGCTTATTGTTTGATAAGAACGAGAAAAAGCCATTCATCCAATGTGTTCTAAAATCAACTGAATGGAAAAGAATATTAGAATAAGTATTTGAGCCTTAATTTTTCCCAACAATTCTGACATTTTAAAACCCTTTTAAAAGCTGTTTTTACCAATAAACTATGAAATTACTTTTCATGTAACAGCTTGAAAGAAATGCATTAACTTAAATTGCCTTTCATTCCTACAGCCAGCTTCCTTTTATAGTCTTCCCCATATATATCCAGTTGGGAAAGCTGTCACAGTTTCGTGTTGTTTCAAATGAAGCAAGACTGTTAGGTAGCATATGATAGCATTATCAGACATAGGTACAATTAAGCCCAACCTGCTTCTAATCCAATGTTTGCTTATCAAACAGATTTAAAGACATAGCATATTTGCTACATTTTTGAAACTGGTGAATTTGCTGCATTAGAAGCATTAGCTGAATTATTAATAAAGCCCTTAGTTTTAAAGTAAGATTACTTTTTTAACAACATATTTAATCACCGTTTTTTAGGTAGGCCTGCAGTTTTTAGTTGAGTGGAAAGAAATCCCATTACTATAAATACTAAAGGGACCTGTCTTACAACAGTGCTATTTCCTTGTTCTGCTGATATCCCATAATAGCAGGGCAAGAAATGCTTTCTCCAGCCATCCTTATGACAGTTTCTCTCTGTGTAATAAAAAATACTCCTTTGTATGGTGTTTGCAAAGCAACTTTTCTTTCACTAATTCATTGTGAAAGTTAAAAACTGTTGACTGGCAGAGCTGAAAAGAGAAGCTGTATCAGAGTTCTTTTGTTCAGCAATTACAGTTCAACTCCTTTTACCAATTTCTACTTCAGACATCCCTAATTTTCATCAGGACAACTTTCTTTGAACTTTGAAAGATCTGTGCTGTTTTGAGTGTGCCAGTGAACCTTCTGACAACATCACAGCCCACTGCAGTCTCAGGGTTCACACATCCTCAGCTTGTTAGAACCTTTTAAGCACAAATAGGAATTTCGAAAAGAAAAATAATCAGGATAAAGACATGTCAGACTTTTTATTTGCCTGCAACAAGTGAACTGCGTGGTATAGTGGCTGCAGCACTGCACTCAACAAATATTTATTAATCAGGTTCTGTGCTACATGTTAGAGATACAAAGAAAGGCCAAGATAATCTCTACCCTCAAGGAGTTTACATTCTGATACAAGTATACCTCAGTTCCAAACCACTGCAATGAACCTTTTGGTTTCCCAGTGCATATAAAAGTTATGTTTACATTATTTTGTAATCTATTAAGTGTGCAATAGTATTATGTCTTAAAAAATGTATGTACCTTAATTAAAAATACTTTATTGCTAAAAATGTTAGCCGTCATATGAGCCTTTAGTGAGTCATGATGTCTTTGCTGGTGGAGGGTCTTACCTCAATGTTGATGGCTGCTGATTGATCCCTGAAGGCTGGAGATGGCTATGGCAATTTCCTAAAATAAGACAGTAGTGAAGTTTGTCACATTCGTTGACTCTTCCTTTCACTTGAACACTTAAGAGGTCATTGTAGGGTTATTAATTGGCCTAATTTTTCCGAATTGTCTTGTCAGGGAATAGGGAGGCCCAAGGAGAGACAGAAGATGACTTGTCAGTGGAGCAGTCCGAACACATTTAGAATTTATCAGTTAATTTCACCATCTTATATGTGTTTAGTTCCTGGCACTCCAAAACAATTACAGTAGTAACATCAAAGATCAACTATTACAGTATAATAAAAATGAAAAGTTTAAAATATTGAGAGAATTACCAAAATGTAACAGAGACACGATGTGAGCACAAGGTGTTGGGAAAATGGTACTGATAAGATTTGCACAATTCAGAGTTACATAAACCTTCAGTTTATAAAAAATGCAATATCTGTGAAGCACAGTAATACTGAATGCAGTAAAACAAGATATGGCTGTAGGAGAGATGATGTGTAAGTAAATAGTCGCATAGAAGATACCATGCAGAGTGGTTGGAAGGTAACTTTAGAGGGAAGATACTTAGCACAAGTGGGAATTTAAATTTTGGCTTTGCTGCTCAATGCCTGTATATCCTTGGGCAATTTAACTTCTCTGAGCTTTAGTTTCCTCATCAATAAAATGAGGGGTTGAACTAGATAATAATTTTTAAGGTCCCTTACATTTCTGTGACTTTTTAAATGGTATTTAAACCCATAATTATGATTCTCTTTAAGTAAGAACAAATGGACACTTTCAGACCTTACAGAAGTGGAATTTTTGATGATCAGAAATTTCTTAAAGGCTTATAAATTCTTGCCAGCTTTTGCTGCAGGTAAAAATCTGTATAGAAAATTGTATTTTCTGGGTATGGAAGAAATTAATTCTTGAGATGGACAGGTGTTAGTATTAGTGTGTAGGTGGCAGTATATACATAATAATATATACATCTGGTAATTAATGAGCACTAATTAAATATCCACATGATGCTAGGGTAGGCCCTGGTGAAACAAAGACAATTGAAAATATTTCTTCTATGAGGTAGCTTACTTTCTGTTGGAGGAGACAACATGTACGTATGTATGTATGCACACAATACATATATTTATGTCTGTATATATGATATATACAAATATATAATATGAAGTAATTTTTTTAGTGGATTATCAGGGTAACATGTAGAAAGTGGTTCTTAAACTGAGCTTTTAAGGAAACTAGGGGTTCTCCAAGGTAATTGTGAGGAAGTGCTTCCCAAGAGAGATCAGAGATGTTGTGAGTGAAGAATAAGAAGAACAGTTGAACTGAACTGAAGGGTCTCTGGAAGATGGGAAGGGTAGGGCAGGGCCAGGTTGTCAGAGCTTTGAGTGCCAAACAGTGATGTGTGTGTTTGCTCCTGCCAGGGAATAGGGAGCATTGGGGTTTATTGAGTAGAGGGGTGGCATGTAAGGAGAGCTGTGCTGTAGGAAAATCACTTTGGCATCTAGTTTGAGGAGACAGCATTTTTGGAGACTGTTGCATTAAGTCCAAAACAAGAAGTAATAAGGAGTCATGTAAATGGAGAGAAAAGGTCAGATACAAGAGATACCATGCAGGTAGGATCAACAGCAATTTATTGGCTATGTGGTATGAGGAAGAGTAAATAGGTAAAGAGAACTTTCAAGGTTGTGAGTCTGGGTGTCCTAGACAGAAACAGGGAAATTCAGAAAAGGTTGCGGGGAAGAGGGAAATAATGAATTCTGTTTTGGGCATGTTGAGTTTGAGGTGCCTATGCACCATCCAGTGAGAATCGTCCCGTACAGCTGATGATGTTTGAAGGGAGCTGAGGAGAAAAAAATAGGGCTGGATGTATTTGGAAGTCATCTACATAGAACTAATAAATTAAGCCCATGGGAGATGACGAGCAACTTAGAGAAAGAAGGATCCAGTCAGAGACTTGAGGGACACCCACAGTTGTGGATGGGCTTGTGAATTATAATCCAACAAAACATCCTTAGAAGGAGCAGTCAGATGGGTAGGAGGAAAGCCAAGAGTGCAATGCCGTGGAAACCTAAAACAAAGAAAATATCTTAGGAGAGAGAAAAAAGGATGAGGATGTGGAAAAGACCATCATGTTTGGCAGCTGAGTTGTTGCTGTTCAGTCTTTTCAGTTGTGACCCCTTTGGGGGTTTTCTTGACACAGATACTGGAATGGTGTGCTGTGTCCTTCTCCAACTCATTTTACAGATTAGAAACTGAGGCAAATAGGGTTAAGTACTTACCATATTTGGGAGTCACATGGGTAGTAAGGTATCTGGGGTCGAATTTGAACTCTTTCTTCCTGACGCCAGACTTAGTTCTATATACGCTTAGCTGCCTGTAGCAACTAAGAGATCATTGCAAACTTTGGAGAGAGCAGCTTCAGTTAGTTGATGAGGTTAAGAACCGAATTTAGAAGGTTTGAGAAATGAGTGGGAGGAAAGGGAGTAGAAGCACGGGGAATAGAGAGTGTTTTTGAGAGTTGCATATGAAAGAGAAGAATAAAAGGATGATAACAGCTTGAGATGGGGGGGGGTCAACTGAGCTTTTTTTTTTTTTTTTCAGGACCAAGGCCACCTTTTCATGTTTGTAGGCAGTTGGTGCTATCTCCCAGTAGATAGGAGATTGGTGGTTGAACATGGGGAGTGGGGGCAGAGAGCATGGGCACACACTTGTTGGAAAAGAGAGGAGGGGATGGAATAAAGGACCTTGGTGAGGCCGAGGGCTGCCATTTTGTCAGACTGAAGTAGGAGAGGATGTCAGACAATGTTGAGGGGTTTTGAAAAGGGGGATAAAGCTCCCAGGGAGTGGCCTCCATTTTCGCATTAAAGTTTGAGTTGAGGTCCTCTCCAGGGGTTGGAGCTTTAGGAGAGAAGAAAACAGCTGCATGGAGAGAGTGAGATGAAGGAGAACAAAGAGATGCCCTTGTACTGAGGGCCTTTGATTTCAGGTATGCATCACTTCTGCCTTCTCCATTCTTTAGCATGCAAGTAGTTATTAGTGACATATGCCTATCCCTTCCCCAGAAAACAAATTTAATACTCTCTTAACTGCTCTCCATAGCCTGCCATCTTGTGCTGTAATGTCCTAATACTATCTAAAATACAATGCCAGTCATTTAGTGCTTGCTTCATGTGGAGCTAACAGTCAACCCAAAACCCCCCAGAACTTTTTCATGCAAACTATACTAAACATACTCCTTTCTTGTTCTTATGAAGATTATTTTTAACCCATGTAAGAGTTAACATTTGTCCCTTTTAAATTGAATCTTTTGCTCTGATATTCTGTATCATCGCTATCTAGCACTTACACTGTCTTGTATTACAATGTATGTGTCCTTTCTCTTGTTATGGTCAGTTTACAAGTGGCATTTAGCGAAATGCCAGACACTGCCACTTTCTTCATTGCTCTACAGAAAGTAGGAGTTAACATGCTCCTTAAAACAAATGGTACAAGGAGTATTGACTTTAATTTTCTCACATATACTAAAGACTTAACAGTAGCAGAATTCTTTCTTTACTCATAGAAGCCTCTTTTTGTTTTGAAATGCTGGCTAGAGACATGACAGCTCCCAAAGAAGAAGAAAAGCCCATTGAAATTCATAAAAGATTATAAAAGTATTCTTCAAACTTTTGGAGCCTACCGTTGCAGGCAGTGTATTAAAAGCATGCTTTTAAAACACCTCTCATTTGATACCATCAAATATATTTCTTCTTAAAATAGTAAGAATACTTATGTAAATTAATCACTGCTTATTTACAACATAAGAAATGCCATACTGGATTGGTTCTCTGCCTTTGAAGCTGGCACTGAAGGCCATTTTGTATAAGGTCATTCCAAATGAAATGTAGTCCACATTGCCTAAGTTCCTCTTAATCGTTTGTTATGGCTTATCAAAAAGCTTTGTGAATTCATTCATTTGAGAGGAGATAAAATACTTCTGTTACCTCAATTTACAAGCATTAGTTTTCTCTCTTACCTCTTCTCCCCTAAAAAAAAGAAAAACAAAATCCTTGTAACAAATATATACAGTCAACTGAAACAGATTCCTATGTTGACCTTGTCAGAAACATGTCTTTTTCATGGTGTTATATGGTTCATGTCATATGTGTATTCAGTTGTACCTAAAAAAGTATGATTGTGAGCATATAGAATCGTTCTCATTGTCTACCTCAATATGAGACTGCATAAACCTTACCTACCTTCAGTTACTCTAGGTCTGCGGTTCTGTACAAAGTTGACTAGTTATATTTGAGTGTGCAGCTTCCTTTTGGCAGGGAGGTGGAAGCATGTTTCCTCGTATCTTTGACTGTTGTATTTGTTTGACCAGTGATGTGTTTCTCTTCCTTAAGATCCAGAACCATAATAACATATACTATAAATTATCAGTTCACAGATTATTTTGGTTTAACTCAAATTATTGAATTTGAAAATACCAGTCTCACCTTGCATTTTCATTAACCTGTGAAGAGTTTAATTTACTACTAAATTTAAATAATACCTTTTTTGAAAGTGTTTTGTGGGACTGACTGACTGAATGAAAGAGCACTTATTAAGTGCTTACTACTGCCAAGTAATGAACTATGAATGGGGTCATAAATACAAAGTTGAAGCATCCCACCTTCAAGGATGGGGGATGGTGGGCAGGGAGGAGTATTTTTGTTTGGGCATCAGTCAGTTATTAGGCATTTATTAAACACCTCCTGTATATAAAGCACTTGAAATAGAGAAACTAAATGAAACAGTTCCTGCTTTCAAGGAGGTTATATTTAGTTAAGGAAAGTAGTCTATAAGGTATAGAATAAATATAAAATACATTAGAGATAATTTAGGGAATGGAGGGCACAAGCAATTGAAGGGAGGTGGAAATCAGTAAAGACTTCATATAGAAGGTTGTGTGAACAAAGTCTTGAAGGAGATAAGCAATTCTGAGACAAGGAAATGAGGAGACTGCTTATTCCAGGCTTGGAGGACAAGGAAGTATGGAGGGACAGCAAGAAGACTAGTTTGGCTAGATTTTAGAGTAAGAGGGGTATTCTAGAAAGATTAAGGGCCATGTTGTAAAGAGATTTTAAAGCCAAACTGTAGTTTGTGTTTTATTCTGGAGGCAAAAAAAAAATCACAGAAATGGTGAGTGGAGTCCTAGAGGAATTGACTGACTTGGGCTTTCCATTAGCATCCGTTCACAAACAAAATAAAACACAACTGAGGAACCCTTATACTCTGATGAGAATGAATGATTTCCCCCTGAATTTCTGTCTCAGCTGCCTGTAAAACTGATTATGTGACCCTGGGCCAATCTCTCAATCTCTGTGGGTATCTTCATCTGTGTAATTGAAGATTTTAGCTCAAAAGATGTCAAATACGAGACTGGTCTGACACTCCTGAGTTAGGCTGCAACCCAGATTAAAATATAATTGGAAAATGTATAACAAAAGGAACATAAATACAATAGAATACAGATAATGTTAATATATGATTTTCTGAAGTAACGTACAGAGATCCTTATGTTTGATCTAACCTCCCCCGCTACACCACATCCTCTCCATTTGAGTTTCACACACTGGTCAATCTAGGTGAAATCTAGGAGCTTTACTAACTTGAGCAAATCAAGAGATCTATGAATTTCTTATCTTTGAAATGAAGGGAGGTTTGGATTAAGTGATGTCTGAGGTCCCTTTCAGCTCTAAAATAACATTATTTAAATTTTTTTCCTTTAGAAACCCAAAGTGACTGTAATATACAACAGTGACTAAATATTGAGAAATTTGCTTTAAAAAAACTGAAGAAAACTGTAGGAAAGAGCCTGTGGTTTCACTAAGGAATAGACTTACTGTTTTGTTAGTAGTGTTCAAGCTGTTCAACTCAGAGACTGGCTGCCAAGTTTTGAATTACACTCTCTAAACATGTGAGCAGGGGGATTATCCCAACCAGCTTAAGCCAGTTTCTTTACTGGAGATGATACCTCTGCCAGGGTTTCCTTTCACTTACTGAACTGTAACTGAGAAAAAGGGCCTTTCCAAGGTCTCAGCTGCCAGAAACCAGAGATTCATCAGCGATTTATTTAAGGACTTGAAAGTTAAAGCCAAAGATGTGAACTGACCCCTGACTCCCAATATGAAATGATACCACAAATAGTTTCTAACACAGAGGTGATGTTTTTCTCCCTAAGAGGTGTACAGAAATTCAGAAATACACATACAGTTTTTTCTCTTGGGGTAAACTAAGTTTTTTGCCTACATTTTTTGACATTAATGGTTTTACCATGTTACTGAGCTAGGAGACAGAACAAGACTACCTCCTAGAATAAAAAGATCTCTAAACCTATGTTTCCATGACTAAAGGATTTGCTAGAGATCAAAGAGGAAAATTACTTTTTAATTACTGGGTTATGTATCCCATAAAGCTTTTTTAAATCACCTAGTAATGTAGAATAATAAACTCTAATTTTACCGAAGGGTTTTGAAGCTTTTATGAACAAAATAATTCAGAATCCTAAGCATCTAAGTCCTTATTAAAATGCACGTATTCATTTTATAAGATGTAGTAGTACTATTTATTTTATTGTGTTAGCAGGCACGCAAATTAGCATTTGTTACTGGACTGTTCTTAATCAGTGATTATTTTAGGTAAAGTTTTTAGGTACACATAGACAGGTGTTTTCATGATTACCATTGTCTATGAGCACTTTAAAGCTAAAATCAAATCCCAGAGCATTCTGTCTTAATAAAGGTGGATTTTTAAAAAAGAATCTGTAAATGTACTTCAAAATAGAAATATGGGGAATATCCTTTGAGTAATAGTATATTGTATTTTTAAATAGGGTTAATCATTTAGTTTGGATCTCCCTATCTCACTCAGACCAGAAGTACAGTGGCCACTCAGGGCTCAATCCCATTATTGGTAGCTTTGGAAGCTTTACCTTGCTCTTTTTTTTAAATCTAGGCCTGTTCACCCCTCCTTAGGCAGCTCTCTCAGGAGTTTACTGTATTAATGCCAGACTTAGTGCACATACCCAGTCAGCTTTAGCCATACTGTAGCTCAAAACTCATAAACTCAAGCAATCCACAAGCCTCAGCCTCCTCCACTAGTAAGGGCATGAGTTCCAGCATGAACTATGAGTCTTTTTCCAGTAACCAATAACTAGATATATTACTCAAGCAAATGAATTCTATCTTGACATTCTTACTATAAATGAAACCAGAAAATAGAAGGAAATTGCATTAAGTAGAAGGACCACTCAAAGATATTCCTTGAAGAAGCCAAGGATAGAGTTGGCAGAGTAGGTTTAAACACATGCCCAAAGGAAACAAGAAACATTACTTCATGGGATAACCACAAATTGTAGTACTAATAGTAAATATTTGCAAAATGAGCACTAGGAGAATATTTATAGCTTATATACCAACATCAGCTGCTATGGATGAAGTGGGCAGAAAAAAGTCTATAAAGAATTGATAAGACCCTCCAAATGGAATTCATAAATTTACCCTTATACGTGGTGGTGACTTTAATCTAAAAGTGAAAAAAGATATGGAGGTAAGGGGAAAATATGGGAAAGAAATTAGGAAGAAAATGAGAAGAGACCCAAAGACTTTTAGATTATACAAAGGCTTCACACCTCTACTTCATGAGCACATTCTACAAAAAAGCGACGATAATAATAATTAGCATGCAGTGAATATGACAGGCATCAAACAACACCAGAAATAATAAAATGGATTATATTTTAACAGACAGAAAAATACTTATTGATGTGAGAATTATTCCTGGGTCATTGGCTCATCAGAACTAAGATAAGAACTAAGATGAAATAATGAGAACAGGGTATAGTGGTATATTTGAAGAGCTTAACCCTTTAAGAATTAATTTAAAGAACTCTTGGCAAGGTAGCTACTGAGCAAAGTCATCCCAAACCTTTTTACACCTTCTCAGGAAACTGAATGATTCTGATGTTCCAGGATGAAAATGAAATGACAATAAAAATTATTTTCAATTTTTTTCCCCAAAACATTTTAACAAACTTTTTTTTTGCTACCATGAAATGAAAGTAATGAAAAATGCTTTTAAAAGACAATTTTAAGAAACTTTTTTTTTTTTACTACCAACCTCACTTGGACCTGCCCCCTAATACCACAGCTTCAGATATGCTTATATAGATGGTAGGAATGGAACTATAGAGAATAAAGATAGGAAAAGCACCTGAATCTGACCAAGTATATATAAAAAAAGCTCATGCTGGAGGCAACAAAGTAGTGAGGCAATGAGACACAGATACACAAGAAAGGAAAATACTGAAAGCATAGGGAAAAATAACTTTATTAATACTGAGAAAATGGAACTTATATGATGACTTTTCCACCTCCCTGAATTTTTTATCAGCATCATCTATATACAAGTCAAGGTTACCTTCAGCAGTTTTAGTAGGGAACCGTTAGGCTTTTGCATATTTAGTAATGAACTGGTTCTTTACCGTTTCACTATTAAGTAGAAAATGAATAGAACATAGTATCCTGTTGTACTTTTTATTGATTACAAAAAAGCATTTGATTTGGTAGGAAAAAATGCTTTCTAACAATAAATTCTGCAACAAGCTGTCTCCATTAGTCGCGTCAGAATCATTCAGTTTCCTGAGAAGGTGTAACAACAAATACTCTTAAGTAACCCTGTGCAACTACCCTATGATAACAAGTATCTGGTGAGGCAAGAATAAGTGAGATACTCACTCCCCTAAAAGTAATTGTCACTGTGGTGGAGGAGATCCAGTGCAGCATCCTGGTTTGTGGGGGTTTCTCTTTAGAAGGTAAGGTCCTCTTGATCCCATTTGTAAAAACGATACTGATTGCATCCAGCCTCAGAACACTGCAGAGCCCAGTCTAAGAGCTGTAATCATTCAAAGGAGTTTGGCCTGTCTGGAATAAGGTGTATTGCCCAAATTTCAGCATGCATTTTGGATGCTCAGTCTTTAGAGTTTTTTTTGTCATTGTACATCTCTGAGACAAACCATACACATGGAGAGTGATTGGGGCTCAGTACTGAAAAGGAAGAATAGATCAGGCTAAGTTGGTTTAGGGAAATTGTATTGCAGTGCACATGATAAATGTTTGCAGTGAGACCACTATGAAAATAATTGTAGCTTCTGCATAAAATCAGTTTCAGAAGATAAAGAGGTAGAGAGGAGTGTCGCAGGTGAGGGATAGCAGATAGGCCAGTATAGCTCTATCATAGTGCGCATGGAAGAGAGTGAAGTGTACGTGGATTGGAGAGATAGGAAAGGGCTGTAAAGAGTCACACTAGTTGATCCTAGAGGTAATGGCTAACTGCTGGAGTTCGTTGAAGAGATGGGTGATGTGATCAATTCTGTGCTTTAGGGAGATCAGTTTGACAGTTGAGCAGGGGATATACTCAAACGGGGAGAGATGATTTGAAACAGAAGAAGCCAACCAGAAGATTAAGTAAGTTCTGTTTTAGATGTGTGTCTACAGGAGATCCATTTTGAAGCATCTCATAGTTATGAACCTGGAGGTCTGGAGAAAAGTTAGAACTGGCTAAAGAAATCTGCAAATCATTTGTATAACTTGTTTCTTTTAATCTGCCTTCATGCTCTCAGAATGGAACCCAACCCAGCAACCTCTGTTTTTCTTACTTATCTCTCTCCAGTACCTTCTGAAGATGGACATTAAAGTTTTGAAGGCACACTTGTTTCTTTCCTTTCTCTTAAAATATTAGCACTACATCGTCATAGACCCTTGTAATGTTAATTAGAGTTAAGATCTTCCCCACCGATTAATGGGCCTGCCCATTAAGGGAAATTTGATTAGAGGGGGATTTGTTTTGTACGACGGCCCACACTTTTTGTTAATATCTAATGTGGCAGTAGTTCTCCAGGTCCTGATGCCTGAAAAGTGTCTATCTACTCTGAGGAGAGTTTTGTTTTGGAGCTTACTCTTTCAAAGTGTTTGTTTGGCCAGACAAGAATCTGGACAGCCCCTAAAAAGCACCCCCACCTCCGTTTGAAAACTGAGATGTTGGTGCTTCTCTCTCCAGTAACTATGTATGTATGTAATGGTTGGACAATTGGATCTGTCTGTTGACCTGTGATGTATGTATTTTTTATGGTCATACAGTTGGAAGCCCTGTCTGTTGGTCTTTATTTCTCTGTATTTTCTCTGAAGTATAGATTGCTGATTTTTCCCCTTGAACTGAGTGAATGGTATGTGTGCTTGATTAAAGTAGATTGTTGACTCCTCAAAAGTTGCTTTTCTTTTAGAAAAGCAGATCTAAGAACCTTTATAGCAGGCACTCCTGTGTGTGCTGGGGTCCTTGCTGTTACAACCCTTTCAACTGTTCAACTAAATTTACTTAACTATGTTTCTCTGGATTCTTGTGTTTATATTTCAGGGTTCCTACTCTGCTCTTGTCTGTTTACCACAAATGCTCTTTCCTTCTGTAGGGATTATACTTAGCTTTTTTGTATGATAAGTTGTTCTTGATTGTAAGCCTGTCTCTTCTACCTTTTAGAATCTTGTATTCCAAGTTAGGTGTCACAGTGGATAGAGCACCAGGTCTGGAGTCAGGAAGACTCATCTTCCTGTTTTCATATCTGGCCTCAGACACTTACAATCCTGGGCAAGCCATTTTTATTTATTTATCTATCTATCTATCTATCTATCTATCTATCTATCTATCTATCTATCTATCTATCTATCTACCTATTTATTTATTTATTTAGCTTTTTACATTCATTTTCACAAATTTTTGGGTTCCAAATTTTCTCCCCTTTTCTCCCCTCCCCCCACCCCAATACCCCAAGCAATCTAATTTTCCCTATCTCCAATCTGTCCTCTCTTCTGTCATCCCTCCCTTCCCTTGTCTCCATCTTCTCTTTTCTCCTGTAGGGCCAGATGACTTTCTATTCCTCATTAACTGTATGTCTTCTTTCCTAGTAGCAACAACAATACTAAACAATTGTTCCTAAAAGTTTGAGTTCCAAATTCTCCCCATCCCTCCCTCCCCACCCATTCCCTTTGGTACGGCAGGCAATTCATTATAGGCCATATCTGTGTAGCTTTGCAAATGACCTTCCGGATAGTCGTGTTGTGTAAGACTAACTGAATTACCATCCCTCCTAACCTGCCCCTCATTGTTTCTCTTCTGTCTTTTGATCCTGTCCCTCCCCAAGTGTTGACTTTCAATTACTCCCTCCTCCCTTTGCCCTCCCTTCCATCATCCCCCCCCCCCCCGCAATATCTCCTTCTCCCCCGCTTTCTTACACTGTAAGATAGGTTTTCATACCAAAATGAGTGTGCATTTCACTCCTTCGTTTAGTCAAATGTGATGAGGGTAAACTTCTTGTTTTTTTTTTTTTTCTTTCTCAGCTCTCCTCTTTTTCCCTCCACTAAAAAAATCTCCTACTTGCCTCTTAAATGACATATAGTTACCCCCTCTTTCCTCCCACTACATTTCTCTCTCACCATTTACCTTAATTTCTTTTAAGGTATGGTCCCATCCTATTCAGTTCACTCTGTGCTCTCTGTCTCTGTATGTGTGTGCATGTGTGTATGTGTGTGCATGCGTGTACATGTGTATGTGTGGTCCCACCAACTACCCAGATACTGAAAAGTTTTAAGAGTTAGAAATATTGTCTTTCCCTGTATGAATGTATACAGTTCACTTCTGGTAAGTCCCTTAAGACTTCTCTTTGCTGTTTCCTTTTTCATGCTTCTTCTCATTCTTGTGTTTGAAAGTCAAATTTTCTTTTCAGCTCTGGTCTTTTCATCAAGAATGATTGAAAGTCCTCTGTTTCATTGAAAGACCATATTTTCCCTTGAAGTATTATACTCAGTTTAGCTGGGTAGGTGATTCTTGGTTTGAGTCCTAGTTCCTTTGCCTTCTGGAATATCCTATTCCACGCCCTTCGATCCCTTAATGTAGAAGCTGCTAGATCTTGAGTTATCCTGATTGTATTTCCACAGTACTGGAATTGTTTCTTTCTAGCTGCTTGCAAGATTTTTTCCTTGAGCTGGGAGTTCTGGAATTTGGCCACAATGTTCCTAGGAGTTTCTCTTTTTGGATCTCTTTCAGGTGGTGATCGATGGATTCTTTCAATACTTATTTTGCCCTCTGGTTCTAGAATGTCAGGTCCTTGATAATTTCATGGAAGATGATGTCTAGGCTCTTTTTTTGATCATGGCTTTCAGGTAGTCCCATAATTTTTAAATTGTCTCTCCTGGATCTATTTTCCAGGTCAGTTGTTTTTCCCATGAGATATTTCACATTCTCTTCCATTTTTTCATTCTTTTGGTTTTGTTTGGTGATTTCTTGGTTTCTCATAAAGTCATTAGACTCTATCTGTTCCATTCTAATTTTGAGAGAACTATTAAATTCAGTGAGCTTTTGAGCCTCTTTTTCCATTTGGCTCATTCTGCTTTTGAATGCATTCTTCTCCTCATTGGCTTTTTGAACCTCTTTTGCCAATTGAGTGAGCCTATTTTTCAATGTGTTAATTTCCTCAGCATTTTTTTGGGTCTCCTTTACCAAGGTATTGACCTGTTTTTCATACTCTTCTTGCATCTTTGTCATTTCTCTTCCCAGTTTTTCCTCCACCTGTCTAACTTGCTTTTCAAAATCCTTTTTAAGCTCTTCCAAGGCCTGAGCCCACCCGACACCCCCCTGGGGTGTCTGGGGTACTAAGGCCCCGCCCTCCACGTCTTTCCCTGATGGCAAGAATACGTCCTCATCTTCGTCAGATCCGAAGGTCGGGATCATTTGCATTTGTTGGAAAAAACTCTCTATAGTCTTATTTTTCTTCCCTTTTCTAGGCATTTTCCCAGCCAGTTACTTGACTTCTTAGATTCCTTTCCACCCCCGCCTGGATCCGCCCAGCTAGTGCTTGGCCTCTGAGATTCAAATGGGCTTTCTGGCAGCAAGCTTTAGTTCTGGCGCAGGGGTGGGGGCAGGGCCGCCTCCCAAACTTGGTCCCTCAGGGGCTTTCTGCAGAGACTTTCAGGAACGGAGCGGGTGGGGGCGGGGTGGGGGGCTGCCTCCTATGCTCAGCTCCCTCAGGGGTTTTATTCAGAGGCCTTCAGTAGTAGAGCAGGGTTGGGGCAGGGCCGTCTCCCAGGCTTAGCTCCCTCAGGTTGGAAAGACCTTCAGTATTGAAGATCCTACCTGCTGCTGGGGGATTCCTGAGTCCTGGGCTGCTGCCGCCTCAGCCACCGCCCACGCCTCTGCCTCCGCCGCTTCTTGCCCCCGTCTCTGCCGCCGCCGCTTCCTCCCGAGGGGCCCCAAGTCACAGAGACGCTCCGCTCCCCTCCCCTAGCCCAGCCTTCTTTCTCACTGACCTTCTTTCTCACTGACCTGTAGCTTCTGTGGGCGGAGGGACTTTCCCAGCTGCCGGAGCTTCCCCCGGAGCTTTCCTCTCTGAAGCCTGCTCGGGTCAGCTTCTCTGGGGCCACGGCCAGGGTTGTGGGTGGGGTCCGCTTTCCAGGGCGCGATGGACCCTGGGGATGGCTCTCCAGGGCTCAGTGGAACGGAAATCTCTTCCCCTATGTTTATGCACCCCCTGCAGTGATTCAGAATTTATCGGGATCTCCTTTTACCTCAATTCCATGGGTTGTGGGCTTGGAGCTCGTAAATGTGCGTCCTTCTACTCCGCCATCTTGGCTCCGCCCCCTGCTGGGCAAGTCATTTAACCCTGTTTGCCTCAGTTTCTTCATCTGTCGAATGAGCTAGAGAAGGAAATGGCAAACCCACTTCAATATCTTTGCCTTGAAAACCCCAAGGAGAGTTGGACACAACTGAAAAACTTCTGAACAACAGCAAAAATTCCAAGATCTCTCATGTATAGTCAAAGGCGTTGTGTACAGTGTAATTCTGCTTGTGGTACCCTGGTACTTGAACTGTTTGTTTTTGAATGCTTAGTTTATTTTTCCTTTGAAACTTTTGAAACCTAGGGCTTTAGCATCCTAAGACTTTTCTTCTTGAAGTTTCTTTCAGGAAGTGATTGGTGGATTCCTTCTACCTTTATTTCACCCTCTGATCTTCACAACTTTCCTTTGTGATTTTTGGGAAAGTGTCCCCCTTTTTTAAATGATGGCTTTCAGGGAACCCATAGATTCTTTTTTTTTTAACATATAATTTCTTTTTCAGTTGTCAACATTGATTTCCACAAGAATTTGAATTCCCAGGTTTCTCCCCATCCCACCCCATCCACTCCTTCCTCTAGTCTGTCCTCCCTTCTGTCCTGTGCCCCCTTCTTTTATTCCCTTCCCCTCTGCTTTTCTGTAGGGCAAAAAAAAAAAGGTTTCTGTATCCCATTGCCTGTACATCTTATTTCCCAGTTGCTTGCTAAACAATATTTAGCATACATTTTTAAAGCTTTGAGTTCCTTATTTTCTCCCTTCCTCCTTCCCCACCCACCTTCATTGAAAAAGCAAGCAATTAGATATAGGTCATAAATGTGTAGCCATGCAAATCACTTCCATAACAGTTATGTAGCAAAAGACTAACCATATTTCCCTCTGTTCTATCCTGTACTCCATTTATTCCATTTTCTCCTTTGACCTGTCCCCCCACAATAGTCTTTACCTCTGATTATCCTTTTCCCCCAGTATGCTGTCCTTTCTTTATCTTCCCTCTCCTGTCCCCTTCCCCCTTGCCTTCCTGCAGGGTAAAATAGATTTCCATATACAATTGAGTGTGTGTTATTCCCTCCTTAAGAGTCACATCCCATGAGAGTAAGGCTCCCTTATTCCCTTGCATCTTCCCCCTCTTCCCCTCCATTGTAAAAACTCTTTCCTTTTTTATGTGAGATGATTTGCTACATTCTGCCTCTCCCTTTCTCTCCTAGTACATTCCATTGAACTGTATTTTTTAGGTATTCCCTTTTTCATACTCAGTTCACCCTGTGTCCTCTGTCTGTGTATACATACATACATATACACACATAAACATATACCTCCATATGCATACAAATTAACACATACATGCCATGCACATCTACATACCTCGTGAGTTACAGATACCATCTTTCCATGTAGGAATGTAAACAGTTCAAATTTAATGAGTTCCTTAAGCCTTCTCTTTCTTGTTTATGTTTTCTTGTTTCTCTTGTTTCTTGTATTTGAAAGTCAGATTTTTCTGTTTATCTCTGGTCTTTTCAACAATAATGTTTGGAAGTCCTCTGTTTCATTGAAATTCCAGTTTTTTCCCCTGAAGTATTATACTCAGTTTTGCTGGGTAGGTGATTCTTGGTTTTAATCCGACCTCATTTGACCTCTGGAATATCATATTCTGAGCCCTTTGATCCCTTAGGGTAGAAGCTGCTAAATTCTGTGTTATCAGTATTTCCACAGTACTTGAATACATGCTTGTGATATTTTCTTCTTGAACTGAGAACTCTGGAATTTGTCTACAATATTCCTAGGAATTTTCCTTTTGGGATCTCTTTCTTCACGAGTTGATCAGTGAATTCTTTCCATTTCTTTTTACCCTCTGGTTCTAGAATATCAGGGCAGTCTTTCTTGACAATTTCTTGAAAGGTGATGTCTAGGCTCTTTTTTGATCATGGTTTTCAGGTAGACCAGTAATCCTAAAATTATCTCCTCTGGGTCTGTTTTTCAGGTCAGTTGTTTTTCCAGTGAGATATTTCACATTATCTTCTATTTTTCCATTCTTAGGGTTTTGTTTTATAATTTCTTGGTTTCTCATAAAGTAATTACCTTCCATCTGCTCCATTCTAATTTTTAAAGAACTATTTTCTTCAGTGAGCTTTTGAACCTCCTTTTCCATTTGGCTAATTCTGCTTTTTAAGTCCTTCTCTTCATTGACCTTTTGTACCTCTTTTGCCATTTGGGTTAGTCTATCTTTAAAGGTGTTCTTTTCTTCAGCATTTTTTTGGATCTCCTTTAGCAAACTCTTTGTTCTTCTTTCATGATTTTCTTGCATCACTCTCATTTCTCTTCCCAATTTTTTCTCCACCTCTCTTACTTGATTTTCAGAGTCCTTTTTGAGTCTTCCATGGCCTGAGATCAATTAATATTTTTTTAGGAGGCATTTTATGTAGAAGCCTTGACTTTGATGTACTTTGCACTTTGTATACTTTGTATACTTTGATCTTCCTCCTCCAAAAGAATGGAAGAAAATACCTTTTCACCAAGAAAGTAACTTTCTATAGTCTTATTTTATTTTCCTGGCCAATTAGTTGACTTTTGAGCCCTTTGTCAGGTGGAGAGTATACTACCCCAGGCTTCATACATTTTGTGTAGCTGTTCTCTGAGATACCTCTAGGGACCTGTAAGTTCTCAGTTCCTCCAAGGTGGCAGAATCAAGGGAGAGGAGTTTACTCCTCTCCTGGCCTTCACTCTGCTCTGTGAGTAACACAGGCACTCTGTTCTGCCACTCAGAACTGAGACCCAAATCAGCTACTTGATTCCCCTACCCTTTGTAGGGCGAGAGCTCCAGAAGCAGCCAACTGTGGCAGTGGCTTCAGCTGCCCTGGGGTTGGGACTGGACCATGCTTCCCTCTCACCCAAGTGAAAGATCTTTTGCACTAACCTTTGAAGCCACCTTTGGCGTTTTTGGATTGGGAAGTATTTGGAAATTGCAGCAGCTGCCCATGATTCAGTGCCCTGAAGCCTGCTTCAGTCCCGTCTGTGCCCATGTGACCCACACTGAGCTGCTCTCTGCTTGAGCCAGGTACAGTAGACCCTTACTGTTGGCCTTCCAGGTTGTCTTGGGCAGCAGATCTGTTTCACTCTGTCGCCTTGTGTTTTCTACTGCTCTAGAATTTGTTTAGAGTCATTTTTTACAGGTATTTTAAGGGCTTTGGGGGGACAGTTCCTGCAGTTCCATGTTGCTCCTCCACCATCTTGGCTCTGCCATGACACCTCCCCATCCCCCAAATCTCCTTGATCTGTTTTTCATTTTTTTATAAGAGATACTTTACATTTTCTTCTATTTTTTTCTAGTCTTGATTTTTTTTTTTTTTTTTTTTTTGCTGTCATTGACTCATTACTATCTACTTAATCTGCTCTGGTTTTCAGGAAATTCTTTAATTGGAAAAGGCTTGACATTTTCTCTTCTAAGCCATTTATTCACCTTCTGATTCTTTCTTCCAGAGCTTTTTATTTTTCAGTATCTTGCTTCATTTCTTCTAGATATTCATGTAGTCCTTGTGTCCCTGTGGAAAATCCATTTTTTCTTTTGAGTCTCTGCTTGGAATTGTTAGAATTATTCTCTCCTTCTTTTGGGGAATTTCTAGATCTATTATAATTTTTTTATACTAGTTAAGTCAACAAGCATTTATTAAGCACTTTGTGGCAGGTACTTTACTAAACTCTTGAGATACAAAGAAAGGCCAAAAAAACTCCCTGTCCTCAAGGAGATTATATTCTGATGAGGGACAGTATTCAAACAACTGTTACAAACAAGTTGTATACAGGATAAATTGGAGTGAGTGTCTGGGGTAAGGCACTTACATGAAGAGGTACCAGGAAAGACTTCTTGCAGAAGGTAGAATTTTGATTCCTATGTTCTCTAGCCCATAATAGAAGTGGGTGTTATATTTTATCAAAAGTTTTTCTGAATTTCTTGAAGAAGGTGGAATTTTGAAAGAAACCAGTAGGCAGAGATGAGGAGGGAGAGAATTCCAGGCCTGCAGAATAGCTACGAAAAATGTAGGGAGTCAAGAAATGGAGTGTCCTTTGTAAGAAACCACAAGAAGAGCAGGGTCGCTGGATTGTAGAACATGTGAAAAAGAGAAAAGGTGAAAGAAAATGAGAAAGATAGGAAGAGACCAAATTACGAAGAGCTTTAAAAACCAAACCAAGGACTTCATATTTGATCCTGGAGCAGAGGAGAGTGACAGAAGTTAATTGAGGAGGAGGCTGACTGGTTAGACCTGCACTTCAGAACACTGAAGTATTGTCTTTGATTACTCATCTCACCACACTTAAGTTCCTGAATTTAAAGTTTGCATCAGAGCCAGGATGTCCTCTCCTGCACTTTTGGAAGTTATGAATAAGATTGTCAACCTTCCTTGATTTTGACTCAGACCCCCGTGTTCTTACGCTGACCCTTCCTCCTGGACTTAGGCCCTCCTGAATCAGTGGCCTCACTGGCCTTTTAAGATTGAATTCTACTGACCTTTAAAGCTCCTAGGCCTGGGCTATTCTCATCCCAGTGTTGTGCCTCTCCCTCAGGCTTCCAGGATTCTCATCCTAGAACTTTCTGACTATCCTGGGGCTTTGCCTGGTCTTCCTAGAAGGCCACCTTGCACTGGAACCAGTATTTTCAGTGTTTCTAGCTGAATTCTTGGGCAATTCTGAGGTGGAAAAGTCACTGTATTATTTCATTGGATGTCTTGATCGTTATTTGATCTAGGCTTAATTTAACTGTCTTGCTGGAGTAGATAGGTAGGAGCTGGTGGTCAGCTTTCCTTTTAGGCAGCCATCTTGATTTGATGTCTCACTATTTAAACTTACTTTGTTTTTTTCCTTTTTTAAAACCAACAATATCTCACATTTTCATTCAGTACTTTTTGTTTTGGAGGCTTGTGTTAAGAAACAGTTTGATGAATTTTCTTGTATCCTTGTGAGTACTTCTACATCTTTTCTTCCTGCCTGTTTTCACATCCAGACCAAAAAAATCCAATAAAAGTAATCTTGATATTTTGCTCTGTATACATGGTAAAAATGTTCTCTCATCTCTCTGTGTCCGTCTGTACCTCTTCCCCTCTCTTTTGACCAGATGTTACGCTCCTATGAGATTATTCCATATTTCAGTATCTTGTTTTTGTCAGAACACATAATGATGCTTTATTTGAATCCAGCTAGACATTGCGATGATTTCTATTTCCCTGGTCCCTTTCCCTTCTTCTTGGTCCAAATATGCCTATTATGCATTATCGTGAAACCTGGCAGCCTTACCTATATAGATAACTGTCAGTTATTTGGGCACTGATTTAGCCAGACTTCTTTTACTTCTGTGGCTTCATTCTGATAATATAACTTTGGCAACCATTTTCCAGCTCATTAATAGATTCTACTGAAAGGTAGGCAGTGGAAAGAAAACTTAATTAGACTTGATGGGAGAGAATATTGAAAATATTAATTGATTTTTGCATGATCTTTATTTTTATTACTATGAATTATTAAGATTTGACAGTACTTTTAATATGTTTCAATCCTAAATAATTAAAATTCAAAGGCTTGAAGTCATATTTGTGGAGATATGAAATACTTTGAATATTAAGGATTTTCTTAGAAATATTAAAGTAAAATAAATAAGAGAAAACAAAAACCACATTTTTTCCCTTCTGATTTTGGGTGTCATATTGTTTGAGCTTAAATAAATCTAAGTAGAATAGCTAAAATTCCAAGTAGAATTTTCTTTAACATCTGTGAAGGGAAATAAAATTCTATATTTGGGAACTGAATTCCTTTTTGTTTCTGATACCAGTTCAGCTTTAAAACCTGAACTTATTCTTCTGGACATTTTAATATTTATTTTCTGACTAAAGATGTGGGGTTGTAGAGGTAAGATTAGCAAAGACAATTCAAATGGGGTTTATTTAGAAAATTCAGACCCATTATCAGATAAATCGTTAGAATTTTTCTTTACAGGAAAATTATGGGTAGGGAGCTTCATGAGGAAATTTTCAAATAAAGCTGACATTTACCAGTGCACCAACTCTGTTGCCATTACACCATAAATTTGTATGTATGTGTATGTGTATATCATAAACATTATTCTGTGATGATAATATTTTTTGTTTAAAACTTAATAACCCAAAGCTAGAAGATGTAAATAGACACAAAGTTCCCAACCATAGACAGCTTTTGGATTCAGAATGTTGAGATTTGAATTTTGAATGCAAAGAAATCCAAAACTTTGATAAGAAAAAACTTAGTGAACTAATAAATGAGAAAATACATTGAAGAAAAAATGTGTTTAATAATTTCTTTTCATGTCTTTCACTTATTTTGAAATGGAGGCAAACCTCTGTAAGTACTAAATATTCTAAGCTTTGTACGTAGTAATCACTCGGTAAATAGTTCTTGATTTTATTTAATATATTTACTTCAGATTTACTCAGAACCTCCACTAAAGTCCTACTTGGCCCCCTGGAAATGGGTTTTTGAAGGCTATACCAATGGAGCGTAAACTGTCACAAGATCCTTTTAGAGTAAAAAGACTTCACATTTAGGATCTAGTGACAGAATATGTTTGTTTTCTAGGAATTAACCTAGCTAAGTTTGGAAAGACTCATTGCCAGTCAGTCACAAGGCCATGAATTTTTTGACCCTGGCGTTTCTCAAAGACCATTAGCTAAACAGGTTTATAATATGTAGTTTGATATCTACCCACTCTGCTGGGATGATAGTATCTTGTTCAGTATGATGTACTTATTTCTGTCTTTACCATTTCCTTAGACTCCTTAAAAAATCCCATGACCCTTCACCGTACCTAAGCTATTCATAGGGCTGGTCAGTCTGTCAGTCAAGTACTATTTATTGAATACCTTGTGCTTAACATGTGTTTGGAGCTGTGCTAGGTATTGGGATACAAGTACAAAGAATGAAACAATTCCTACTCACGGTGGGTTTACTTTTTAATGGAAGAGACACCATGTGCATATATTAATATGTATCACACAAATAAAAAGTTGAGTATTGCAATTATAGACAAAGTAGTTAAATATAAGGTAGTTTGAGAGAGGGAGAACATTATCAGTTGGAGAGATGATGATAAGTTTCATGAAGAAAGTGGCTCCTGAGCTGCATCTTAAAGGAAAAGAGTGACTCTTGAAACATAGATAAGAAAGGTGCACATGAGGTGACCCTATGGGTAGACCAATGCAAAGGAATAAAGAGAAGCCAGGTTAGCTTGATTGTGCATTTCAGGAAAGAGAATGGAAAGTTTGTAAGGCTCTAAAAGCTAAACAAAAGCATTTGTTTACGTTTTATCCTAGAGACACTAGGGAGCCACTGGAGTTGATTGAATTGGGGAGCCATATGGTCATATCTGTGCTTAAGGAAAATTACTTTGTCAGCTCTTACTTGAGGCTCACTAGATCCCACAATTACCCACAAGTGTTGCACTTCCTTGAAAATAGAAAGTCATTCTTCTTTGTCAAGAAGCTATCTGGTGCAATGCATAGAATACTGGACTTAGTCAGGAACACCCAAGTTCAAATTCAACCTCTGTCATTTCCTAGTTGTGTAACTTGAGCAAATTACTTAACTTTTGCCTGCCTTAGTTTCCTCATCTCCAAAATGGGGATAATAGCGCCTACTTTCCAGGGTTGTTGTGAGGTTCAAATAAGATAATATTTGTAAAGCACTTTGCAAACCCCAAAGTGCTCAATTGTTGCTGTATTGTTATTATTATTTTTGTAGAAATCAACCATTAGTTTGTAATTTTATTTTGGCCTATCTAATCATTAGCATTCTGTTACTGAGTCAGTGGTAGATAATAGAATATTTTAGTAAGGATATAATTCTTGAAACAGGTAAGCGTAAATGAAATTCAGCTGTCTTTAGATTGAACACATCATAGGCACCTTCTCTTGGGATGAAGGAGGAGGTAAAATGGTAGAATTTGAATTTTCTCCCAATTTGGCTTAAAAAATACTTCTGAAACTATTAAACTTAATCTAGAGAATAACTTTACAAGAGATGATTAGGATTAACATCTGTTTGAGAAAATTGGAAACATCTTATGTGTAATTAATATTTAAAATATGTACAAACTTAGCTGTACGTTGTTTTTTAGGTTTTATAGTTCTGGTATTCATCTCTGGAACTGGATATGTTGAAGGATTGGGGGACATTATTGGTCAATACTTGTGATTCCATTTAGCCAGCAGAAGAGATGAATTTCAGAATAGGAGGAAATAGATTTTGGAAACTTGGATTGCAAGGTAACTCCAGCCAGATTACTAAATGCTGTCTCTGAACTGTACTGATTGGTTAAACCTCCTTTTTTATGAAACTTACAATTGTGTTAGGAAAACACAGCAAATTGAATGGTGAGTCATCTTGACTTTTGTCTTGACTCTGAAGGAAAGAGGCTGAAGATTTGTGAAGCTCTGCCCCATTAAATCCAGTTCATGGGCAACTCAAGACATCACCCTAGTGATGTCACTGGTCCTTTTCCAAAACTGAAGAATGAGCAACAACAGAGTTCTGCATGAGGCCTCTTGTTTGTTGTGGTTGTGTTCGTCCTTTGTTGCCGAAGAAGACCATGCCATCCGAGACAGGAGAACGTGACTTGCACTTGACTTTGAGTGAGGGAGGGCTGTGCAGGCTACCAGGCCCACTTGTTCTCTAGAGCAGTTGGAATCCAGTGACCAGATATTCCTCAGGATGCACCGGGAGACCTTGGCCCCTTTAGGCCAAATTCTGTTCAGGTACACACTTAAGGTTAGGTAACACCCATTCATTGAATGGGCCTTGAACAGGTAACTCAGCTCCTCTTCTCCCGTCTGTCTCTCCCTCCCTTCCTTGTCCTCTCCGAAGGAAGGTAAATTTGGATGACCAAAAAACATTGTGAGGGTCAGTTGGACCATCTTTTGTCTATTCTTATCCAGTCCTTAGTCTTGGAATGGACAAAAATTGCCTCCATCAGACTGCCAAAAAGACCTTAATTTAGAAAGGCCAAGGTCTCCCACTGCATCCTAGGCCATGGACTGTGGTCTTGACTTCTCTTGCCACTGGACCTCAAGGACTATGGAGGAAAGTGTAAGACTGATGACTTTGCACTGTTCTTACTCACTTAAATCCAGTTCAGATACAAGTCAAGACATCACCCTTGTGATATCATTAGTTCTCTTCAAGAGTGAAGGACAAACGACAATTTTACCGTCACGTCATTCTTTTTCTTCCCAGGTGTCAGCCAACCTAGGCCCGTCCTTTGCCTGCACCGTTACCTCCAGCACTTTCTCAGACCGTTAGCCTTCTCTAGCTTCATCTTCTTTCCTTTCCAGTCTCAACCCTCTTTCAACTCAACATTGTATTCTGTTAATTCAGTCCTTCACTCCCTTATTTCATCACTTCTCATCTCTTACCAGAAATGGATTGCTCCTGCTGTTGAGGTCAGAGGTGCTTGGGATCCCCAAATCACGACATCCTGGGTCCTGCCCTAATGAATTTGACCCAAGTCGTCTTACAGTCCAAGTAAAACCAAAGTTTATTAAAGATTCACCATATTGAGTAGACTTAAGGAGTCTAAGCATTTGTGACACTTGTATTGACCAGTGGGCCATACAGAATCTGAACACCTTCATGGAGACAAGAAGGATCTTATATACAGAAAGATTGTGGGAGGGATCTGGGGTGGTCTGGTGGTCTCAGAGGAGGGGTCTAAGGAGGATCCTGGTGGGGCTGGAAAGAGGAAGTCAGAACCAAGAGAGTGGGAGTTTGATGTGATCAAGGGTGGGAAACAGCTGGAGGCATCAGGAAGTAACACAATAGAGGGCTAGGGTAGGAAGTAGGGGGGAGCAATCCAAAGATGCCAGATTTAGTGGAAAGATTCAAGGAGAGTTCAAGGGGGTTCCCAGAGTCTGTGCTCCATCACTGCCATCTACGTCTTCTTCTATACACATGTTGTTCAGTGACATTAGAGGAAGTCATATAAACTTGTTTATTAGGTGTATTTTAAATTCATTTTTTTGTTTGCAGTTTAGAGATACTAAGAAACCTGAACTTCAAGGGCAAACTATGTGGATCCTGCCTCAAATGAATTTAACCCAAGCTTTTCAGTCAGAGACAAGGTTTATTAAGACACCAATTGGGTTGGGCATCATTTCATGCCTGTATTGACAAGCAGGCCACACTCTTAAGGCATTTGGGCAATTTAATGGGGGCAAGATGGACACATATACAGTGATTAAGGAGTGGGTCTCCATGGAATCAAGGAGTGGGCAGTTGAGGGTGGGGCCAGGTATAGACCTTGAGGGTCATACTGTGACCAGCAATTGCCAGGGACTTGGAAAAGTCCAGGGGCTTTTCAATTTTGGGTCTCAGATCCCATCTCTGTCAGTTTTATCCAGCTTTAAGTGAGCCACAGTGGTAGCAAGTAAGTCTTTTTATTCTTCCCTAATTGATTCCCTATCTCAAAGAAGTACCTTCTTCCTTCCTCATGCCTTCCTTATTTCCCTCCCCTCTCTTAACTGAGGGGATCTCACCTCTCTAATAAGAAAAATTAGGCTATTCAGCATGACTTCTTCTCTTTTTCTCTTCAGTTCACTTTGACATTGTCCCCAGCCCCTTTTATCCTTTGCTTTGGTAGTGATGTAGTTGGAGGTTTTTGGAATCCTGAAACGTCAGGGTACAGGGCAGAGTCCTCCTGGAAGGAATTCACTCACCTAAACCTTCTTGTCATGGTAGCTAAGTTTATTGTAATGCCAATAGTAATCAAAATTCTTTGGGAATCTGCAACTTAATGAGGCTGAGACTGATACTTATGTACAAAAAAAAGGACAGTGATACTATCTGGGTGGGAATTGAGTGGTAAATAGTTTGAGGTGGGCCAGGTGAAATAGTTAAAGAAGTATTAAGTAATCTGGGATGGGTGAAGAGCAAACATCAAAGGATTGTCTGGTAGCTAAGTGGACTCAGGTGGACTAGATGCCTTGGATGAGACCCCAGTGATCTGGGCTTCCTAAATGCCTGGGAGAATTCAGAGACTAGGTTGCTTTCAAAGACATAGTCTTTTCCTTTTAGGGTTCCAGGTCCCATCACCCTACCATTCAGGCCAACCCGCCCCAACCTCTTCCTTAGCTACTGATTTCTCCCCTACTGCCCTGTCCTTAAAAACAAAAAGGAACACTTTACCATACTTAACCATCCCCTCAAGTTATTACTCTATATCTCTTCCCTTTCTCAGCCAAAACTCTATACTCATTCACCTTCATTTCCTTTTCTCTGACTTTCCAACCTTTTACAGTGTGGCTCATCACTCAAATGAAACTACTGTTTCCAGAGTTACCAGTAATCTCTTAATTGCCGACTCTAATGGCCTTTTCTCAGTGTTCATCCTTCTTGTCTTCTCTGTAGGTTTTGTCTCCTATGAATTTCTGGTATCTTTGCTGCTATTTTTCCTTATTTGTGGCTTTTCCTGTAGTATCTAACTTAGGGGATATACATAAACAGTCTTCTCCCTTCATTCTTTTTAATTAGATTTGCATGACAACTGGCAAAATACTTTCTTACTAGCCTTTGTTAGGTGTACTCTGGCCAGGAATCTGTCAACCCTCTATTGTAAGCCATGTTCCACAAATATGAATCGTATTTTTACATACCACTTTCTTAGTGAATTGTTCATTTCCCAAATTAGTTTTTCTTTTGTATCCATTACCTTCAATAGGCAGTGAATTGTGAGGAAAATGCAATGTATGGCCCTATAATCTTCAGTGTTTTGCCTAATCATTGCCGCAATCATTGACAATGGTTAGGTTCCTTCTGGTTGTGTTGAGGTTTGGGATGTTGGGAACCCCAAAATACCAACATATCAGGTTCTGCTCGGATGAATTTGCCACAAGCCTTCTTAAAGCCAAAGAAAGGCAAAGTTTATTCAAGATTCGCCACACTGGGCTGACTCTTAAGGAGCCTAAGCATTTGTAATGCTTGTATTAACCAGCGGGCCAGATACAGTCTCAGCTAGACAGAGTTAGAGCTGGATTGAAGGCAAGATGGAACTGAAATACAGAAAAGACTGTAGGAGGGATCTAGAGGTGGTCTGGGTGATAGAAGGAAGAGTTTAGGGAGAGTCCTGAGAAGGCCAAGGAGAACCTTAGTGAGACTGAAGCGACTGGTCCAGGGTTGGAAACAGTTGGTGGCAATCAGGAGATATCAAACAATGGAGGGTTTGGGCAGACAATGGAAGGCCAGGCTAGGTTAAGGGCCACAGATTTGAGTATGAAAGACCAGATCAAGTGGGAAGATCCATGGGGATTTCAAGGAGGTTCCCAGAGTCTGAACCCCATCAGTAGTGCCATTTGTGCTATTTTCTCTCAGTAAAGCTTGCTTCCTGTACTTATCTGTTGACTTAAATCTTGTGCTATGTTCTGTCATGACTTCATCTGCCTCTTTAGTTTTCCCCTTTAGGAGCATCAACTCTTGACCAGAATTGGGATTAATGGTCTTGGCAGGGGCATCTGTTTCCCATGATGTGATTTAGGGAATGTAACGAGGGAGAACTGGTACTTGAAACCTCATGTACCAATGGCAGGACTTCTCCCTGGCTCTCACTGGGGACATCCCCTGAACCTTCAGTCTCTTTCCCCTGGCAACATAAGTGTCACATAAAGGAGAATTCTGGGATCCTGAACCTCACTCAAACTGCATTAAGAAATCTGTACTGGATTATCTCTCACCTAAGAGCTTCTGTGGCTTTTATTCTTACATTCTTCCCCAGAGTATCCATCTTTTTCTTTAGGAAGAGCCTCAAATTTGTATTTAACCTCTAGTGTGTGGCTGTTGTTTTCCTTTCTTCTCTTCTCTTCCACATTCAGTCATCCTGACATGGGTTAAGTCCCTTCCCTTCTACTAGTACCTTCCCTTCTTCATATTCTATTTTTTTTCCCATTGAAGCCTTGCATTTCTTTTTTTTCAGAGCCAGATGAGATGGCAACTATTAAAAGCCTACTTTAATGCCACTAAAATATTTGTTACTCCATTTAACAACATTGCCTTTCCTCTTTCTTGCCCTTCCAACTTGCGGTGCTTTTGTGGATAGTGGGAAATAAAGGAGAGTGGTCTGAATAACCAATTTTACCAGCTTAATGTTTTGTTAATGATTGTACCTCAGGTCTTTAAAGCAATACTTTCAAAACATAGTGTAAAAATAGTCTCTCAAAAGATGTAATTATAGCGAGAATGATTTTAGAATAGAGGAATTAAAAACAGACAAGGAGATAGTGAGTGGTGGCATTTCCAACCCAAGATATCTGCAATCTGTCAAATAACTTCCAACTAAGGTTATGAGAGCAAAAAGTAGATGAACTGATCAACTACTTTATGGGAGTATAACGATTATAGAGTCAAAGGTGCAAAATTAAATAAAGTTCCGGAGACTTCAGAGACAACGAAGCATGTTTCTATATAGGGAGTATGCTGTTGACGGGAATGTACTTTTATACAATCAAAATCATAATTTTGAAAGGGATGGCAAGAAGCCATCCCTTTCTGGCTCCTATTTTCATCAAATCTAAACTATATTTCAACTTCACAAGACCCTTAGATTCTTTGGAGTGGGAGGTTTTGCATCCCTATTTTTTAAAAGATCAAGCAAACATTAAACTCTTTAACAATTTTCTATGTAAATAATTTTACTTTTAAAAAAACCTTCACTTTTAATGACTTCTAATGTAGGATTAAAGGGTAAACCAAGCTTGCTATGGCTACGCACTCTAGTTTAGGAAGTGTTCTGTGTAAATTGATTATGTATAGTACTAAACACTGAAAAAAGAAGTTTCATACGGCATTGGCCACTGTTGAAATTTTTTTTTTTTGCCTGTTGATGGAATAAAATATTAAGAGGAACATGAGGTGGCAGAATCAAGGCACAGGAGCGAGAGGAAGCATTTTTTAATTGAATTATTTTATTTGTTTTCAGTGTTCTACAATCACTTCTATATGTCTTAGATTTTTTTCTCCTCCCTTCCCCTCTTTCCCCCTCCATCCCCACTCCTGCCCTGAGACAGGGTACAATCTTATATGGGTTCTACACATACATTCCTGTTAAATACATTTTCACCTTAATCATGTTGCATAGAAGAATTAAAATGAATGGGAGAAACCATAAAATGAAACACAACATAATACAAAATAAAATGGTCTGTTTCATTCTGCAGTCCAATTGCATAGTTCTTTATCTGGATGTCGAAGGCATTTTGCCTCAAGAATCCACTGGGAATTTTTTAAGTCCTTGCATTGCAATGAAGTACTAAATCTACCAGAAAAATTCTCTGCATATTGTGGTTGTTGCTGTGTACAAAGTTCTCCTGGTTCTGCTCTTTTCACTCAGCATCAGTTCATGTAAGTCTTTCCAGGCCTCTCTGAAGTCTTCCTGTTCATCATTTCTTATAGTACAATAGTATTCCATTACATTCATATACCACAGCTTGTTCAGCCATTCCCCAATTGAAGGGCATCCCTTTGATTTCCAGGTTTTGGCCACCACAAAGAGAGCTGCTGTAAATATTTTTGTACATGTGGGACCCTTTCCCATTTCTATGATCTCTTTGGGATAGAGTCCCAGAAGTGATATTCTGGGTTTGGGGGTATGCACATTTTTATAGCCCTTTGGGCATAGTTCCAAATTGTTCTCCAGAATGGTTGGATCAGCTCACAGCTTCACCAATAATGAATTAGTGTTCCATCTCTCTCACATCTTCTCCAGCATTTATCACCTTCCTGTTTTGTCATGTTAGCCAATCTGATTGGTGTGATGTGGTACCTCAGAGTTGTTTTGATTTGCATCTCTCTAATCAATAGTGATTGAGAGCATTTTTTCATATGACTATAGATAGCTTTAATTTCTTGAGAGGAAGCATTTTTGCATTAGCCTCTCCACCACATCTCTTCTGCAACAGCCTAGAAAATGCACTAGACCAAATTCTGGACAAGAACTTGAAGAAAAGGTCACAATCAGTTATTTTTCCAACCTCAGGCAGCATAGGTAGGTAGACAGAAAGTTCTCCTAGCACTAGGACAGAGGCTGACCAAAAATATGCAGGCAGCAGCAGTAAAGAACATTCTAACACCCAGGGACCAAAAAGGAGCCAAGACGGAGAACCAGTACAGGAATCTTGGGGACAGAAAGAGAACCCAAAGGACCCTTAAGCTAGTGCTGGGAGCAAGAACAAGAACCATCTGTCAGCTTTGTTGCTCATCACTCAGTTCCAGCTCACAAGCCCAGGACAGACAGGAGTGTTTGCAAGGGAGCAAGGCCCTTAGTGAGTACTGAGCACAGAATAAATTCTAGAAACTGTGCATTGTAGCTTTGAGTCCAGGAGCAGAGAAGTGACTTAGTTCTAATCTGTAGCTATGCACATAAAGCTGTAGTGGAATTATCAGGGTGGAGGAGACCAGAACCAAAGGGGAGTCTACAGTTCAGTCACTCTGAACCAATAGGACCTCCCAACAGGCTGTGAGTGACTGGGGTCAGCAAAAGTCTCTGGAAAGTCAGTCTCAAATAAGCCAGAGGACCCAATTTGCAGAGCCCAGACCAGGCTAATAAACTCTCCCTACATTACATCACTTTGGAAGTACTGAAAACTTTTGCAGGTCCTGAGACTGACCTATGACAGCAGTAGAAGGACATAAAAGGACAGATCCTCAGACCAGGCATCACTCCTCTCTTCCACCCCAAGTGAAAAGAGTCAAACACTAATATAAAGTATAAAATCAAGAAGGAGACTGGAAGAATGAGCAAACCAAAAAAGAACCCTGCCATAAAGAGCTACTGTGATGAAAGGAAGCTTAAAACTTAAAACACTGGAGACAGTAATGACTTAAAAACATATGCAAGCAAACTCAAATATAGATTGGATGCAAGCCCAACAAGATTCCTAGAAGAGTGCTTAAAGCAGCTAAAAAAAGAAATATGAAAAGAGAATTAAAAGTTTGATAAAAGAAGCACAAAACATCATTGAAGACAGTAATTCCTTGAGAATTGAATTGACCAAATGGAAGCTAATGACTCCATAACACATCAAGAAATGATAAAGTAGAAAAAACTGAAAAAAAAAATAGAAATTGTGAAATCTCTCACAGCAAAAACAACTGACCTGAAAAATAGATCAAGGAGAAAGAATTTAAGGATTACCTAACCCTGCCTTAAACACTATGAACAAGAGTAATGTGACTTGTTTTACTATATAAAAGATAGTTTCTCTTAGTAAATCTAAAATCTAAATTATGGAAGCTAATGTCATACCACATATCAAGAATGTGGACTTACCCTTGTGGGAATTTACAGTGTGTATTTCAGACTGATGCTAGAATGCTTAAAGTGGTATAGTGTGATGTTGGTTTAAGGAAATATAAATGAAAAAAAAATCTCTTGTGTATGATTTAATGAAGCATTTATATAGCACTTCAAAGTTTGCCAAGCACTTAACACATGTTATTTCATATATTACTTAAAACTATCCTCTGATGTCAGTATTTCAGATATTATACCCTTTATAGAGATGAGGAAACAGAGAATTTGAATGATTTGCCAATGGTCACATAGCTAATAAAGTCAGAGGCAGTATTTGGATCTAGTTCTTACTGACCAAAAACTGTGCTGTGCCACACTTTCACTATTCATTGTTCAAAGAGCATCCAAGTGTGATTCATCATGAAATTGACTGTAGGAATTAGCATATTCTCAGACTTATGAATAGAAAATCCAACTTTAGTAGTACCAACAGTTAATTTCTCTGGCAGCTTCTGCCCTTGGTGCCAGTAAAGGGTCCCTATAAATTTCCTTCTGACCCATTGCCCAGTCCCTTCACCATCTGTAGGCTGAGAGGTCTGGAAACAACCGCTGCTGCCACCAATTCAGTCTCCCTGAGGGCATGCACCTGGTCTGTGCTGGAGCCTGCATCACGCTTATGCAGCAGACCTCTCCTGATGATTTTCTAAGTTATCTTGGGCTAGAAAATTGTTTCACACTGTCTTTTGAGAGGTTTTGATGCTCTATAATTTGTTTAGAGTCATATTTTAAAGGTATTTGGAGGCCTTTAGGGAAGAGCTCAGTTAAATCACTGCCTTTAAATTGCCATCTTGGCTCCACACTTCCCACACCTTCCCCACCTGGGTTTTTATACAATTCACATCTAATTGATAGTAAGTTTATTGGCTTAATTAGAAATTAGAATCTACCTTCTTGAAGAGTCTAGAACGTGTTAGGACCCATCATTAAGAACTGACGTTACGGGGTGGGGGACAGAGCCAAGATGGAGGAATAGAAAAACGGATCTGCTCTAGCTGTATCCTCATAGCCCATAAAATACCTCTAAAAAGTAACTAAGCAAAGTCTAGAGCAGCAGAAGCCACAAAAGAACAGAGTGAAAGCTTTCTGGACCAAGACAGCCTGGAAGGCCAACAGGAAAGGTCACACTAGACTCACAGTGGGACACAGCCCAGCCTTGGCTGCACAGCACAGCTTGGACAGGACTGGAGCAAGTTTCAGGGTGTGGAATCACGGGTAGCAGCTGTGGTTTCCAGATTTCTCAACTCACAAATGCCAAAGATGGCTTCAAAGTTCAGTCAGAAAGCTCTTTCACCCAGGTGAGAGAGGTGTGTGATCTGGTCCCAGCCCCCCTGGCAGCAGCCACTGCAGCAGCAGCATTCACTTTTGGAGCCCTAGGCCTAAAGACCCTGGGGAATCTAGCAGCCAATCTTGGTTGACAGTCCTGGGGTGAGGAGAAGTATTGGCATGGTGGAGCTGGCGGAAGCTCTGGAGAGGGAATCGTCACAGATTCTGAACAGAAAAGAGTGTCTCTTGTTGCTCCCAGACCAGAGTGCAGGCTGGGAGAAGAGTAAACTCCTCTCCTTTGATTGTGCCACATTGGAGGAATTGAGAACTTACAGGTCCCTAGAGTATACCATCCACTTGACAAAGGACTAAAAAGTCAAGTAACTGTCTGGGCAAATGCCCAAAACAAGGGAAAAAAATAAGACTATAGAAGGTTATACCTTCTTGGTGAAAAGGTATTTTCTTCCATCCTTTTGGAGGAAGAAGAACAAAGCATACCGTCAGAGGGAGACATCACAGTCAAGACTTCTACATTGGAAACCTCCAAAAAAATAAAATGCAACAGTCTCAGGCCATGGAAGAACTCAAAAAGGACTTTGAAAATTATGTAAGAGAGGTGGAGAAAAAATTGCGAAGAAAAATGAGAGCAATGCAAGAAAATCATGAAAAATGAGTCAATAGCTTGCTAAAGGAGACCCCAAAAAATGCTGAAGAAAATAACACCTTTAAAAATAGACTAACTCAAATGACAAAAGAGGTTCAAAAGGCCAATGAGGAGAATGCTTTAAAAAGCAGAATTAGCCAAATGGAAAGGAGGTTCAAAAGCTCACGGGGGAAAATAGTTCTCTAAAAATTAGAGTAGAGCAGATGGAAGCTAATGACTTTATAAGAAGCCAAGAAATTATAAAACAAAACTAAAAGAATGGAAAAATAGAACACAATGTGAACTATCTCATTGGAAAAACAACTGACCTGAAAAATAGATCCAGGAGAGATCATTTTAAAATTATTGGTCTACCTGAAAACAATGATCCAAAAAAGAGCCTAGACATCATTTTCAAAGAAATTATTAAAGACTGCCCTGATATTCTAGAACCAGAGGGTAAAATAGAAATGGAAAGAATTCACTGATCAACTGCTGAAAGAGATCCCAAAAGGAAAACTCCTAGGAATATTGTAGACAAATTCCAGAGTTCCTAGGTCAAGGAGAAAATATTACAAGCAGGCAGAAAGAAACAATTCAAGTAGCATGGAAATACAATCAGGATAACATAGGATTTAGCAGCTTCTGTGCTAAGGCATTGAAGGGCTTGGAATATGACATTCTAGAAGTCAAAGGAGATAGGATTAAAACCAAGAATCCCCTACCCAGCAAAACTGAATATAATACTTCAAGGGAAAAAGCTGGAATTTCAATGAAATAGAGAAAGACCAGAGCTGAATAGAAAATTTGACTTTTAAATACAAGAATCTGGAGAAATGTGAAAAAGTAAACAGGAAAGAGAAACCTTAAGGAATTCATTAAATTTGAACTGTTTACATTCCTACATGGAAAGATGTTATTTATAACTCGATTGTTTTTGGTATTATGATAGATATGTAGGTGTGTATGGGTATGTATGTATGTGTATATTGTATATGTGTAGGTATGTGTGTACATATGGTGTGTGTGTATATATATATATATATTTACATATATGCATAGACAGAGGGCACAGGGTGAACTGAATATAAAGGGAGAATACCTAAAAAATAAAATTTACTGTTGAATGGAATGTACTAGGAATAAGAGAAAGGGAGAGATAGAAGGTAGCAAATCATCTCACAAACAAGAGGGAAGAAAGAGTTTTTACAATGGAGGGATTGGGGGGGGGGGGATGAAAGGAAATAATTGAGCCTTACTCTTACGGGATTTGGCTTAAGGCGGGAATAACACGTACTCAATTGGATGTGGAAATCTATTTTACCCTGCAGGAAGGCAAGGGAAAGGGGATAGGAGAGAGGAGATAATACAAAGGACAGCAGATTGGGAAAAGGGACAGTCAAAAGCAAACGCTATTGTGGGAGGACAGGTCATGGGAGAGAATGGAAAAAAGGAAGAGTAGGATGGGACAGAGGGAAATGTGGTTAGTCTTTTACAACATAAATATTATGGAAGTGCTGTGCATTGTTACAAAAATATGTATGACATATATTGCTTGCTTTCTCAATGAGGAGAGAATATGGAACTCAAAGCTTTAAGAATGAATGTTAGAAATTGTTTTAGCACTCAAATGGAAATTATGATACATAGATAATGGAGTATAGAAATCTATTTTTCCCGTACAAGAAAATAGAGGGGCAGGGGGATGGAAGAAGGGTAGATAATTAGAAGGGAGGACAGACTGGAGGAAGGGGTGGATAGGGTGCATGCTTTCCTGAAAGGTGAAGGGTGGGGAGACATCGGGAGAAAATTTTGAATTCAAATTCTTGTGGAAGTAAATGTTAAGAACTGAAAAATAAATAAATTATATGTGTATGTGTGTGTGTGTGTATACACACATATATATGTATTTTTTTTTTAAAAGAACTGACATTAACAGGATGGTAATCAATTGCCTTCTGCCAAATAAAGTGAATACAGAGGAATCTTTAAAAGTAGGAGTTTCTTAGTCTGCTCCTATTAGTCCTGCTATATTAGATTTCAATTTCTGTTCATCTAAATTAACTTAAGAATTTTCACCTTCATTTTCTTAGTAAAATAAGCAGTCATGGCTAGATGTTATGCTACAAAACTTAGCTTCAGTTTTTATAGCTGTGATACGATTTGAGTTGGATTCTCCCCCCTCTATCTCCACCTTGACTGGACACCCTTATCAAGCTTGTAACTCATTTGACTTCAAGAAAAAACTGGTCCAGAGAAGCAACCTGGCCAGATCAGAGTTGTGGACCAAATAAAATCCATCATCCCAAAATATCGGAGCCAGATATCTGTCAGATGTAATGGTGATACCTACATTGACCTGCATGCAGGAATCATGTGACATGTAAAAATAGCCTCCTCAAGGGTTGTTGTCTGTATTGGTATTCCAAAGAGAGGGGATGAAGGTTGGGCATGAGATAAAGGGAAATTGTATAATGTACATAGTATACCTATATACGGATGTAGATGGCAAAAAATATTGAAGCAAAAAAGCTGTAGTCTCAAGGCTTTTACTTATGAATAATTACTTTCTCTTTTTGTAAGTACTTGAACCATAAAGAATTATTATAGTGTTCTTTATTTTAGAGGTACATTTTTTGAAAAATCAAGCCAAAAAAACCATTGCTAGTTTATTGGTGATTGTTGTTTTATAGAGGAAGCGCAGGGTAGTGCTTTCATCAGTGACTGGACTTGGAGTCTTTAAGCAGCAACTCACTTCATTTCCTCTCTGTCTTACTTTGTTTATATATGAATTGAGAGAGTTGGATCTCTGAAAGGCCCGTCCTTCTCAGTGATTCTGAGTGCTTAAAGACTGAAAGCAAATGAACACATAATAATTAGTCACATTTATATAGTGATTTAAATTTTGCCAAGTACTTTTCATAGTGGACCTGTGAGTTAGTATAGATATTATTTCTTTATTTTGCAGATTAGGAAATTGAGGGCCAGAAATTACCAGTATTAATAGATTAACTAATATTAATTAGTTACGCTCATATCTTACCATTTCAATACTTCACAATTAAAAGGACCTGGGTTTGTTTTAATCTTGGATCTGCCATTTACACTCTGGGACCTTGAGCGATTTATTTGACCTTTTTTCAACTCAGGTTTCTTTTTTGTAAAGAAGGAGCTTCAATAAGATGACCTTTAGGTACTTCTAGCTCCAAATCTGTGTAGTATGGATCTATGAAAATCTCAACATCTGAATTTAGAAAAAAGGTGCTTTTTTGGGTCATTCTTTTATTCACCCACAAGGATCTTTTAAATACAGTTTACATTAGTATAATTTTGTTGGCTTCTTGCTTATTAGCTTGACAGAAGGTCTCACAGACCGTACAATTTCAAAATAGTTTCTGCCAGTTGAAAATGTGTCAAAGTTAAGCACAGAAATGTGAGTGGAAGAGATTATAATGAGATTTCTACAAAACTTTATTAGGATTTCCACTGGGTAAAAAAAGGAAGATGTGCTCATAACTGCCCCTCTTGTTGTTGTTGAACCAATGTATATACATACTTACATATATGTATATATATGTATGTATGTGTATTAAACCTTTGAAAACTAGTGACATAATGTCATTGTTGCAAAGACTCTTAAAGATCATGTAGTCTAATTTCTTTATTTGGCAGATTAAAAAATTGGTTCAGAAAGTGAATCTGGGTCTTAAAGAGGGACAAAATCAAGGCTTGAATTGTAAGGTTTCTTGCTGACTTCAAGGCCCAATTTTCTTTCCACCATAATAAACTCTTGATCAAATGTAGAAATGGCAAATCTTGTAGAAATATGCTAAAAAACAAACAAACAAAAAAAACAAACCAAAAAACAGTTATGCATCAGTGCTTCATAATTCTGCCCTTTAGTTTTAGGATTTGTTGTCATTGTGTGTTTTTAGTTTTAGTTCCCTTTAAAATGCTTTTAGCCTATTTGGGCAGTAACTTCTGTTGAATGCTTCTCTACTGTGCCAAAAAAAAAAAAAAAAAAAAGCAACTTCTGTTTCCTGTTAATTCTCTCTCCACACTTCTTCCTCTCTTTCCCTTTCCTTCCCCTGTAATGTATACCACTGATTTTATTCCTATGCACTGTGAAGTGTAGAGGTGCAGTTGTTGAAAAGCATTTGATATGTCTCTGGAGATTATTTGAGCATGTTCTGGCTACTTGAGGTGGGAGTGGAGAATTGGCTTTCTAAAGTGGTTTTAGTGGCCAGCTTGTCCCTCTTCTGCAGTAATCAACATCACTGGTTAATTCGTGGAGTGCAACCAGTTATTCTTAGTAGGCTATGGAAAACCAACTATTTCCAGTAGTGGGGGCGGGGGAGGGATTAATTTAAATAAGAAAGAATTTCCATTCATGTGATTTAAAAGTCTCTTTAGAGCAGGAAGGGAGACAGAATATAAATGGAGTAATTATGAGAAGTAATGGGAAAAGGCATATTGGTAAATGAATGTAAGGGGGAGTGGTTTATAGTCTGATAATTAACAAGCAATACAAAAATACAGTTCTGTGAGGTGTGCCCTGTTTCAGTTAAATACCTCCTATATGAAGTTTGTTGGTTTTTAAAAAATCTCTTCTATTAACAAATATTCAGGTGCTTAATATTTGTGTAATTTCAAAGGCATGTTTTTTTAAACTGTTTCACTTATAATACATACACATAGAGGGAGGACCTAAGCACTGGAAGTGGTAAAGTTTAGGGGTGCTAGAGACCCCAAAATACTGACACACCTGGATCCTGTTTGAATTAATTTGACTCAAAGCCTTCTTTCAGCCAAAGAAAAATAAAGTTTGTTTAAGATCCACCATATTGGGTAGACGCTTAAGGAATCAGAGCATTTGTGACATACATAATTGACAAATGCGCCAGATTGAATCTGAGCATTTTCATGGAGGCAAGGTGGATCTTATATACAGAAAGATTGTAGGAAGTATCTAGGGTTGGCCAAGTAGTCTGAGGTAACTAGAAGAGGAGTTTAGAGAGGGTCTTGATGGGAATGGCCAGCTGCTGAGGTGACTAGAGGTCAAACACCGGGAACCAAGAAAATAGGATTTTGATAGGATCATGAGAGAGAAAAGTAGCTGACGCAATCCAGAGGTAACCTGGACATAACAGATAATGGAGGGCTAGGCTGTGTTAAGGGTAACAGATTTGGGCATGAAATCAAGTGGGAAGATTCAAAGAGAGTTCAAAGTGGTGTTTTCCAGGGCATATGGACAAATGGGACTTATTCTTTTTGGGTAAGGGGTAAAGGTCTTGGCTTTGACCTGTATCCTGTCAGCAGCATCAGCTTCATAGTTGTCATTTTGAACAAGCATCTAAAATTTAAGATTACTGTCTTGTGTAATATAAGAGGTTAGTTACTTTAGGTTTCTGTCTAATGAATGCCCTCTAGTATTTTTATTCATTCATTTTAGTTCCATTTAACTTTTCACCTTTATTTTGACCTTGCTTAGCCATACATTTTAAAAGCTTTATTCCTGCAATTATAGCTCTTACATGTGATTTTAATTTACTCTGCCTAACTAATGCTAAAACACTTCTTTTTATTAAAGCTCTCAACCATTAAAAGTTGTATGCAAAAGTGAAGGTGCCACAGGAGCTCATTGAGTAGGGGGTTGACATGATCAGACCTGTTTATAAAAATTGGTTTGGTAACTGAGTGAAGCCTGGGTTGTAATGGGGAGAAACCTGAGGCAGGCAGACCAGTTAGAAGGCTAGTGCGGTAATACTGAGAGCTTGAAGTACAGTAGTGGCCATATGAGGGAGAGGAATCAAGCAGGCTGGCTTATGAGAGATGTTGTGAAGACAGAAAAGACAAAATCTATTGAACATGTGGGGTGAGTGAGAGTGAGTCAAGAATTTTTTTGAGTGAGGTTTTGAGCCTAGTTGACTGGGAAGGTGGTATTATTCTCAACAAGGAAATTTGGAAAGGAGAGGATAGTCTTGGAAGGGGGAAGATAGATAATTTTTGAGATATATAGGAATAATTTGGAGATGTAACTAGTTACAGTCAGTACAGTCTGACAACGATTTGCATAGAGATGAAAACCTATAGGAGCTGATGACTTTGGCAAAATGAATTATGTCCAAAATATTTTACTCTGCACTTTAGGCCCAAGTCCATCAGAAACAGTCTTGATGCATTAAACATTAATCTAAATTCAAACATTGATCTGCTTAAGAAATATGCCTTTGGACATGAGATAAAACGATTGGATTTTGTAAGATTTTGAGTCAATTTTTTTCTCCCTTCTTCCCTCCCACACCCTTTCCCCAAGATGGCAAGCAGTCTGATATAGGTTATACATGTGCAGTCTACATAAGACCTTTTGAAGTAATGTAGGAATTTTGAACAACTTAAAAGGTCATAATATATAAATATGATTTTTGAGTGAACATTCTACTCTGTCAAATAGGATTGTAGTCACTTAATCCCCTAAGATCACTCAGTATCTTCTCTGACCATACCCTTCCTTTGATCTATACAATAATCCCATCAGGAATTGGAGGGAATAAGGATTTTAACTGGACCCCAGATTTTAAAATCTCTAAATTTGGTCAACACTTTTAATCCATCTTCCCAGGTCTTAGTTTTTGTTCTTTTTTCTTTACACATTTTCCTGAAGAGAAATCTGGAAAGGATTTCAGAAATCTGGAAAAGGATTTCAGAAATAGTTCTTAACATTTTCATTTGAATGGAAAAAAGTTTTAGTATGCTTCCACAGACAGTACAGTGGGAAAAGAAAAGGAATCCAAAACATTCTCAAGCCAAGAGGACTTGATGTATTGAAGACCTAACAGGAAATTGAAAAGGTGCTGTGGAACAGATAGGAGGAGGACCAGAGGAGAGCAGTGTCATGAAAAGCTAAAGGAGATCTCCCTTATCAAAACAGTTGCCAAGTCCTTTCAATTCTACTTCGACATCTCATTTCCATTCCCTTTTCTCCACTCACACTGCAGCCACCCTAGGACGGGCGGGCCCCTGTCACTTCTCCCTGTCCTGTTATATGACCTGCCATATGCTGCTTTGCATTATTTATCTTTGTACATTTTGGGCCAGGTGAGGTTTAAGGAGTTCACAGACCCTTGACTGAGAGAAGGTCGTCTGAAATGAATTCATGGACTCAAGCATTCTTTAAGTCAGAGTGGCAAAGATGTATCATAATGCCAATATAGCAGGCAGAGCTCCTTAGGGGACTTTTAAGGAACTTGAAACTTAACAGGAAAGGTGCTAAAGGTTATATAGGAAAAGTAGTGGGTTATCTAGCACGTATGCTAACTAGGTCTTACAACCTTGGTCACAGGCATCATTCACTACTGGAAACCAGGGGAAGGGGTTTCTCAGGGGTGTCCTTTTGGTCTGTTACATCTGTAGCAAGATAGCTTTGAGAATTGTTTTCTATAGCTTGACCTCTGGATTGAATATGATAACTTTGGGAATCAATACATGATAATTTTGTGGTTACAAGATAGTCTTATTTTTGCAAGAGAATTTCTTCAGAGGTCAGCTTATTCTTATGAAGGGGAAAGGTAGTTTATTTTACTCCAACCCACTTACAAATAGGAAGCCAAACTGCAGAGGGCCAGTGAAATGAGGAATAATGGAAGCAAATGATTGTAAATGGCTCTCTTGGTGAGTTTTGCCCTTAAGAAGGGGGAGAGTTAGGGTAATAGCAGAGACAGTTGGATCAAATAAGGGTTTTTCAAGAATAGGGAAGAGGTGGGCATATTGGTAGTTTTCTGGTAAGAGAGTGGGGATGATAAAGCGAACCATTTTGCTGGAAAATTTGGTGGAAGATGGGATTAAGCATGCCTGTAGCAGAGGGATCTGCCTTAACTAGGAGAAGGACCATCTCTTCATCTGAGACCATAATGAAGCAAGAGCTAGCTAGCTAGCTAGCTCTCTGAGAATAGAACCAAGGAGATCATGGAGAAAGAATAACTGTCAGGTGAATAGGAGGGAGAGCAATATCTCCTGAATGGTTTTAGTTTCTTCTGTGAAGTATGAGAGCAAGATCTTTAGCCAAGAGGTAATAAAGAGGGTATCTTGTGAGAGGTTCGAGGAAAGTCACAGGAACATCTGCTGTGGGTAGTAAACCTAGGATATTTGCTAGCTTCCTTGACATAGAGCACCTAAATTTATAGTGACCCAGGCAGCACAATTTGGTGATTTCCTCCACCATGTGAATAGAAACAAAGGATATAGATGATGAGAGTAATCTGAGGTTGAAATTTGGCAAGACAAAACAAGTCATTTTTTCTGGAAGTCTCCATGACCTCATTTGGGTTTTCTTGACAAAGATACTGACTGGAGTGGTTTGCCATTTCCTTCTCCAGCTCATTAATATAGATGAGGAAGCTAAGGCAAACAGTTAAGTGACTTGCTGAAGTTCACCTAGTTAGAAAGTGTCTGAAGGGAGATCTGAGCTCAGGTCTTCTTGACTCCAAACCTGGTGCTCTGTCTACTGCCCTTTTAAGATATGAGGGGTAAGGAAATTTTAAAAATGGAGGATAGTGTAAAGTTCAGTTCATTCACCAAGAGGTCAGGGTAGGAAAAAGTGATACATTTGGAAAGAACTAAGAAATAGAAGGAAGCATAGCACTTGGTACATAGTAGATAATAAATTCTTAATTCTTTTCTACCTTCCATCTTTTTTTTTTGTCTCTCCAGCAAAATATTTATATTTTTCACCCAATTTTTTGTCTGGTTTTCTACTTACCTGTATAGACCTGCCATTCAAGCAGAATGTTCTATTTAGCATCTCTCACATGTGCCTTATGTCTTCCTACCTAAAATTTTCTCTCTTCATTCCCCACCCTCAGTTCTTCCTACCTTCAAAATATGATCTTGTTCCATGTAGCCTTTCCTAATTACCCATGCTTTGCTGATGGCTTCTCCTCGAACTCTTTCATAAAAGTTTGTCTCTGCCTATTCATTTGCTGCCTTGCATTAGTTGTCCTTTTATGTTTTGGGTTCTTGAGGACAGGAACTGTCTTGTCCTTTGTATCTGCTTCAAATGACTGCTCTGACTGCTCTTTAAAAAGTTCTGGAAGAAAGAAATTAAAAGATAGGTTTCCTGAACACTTAAAGAATCATTGAGAATGGTCTAAGTCATTATGTCTTGAGACTGAGAGTTAGGCAGGAAATGTGGGTGAAGCTTCACCCCTTAGTTAATTGATGCAGGTGTTATTTACCTGTATTTTACAGAAACTGAGGTTTAGAGACTTAAGTGGCTTGCCCAAGGTCACCCAGCTAATGTGTCAGAATCAGGATCCAGTGCTTTTTTCTACTATAATACTAAGCTACTTCTTATCTACTTAAAAGTTATAAAACCTGATCTACATTTTTGTTTGATCTTTATTTTTTTCCTGTAATTTATTATAGGATGGGGCAAACATAGGTTAAAAAATTGTTCAAGTGAAAAACATGTCAAGGCATTAGTTGTCTACTGTCACAAGTCGGTCATTAAACATTTATTTAGTGTCTGCTATGCACTGTGCTAAATGCTGGGTTACAAAGAAAGGCAAAAGACAGTTGCTTCCCTGAAGAAGCGCACAGTCTATAACATACCAAAAGATGCTGTAAAGGGAGCATTATGAAGACCTATGGCTGGCTGAGAAAGAATGTGATGGCTGTCCTGTGCTCACCTTCTTTAAATGGAGAACACTTTAAAGTTTACTGAGTACTTTGGCTTTTAAAGCCCCTCATAATCTCCCTCTTAGGTCTTTCTAGTCTTAGCCTTCTTATGCTGTATTTCCCTCTCCATATTCTGTAATCCAGTTACACTAGTTTCCTTGCTGTTCCTTGAACGAGACGCTCCAATCATCTCTAACTTCAAACTTTGAGCATTTTTGCTGGCACCCTCCTATACCTAGAACCTCTCCTCCTCATCTTATCTTTCTACCTTCCCTGATTTCCTTCAAGTCTCAGCTAAAGTCTTACCTTCTAAAAGAGACCTTTTCCAGTCCTACTTAATCTTAGTGCTTTCTGAAAAAGGAAAAGGATGTATATGTACAAAAATATTTGTAGAAGCTCTTTTTATGATGGCAAAGAATTGGAAATTGAGGGGATGCCCATCCGTTGAGGAATGGCTGAACAGATTGTGATGAAATACTATTGTGTTATGAGCAGGATACTTTTAGAAAAACCAGAGAAGGCATATATGAACTGATGCAAAGTGAGCAGAACTAGAAAAATATTGTGTATAGCAAATATTATATGTTGATCAGCTGGATTGACTTAGTTTTTCTGATCATTAACAAATGATCCAAGACAATTCTGAAGTCCTTAAAATGAAAAATGGCCATCTACTTCCAGAGAAAAAACTGATGGATTGAAGCATAATTTTTTCACGTTATTTTTCTTGCTTTTTTTATTCCAAAATGACTAACATGGAAATGTTTTTTCATGATTTCACTTTTGTAATCATTGTATTGCTTGCCTTCTCAATGAGTGGGGGAGGGAGGGAGAGAATTTGGAACTCAGATTTTTAAAATGAATGTTAGAAATAAATATTAAATGAGGAAGTATAAAAAAATTAGTTCTCTTTGAGGCTCCCATTTATCCTGTGTGTATTTTGTTTGTTTGTATGTAGTTGTTTCTATGTTGTCCCTCTTGTTAGACCCTGGGCTCCCTGAGAGCTGGTTCTGTTTTTTGCCTTTCTTTGTATCCACAGTACCTAGGAAACAGTAGGCACTTAATAACTGCTTATTGACTTTGACAGCCATCCTCCAGATAGGTACTGTTATCCCCATTTTACAGGTAGAGAAATTGAGTTCAGTGAGATAGAAGTATCTTAACAGAAGCAAGATTTGAACCCAACTCTCCTGACTCCCGCCTGGTTCAGTATTTTGCTTCCTGATCCACCAGGAGGGTTGAATTCATGACTTTTTTACTAACAGTATCTTCTAGTCTGTTTCCCCACTGAATGGATAAATGAACGAATGATCCCTCTTTAGATAGCCTGATACCTGCCTCTGTCTTTGTCTTCCTCTCTAGCTCTCTCCTCTGCCCCTTTTCTTTCTCTCTCCCCCTTTAATCCTACTGCAGGTGAGAACTTTGGGAACTCTGGGAATTGAAATGTGTATCCCTACATTCAGGCCCATCATATAAATTATAGTACTATGGGAATAATTTTTTAATCCTTTAGTTTTATCTTGAGCTCTTAGAGTTTTCTCATTTTACAATGCTAGCTTTTGGCTAGGGAAAGGCTAAAGTATATTTGTAAATAGGTGTATGGAATGTGATTAGGATAAATGTTTTTTCATAGGAGAAGAACTGGTAGTACCTCTATCGAGCCCATTCATAACTGACACTGAACACTGCTACAGCTCCTGTGGACAAGGAAGCCATCTGGACTTAACTCTTCTCTTTTCATGTAATTTAAAGTGAAGACATTGTGATAGAAGGCCAAAGTGTTAATACTTTTCTTTTCTTTTCTCTCTTACTCAGGCTGGAGTGAAAGGGACATTGGGAAGATTGGTAGGCATTTTCGAGGTAAATCAGTTAAGTCTTTTAACCTTTCCCAAATTGTTGAGAAATTGGTAGAAAAACCGTATTACTACTAAGTTACCTTAGATATGCTTTAAAGATTCTAGTGTGACAGAAGTTAAGGTTAGATCAAAATCTCATATCCTATACCAAAATAAGTTCATATCCTATGCTTAAAATAAGTCAAGTACATGACTTAGATATGAAAGGTTACATCATAAAGAAATTAGAAAAGCAAGAAAAAAGCTACTTTTTTGAATCTGTGAGTAAGAAAAGAGTTCATGACCAAACACGAAATAGAGAAGATCACAGAAGATAAAATGGATAATTTTGATTATGTAATATTTAAAAGGCTTTGTACAAATAAACCAATGCAGCCAGCATTAGAAGGGAAAGGAGGTAATTGGGGAAAGAGGGAGAAATCTTTATAGCAAGTTTCTCATTTCTAAGATTATAAGGAACTGATTCAGACTTATAAGATAGACTCATTCCCCAGTAGATAAATGGTCAAAGGATATAAACAGTTTTCAAAAGAGAATAAACTCAGACTATCAATAGCCACATGAAAAAAATGCTCCAGATGCTACTAATAATGAGAGAAAAGAATATAAAATAACTCTTATGTTTTACTTTATACCTATCAAAATTGACTTAAAAAAGAAACTTAAAATGGTTGTGTTAAAAGAGGCACTGTTGATGGAACTGTGAACTGCTCCAGCCATTCTGGAAAGTAATTTGGAAATAACTCCCCAAAATCACTAAAGTGTGTAGAACCTCTGACCCAGAGTTATCCTTCCTAAATGGGTATCTAATTAATGACTTTGGGTGCATGTTTTCTTGTGGCTATTGATGACTGGCATTGCTTCCTTTAAAAACTGCTGTTCATGTCCTTTGATTCCTGGAGTCTCTTGAGGAATTACTTTTGAAACTGTTCCCTATAAATCTTGAGCATCAGACTCTTTCTTATTAGAGAGTTTTTTCAAAGACATTTCCCCAGGTATATAGGAAGTTTCCTTTTTAAATTCTGTTGGAATTTTTGTGTATAAAACTTTTTAAATTTTTTTGTAACCAAAATTATTTATTTTATAGTCTGTAATTCTCCTTTCCTTGTTTGGTCATAAATTTTTCCCCTACCTAAAGTAGTCTTTCCCACCTTGCTTTTCTTAATTTGTTTATAATGTTATCTTTTACATCTAGATAATGTATCCATTTGGAATTTTATCTTTATCATATAAGATGTTAATCTAAACCTAATTTCTGTCAGAATGTTTTGCAGTTTTCCCAGCAGTATTTATTGTTAGCTCTTAACCCAATGCTTAAGGTCTTTTGAGTTTATTGAACATTGTGCTGCTCTAATATTTGCTTCCTTCTGGATAATGAATAACTTCTACATACCATTGTTACCCCCATTCAGCTGTCATCTCTTTTGAAATCCTTGATGTCTAGTAGAATTGATAAAGTGAGTAAAACAGGGGCAGTGAAAAAGGGAAAATTAGCAAGCTTTTATTAAATACCTACTGCTTACAAAGCACTACACCTAGACCCTGGGGATACACAGCCAAGAGGATAATGGTCACTGCATTCAAGGATTTTAAATTTACTGGGGAGATGGAGGGGACAGGAATCATTATACAGGCAAGTGTTAATACATGATCATTTGAGGACAAAGAGAGACCACTGATGAGTGAAGAGAGCAGACTGAAAAGGTCCCTGAGCTAAGCCTTGAAGAAAGCTCAGGATTCCAAGAGGCAGAAATGAGCAGGACTTCACGGGAGTCAGGTGAAACAGCCTGTGCGGAGGTGCAGGGTGAGAAGATGACACGTCATTTTGAGGAAACCAGTTTGAGACAGTGCATCCCAGAGCCAATGAAAGCACAGCATAATAGAATTTCATAGTTGGAAAGAAATAGAAGCTTTAACTAAGATCTGCAGAAGCGTCTCAATCGTCATCCTAAGCATAACCCAGCAAAAGTTGTTGAGGTGAATATTTGGTGAAGCTGGCCCAGAAAGAGTAAGGAATAAGAAAACAGAACTAAGTCATGAAGACTGTAAGGAAAATATCCTTGAATGCACCCTCTCGGCCCACTGTCTCTGGCCATCTTGGCATTGATCTCATTCTTTGTCTAGTGTTTCATCTGATTTAATTTATATAGTGGCTTTAGGAATTTTTGAAGTGGTAGTCCATGGAGAGGTGTTGGGGGAAAGTGTGGCCTTTATGCCCAGGGTAGCTTAGCCAGGTGGCCTCCCTTTATATTCAGTGAAGCCTATTTTAAATAGACTTTAATTTTTAAGAAGATAAGAAAGCAAAAGAAGAATCCTTCTATTCAAGTGCCCTTAATAGAGACATGTAAATTTGTTTTATTCTTGGCTGTCTGATAAGCTGCTCTCTTTTTACCTTCCCTTCCTCTTCAGAACCAGGAAAGGAAGCACAGAACATATGTCTATGTGCTTATTGTCACAGAAGTGTTGGAAGACTGGGAGGACTCGGTCAGTATTGGTAAGTTACCCATAGTGCTGGGTGTTCAGAGATGATCCTCCAAGTAACACTGCACCAGGTGCCCCTTGTACTCTTACCTTAGGAGATGATGCAATCTCAGAAGGATACTGAATTATTTATGGAAAAATAGGAAAGTCTTTAAAAAAGAAGGGCGAAGGGAGGAAACCCATAAACCTTTGAAATTGAGAGAGTGAGAATTTTAGAATATATGTTAAATAAAGTAAAATTCTGTCCTCACTTTCCTTCCTATCTCCTCAAAGCCTGTCAGCAAAAAACAGAAAACAGGACGGTATATTGAATTTATTTCTAAAATCTTAACTTTCTTCAGAAAGAAAGAAAAAAAAATCCGACAGCAGATGTTAATGTTTGTGTTGTTCAACTTGTGCCAAACTGTTCTTATTTCTATAGAAAGCAAAACTTATTATCAGGGAGTGTTTGTTGCGACCCTCTAAGAATCATAAGGTTATTATCTAGTGTTGGAAAGGACTACAGAGGCCATCCAGTCTGCTCTTCTCGTTTTGAAAGTGAAGAAACTGAGGCCTCCAAAGGTTAAGTGCCTTGGCCAAGGTCATCCCTTAAGTAGTAGGTACCACAATCAGGACTTGAGTACCATTCCTCTGACTGCTCCAAATCCAGAGCTCTGTATTGAAGAGTTACTTAATAGTCTTACTTGGATTCAAGTGACTTCATTGTTTTATCCATTCTAGCCTATTGTGGAGCAGGCTGTCTCCAAAAAAGCCAGTTGATCAAAAACTGATATTGTAAGTTGTTTTGACAAAGTCAGAATTCTTATGGGTGAGCAATTAACAGAGTTATTGATTTAATATCTCAGGAGACAGACATATATTTACGTGGAAGTGCCATCAGAAAAGCATTGCCAACTTTTCTGTTTTAAATCATATTTGTGTAATTTTGCTGTAGGTGATCCACTTAACAAAAATACTGCCAAACTATTTGCTATGCGCAAAAGATGGCCAAATAACGAACTAAAATTGTGGTGGAATAGAAATAGTATTGGACTTGTGAATTCACTGATATAGAGAATTCTGGTGTGAGGAAACCTCTTTTACCAAACCAAGTCAGCAGTTTTTCTGAAATTTAGGGTCTGGAGAGTTAGCTGGGGCACTTGAGCAATTAATTGACTGGGGTCATATAGCCCATTGTCTTACAGAAACAGGACTTGAACCCAGGACTGCCTGAATCAAGGCCCACTCTCTATCCACAATGCCATACTACTACTCAGAACAAATAATATGAATACATGTGTGGGTAAAGTGTGAGTGTTGCTATACTTCATAATTTTTTTCAGTGACCAAAAATCTATTTTCTCTCACTCCTGCCATATATCTAATAAAAAAAAACTTTTGTTAATAAATATGCACAGTCAGGCAAAACAAATTCCCACATTGTCTATGTCCAAAAAAACCAGAAACCAAACCCATGTCTCCTTCAGTACCTGAGCCCCTCACCTCTCGATGCACATGCGGCATCATCAGTTGCCTGGACTTGTGGTTTGTCCTTACAGCACTGTTATAACCGTGGCTCTCCTAGTTTGACTCCTTTTGTTCAGCATCACTTCATATGAGGCTTTGTTGCCCTGTATGGCAACAGGGTATGTGGAGTCTCCAAATGTGATAGGGGTATTCTTCATGAGCCATAATATCACAGTGCCATTAGTTTTACTTCTGGCTTGAATTAAGAATACTATCTTAGTATTAAAATAATTGTTTTTAAAAATTATTTTTATTGGTAACTTGTTTTTTATGTCATTTTCCAATGTATGAAAAAATTTTTTGTTGGCTTGGTTTATTTTGCTTTTTCCTTATTTTTCTTTTCCCCTTTGTTTTATTTTTTATTATAATTGTTACATCTTAAAGAAAACAGATATCTTTATTTGAATTAAACTTAAAGAAATTTGTTGAGAGTCTTTTTACTTTTTGTTTGATAGTGGCAGGGAGGAACAGTCAGGTCATGTATGGGGTTTCTTATCCTGGTAGAATGATTCAATGCTAAACTCTTCCTCTGTAGACTAGCTGTAGAATAAAGAGCTTTTCCTTGCTCCTGTAACACTCCTATCACTCTTTCTACCCCCCCAACAGGAAGGAAAAGGGATTGGTTTAAAATAGAAGATGCCATAAAAGTGCTGCAGCATCACAAACCCGTGCAGGCCTCCTACTTTGAAACCTTGAGGCAAGGCTGCCTGGCAAATAATGGCACCGTGGTTATGGGCACTACATACTCGGTTACCAGTCAGAGCTCAGTGCCAGATATTAGATGACTGAAGACATCCTCCCAAGAAAAACAGAAATTGGAAAATAGACTGAAATCTGGATCTCCTTCCCTCTTCCTGATTCTTTTTCCCCTCTCTTCACATGCCTCCTCTTTCAAACAAGGCATGGGCAGAAGCCTGAAACAGAGGAAGTGTTCTTTGATAATGTTGCTGTTTGGTATTAAGTGGAGCTTTTTTTCTTTTTCTTTTTCTAAAAAATCCTCTTGGGGGCTAAGGGTGGGATGGGTATGTATTTTGTAAAATATATTTTGTGCATGATGTGTCCTTTCCCTTAGCACCACCTTTCCCCTCTGAAGAGAAACGGGCAGCTTCTCCTCTGCTTTGTACTCTGAAGTGTTCCTCTCTGTCCAATTCCCATCCTGGCCAGACATTTTCCTCTTTTTTAAACTAAAAGTTACTAATGCAAGACCATCTCTTCCAGGAATCTGTCCTTTAATGTGCTGTTCAGACCTGCAGGTTGGTCATGTTCAGTGCGTGATGCATTTATATACACATTATATATTGACATATAATATGTAAATAAATGATTGTAGAAGGACATGGTTAAGAGTCTACTTTTGCAGAGTTTCTTTCACTTGGAGTGCTTCAGAGGAGGAGAAGAAAGTTTCTTAAGTAACCTGCCTAGTAGAATCTTATATATATTTTTTGACAGTCCTAGGCCAGTTTCCCTGTTCATTCTTCAGCTTTCCCACCCTTGATCATTTGCTATGACAACCTGGGTAAGAAAAGAGTTGGACAATCTTCAGACTGCCCCTGGTGCTCACGACCTTCTGTCATCTAAGTTGGTGTTGTGACTCTGTCAGAAGAAAACATGAAGAACACTTTACTTCTTTTTATTACCCAGGCAGGAGGAGCAAGTAACCCCAGTCTAGATCCAGTAAAAGAGTGATAGAATTGAATCTCAGCCTGCCCTGATAACAATGGGGATTTGAACTGGAGCCCTTGGGATTAAAATCTATAAAGAACTGGAATAGCCAACACCAATTATATCCTACCAGTTTGAAGTTCTTTCCATAGCCCTGTTCGTAGTTGATGATCTCTCTCTTTTTGTCCATATGCCTTATCGTGCTGAACTGGATATTGTATTTGTGCTAATGCATCTGACCTCCCTCCACCGTAGTTGCACATGTTCCTCCTCTTCTGTGCTCGGGCACCTATATTGTGTCCCCAAAAACAAGCATATGAGGGGAAAATTCATGTGCTCACTATTGTGTTTGTGGTGTAGCAGCACTTACAGTTTTACCATGGAGCATGCTCAGAATATTGTCTTCTGCTGTGTGGATATGAAAGGTACAACTTCTGCCCAGAAGTAGTAGTGTAGAGGACTCTTAACCATTTATTAGAATAGCTACATGATGTATTGGCACACTTTAAACTCTTTTGTTGCTTTATTGATGTTTCATACTGTCTTTATTTGCCAACTGTGTTGTTTAGTTGGGAAATAAAAAGGAAATGGTTGTGAGTTGGGGGGATGGGCGGGGGCAGGGCATTAGTTAATCCCTGGCTTGGGACAGGAGGTTGTTGCTAGGCTCTTAGCAGCATCTCCTTTGTCAAAACATAGCCAAGATGTGAAATTAAACCCGCAGTACTCTTTTATTTAATAATTCTAATAAATACTTAGACTTTCAAAAAAGGGTTTTCCTTCCCTCCTATTAAAAGAGGAACAAATAAGTCTCGTAGACTTATCAATTTAGTGTCTGACTATGGAGAAGGAGGTAACCGATTTTAGAAACTTTCAAACAAGAAAATCACTGCAAAGCAAAGCTTTGAACTACAGGGCCAAAAAGCAGTACTAGCATTTTTGTCAGCATGTAGTGTTCCCATACTAATACGGTTATTTTCTATCCATCATTCAGGATTTCCAGTGGTTTGAAATAGACCATTACACTTTGTTTCTAAATGTTGAACTGGATTCTCTGTGTGGCCATTTAGAAATGATTGTACCATCTCTTTTTAAGAAGCCCACCCCCTACTTTAAAGCACTCCAAGGTCCTGCCCAGAAAAGCCAAGAAAAACAGAATCAGATGGAATCGTTCAGGGCCTAAGTGGCATTCCAAGAACATAGCCATCTACTACTACCTTCCAGATCAATTCTATTTTTGCTTTATAGATTTGCTGTTTTGAAAATACTGTGCAGAGAAATAACTTGTACTCCTGAAAGAGCCACTGAAGTTTTGATATCACTAGTATGCAGACCTTTTTTTTAAAAGACATGTTTAACAACGTTTTGAAAATGTTGTTACTAGTCTGTCAAATTCAGAATATAAGTGCGGATTCAGAATATAAGTGCGGAATATTGTAAATGATTGCTGATGGCTTTTTTGTTTGAGTCAGGAAAATTGGTTGCAAGGAAGTATTTTAATGTAGCATGAATCAGTGCTATTAATGCCCTTAGCCAGAGGGTCTTGTTGATAGACTCTTAACTAAAAAATGGAAGCTTTGTCCAGTACCCATAGTTGAAATGAGTGCATTATTGTTCACATGCAGTGAATGTAGGTTTTGTTTTTTCCTTTCTGTATCACAAATTCCATTCCCATCCTTGTTAGTATGGATTAGAGATTTCTTGTGATAGAATAGGTGGATTGATTTCATAGATGGATCCATTGACTTTTAACTTGTGCATTTGACTTTTAACTTCTGCAGCTTCATTTCCCCAAAGAAAACAAGAAACAAGAAGTGCATACATGTACACAAACCATCCACATAATATTTAAGAATGTACCCTCTTCGTTTTGCTCATGTTTTGGGAGCTATGTACCTTGTGTCTACTGAGTGAATACCCTCTAGAAAAGAGTAAAAAAATGGTTCTGTTTTTTCTTTTAAAAATTTTTTAAAATTTATGTTCCCTTTTTCCCTTTAAAGGTTTGTAAAGATTCCAAACATTTGGCAAAGCGTCTGATTGGGTCTGAGGCTTCATTCACTAGGTTCTAGTAGGACTATCCTGCCTTTCTTGGAGACGAAGAAGAGAAATATGTTTGTGTGTGTGATAAACCTACCATGAAAGTGCAGTCATTGAATTTACCTTTCCAAAGTCAGATGCCAGTACTCTGTGGTACAGAAGATTCAGTCACTGTGGCCCTGTGAAATCAGAGATAACCGAAATGGATCAAAGGGAGAAACTGCATAAACTTGAGACACATCAGTTTTTCTAAGGTTACACCTAGCTCTGCACTTTTTCCAAGGTCACCTCACATGTGCTGCACAGCCCAGTAACAGAATTGTGCTCCCTATGGCCTTCCTTCTCAACTCCAAATCCAGGCTAGAAAACACCTCAGTGGAAGTAACATGAATATAAAGTACTTAAGTATGTTGCAGGAGCTTTGCAGTCCTGTTTCTACACAGTCAAATTCCTCTGTAATGAAGAAATGTTTTCTCTTTTGATGTTAGAAGTCGGTTAGTAGCCCATGCTAAAACCTTTTACTCAGAAAGAAAAGAATATCTTAAGTTTTTGTGGTTTATAAGGAAGGTGGGGAGAGGGGAAGTTACGTAATGAAGACTTTCTTCCTCTGCTCCCCATCCTCTGGGTAAGGTCATTGCTCAAGGTTTCTATTTACCTTCTTAAACAGAGGGCCATCAATAGGCACCTTTTACACCTTAGTGTGTATTTTGTTTTTTGTACTGAATAATTGATAATTTCCATTTAATACGTTGATGCCTCTGTAGAGGTCTGAATAAGTTTTTCCCCACTTCCTTTTCCTTTAAATCAGTTTATTCTGAGCCATGTTTACTTTTTTCAATTAATAAAGATTTCAGAACCATAATGTGCTCCTTATCTAGCACTGTGGTGTTCAGTACTTCTCTAGTGTTCTTGAAGCTTGAGCTGAGAGTATACTTAGTATGTGCAATAGACTGTGTAGTAACTTCCATAGCATCACAGTTTTTCTGTGGTGTGCATGGGTGTTTGTGGGGGGGAGAAGGTTGAAAACATAGAAATGTGGTATAATCGGTAATGTCCTTTGGTTTGGATTCCATTTGCATTTCAGAAAATAACCTGCATCAAGAAAATAAGCTGTAATACAGAATGATTAGCTCAAGCAGCTATATTTGGGGAATCTAGCTATGAAGTGGTTTGTTTTTTTCTTTTTTGAAGGTACAGAATTCAAGTTTTTTGGTGTGTGTCTCTTCCTCCTTACTTCCACCCCCATCTCCACCCCTCCTCCTCTCTTTTAATCTCTGAAAAAGGCAAGAGACTGCTTGCAGCTCATAGTTTTGTCACATTGTCTGACCACAGTGATATTCTGTTAATATACACCACACGGAGATCAGCCTTGCTCCAGAGAGGCGTTGTGAGGTTCGGAAATTGTGGAAGGGAAAATCTCCCAATCTTGGGCCATAGTGCTCTCAAGATGGGCAGCAAGCCCATGGACTGAGCTTCATAATATATATGTACCAGACTCTAACTTCTTTCAGTGAATGGTAATAGGGAAGAAGTCTAAAGAAAAATTTAGTTCTTGTTTGGCAGCTAGTGTTCTGACCTTGAAATTAGAATCCAGAGAAGCCTCTGAATATCTTACCTTTTTTCTGCATGCCCTTTCTCTGATGTCACCAAAAAAGGGAGGATGCTCTGGGATTGAGGGGGGAAAAAAGAAAGAAAAGGAGAGAATGTTGAGTGTGGTGCATGTGTATACTCTAAACAGATAAGAGAAATAAAAACAAAACTGTTGCTAGCTTGTTTCTATTCAGGTTCAGTTAGTGGAATCAGAAATCTCATCATTTCCTACTGGAGACTGACTGCCTTTAATTCTATCCAATTGGCCTTTCAGTGAGTTCTTAATTTTTGGACAAATGTGTTCAATTTTTGGACAATTTTTCACCATTTTCTTTGGCCCAGAACCTCCCTGGAGTTGAGAATTTGGACTTTTCTTATCTAGCAAAATCATGCTTTTTTTCTCAATGAGAAGGACCAAATGCACAACATTAATTCACCGCATTCTACTTTTAAAAAACAAAAAAAACCTATGTAGTAAACTTTAGGGCTATTTCATTGAAAGCTCAACCTCTATTTCATAAAACCATTTAGTTTTAAATTGGGGGCTGCCACTGATAGCATTGCTTTGATTATGATTTCTGAAAAATGGAATTATTTGTGTGGGGCAGGGTGGAGAGACAGAATAGTTCTAACTCAGAAATCCACTAACTGACATACTGAGGGGATTCTGCTAAAAAGAATTTTTATTTTAAAAAAAGACACCATAAGTCACCTGGCTACTGTCTATCAGTGATCAGACATTTAATTTTTTTCTCTGATTCATTTTCAGTTGAATATGTTTTAATTAGCTTTAAATACAGAAGAGTAAGGTAGATATAATTTCATTTTGCTAACTTTTCAAATAACCCTTTTAATACGCTAATCACATAAAACGCAGAGAGAAAGCTATCAATTAAAAAACACAACAAAACCTTAGGTTGGGAAGCAAAAAGATGAGCACAAACTACTGACGTGCTGATGGTTGATAGACGTTAGCCATGACATTTGTTATCTGCAGAACAATACTTGAGTACAACTAAGCATTTATCTAGGTACTGAATTCTACCCAAGTAGATCTGATCGTAATCTCTCTATATGCACCTGCAGCCAAGAATACTTATCACAGCTTAATAGTTTAACATGTACTCAAAGGATCATTTATTTGCCAGGTGTCTTCTGGCAACAATTTAAGCAGAATTATGAAGAACTGGGCCAGGAAGGAAGGATACTTGAGTCTCTATGAAAGCTTCTGGAATTTTCTTTAAAGAAAACAAGTACTGGGACCTCAAAGCACACAATTTTCTGAAGTCTCTCTTACTCCTGGAATTGAGGTTATGGTGATAGTGATTTATGTAATGATATTGCCCTTAAATTCACAGTAGAAATGATCCCAGTGAGAATCTTCATGAGCAAAGTGTGCTTGGAGCAACTTTGCCTTAATTGAAAATGTTTGCCTAACAGGTAGAGTACTGAAGATTTTATTTCATAGAAGGAATTGATGGGGGTCGAAGTAGTCCTGTCCAACTTGGTATCCTTCAGAAGAGCTCTTTTAACTGTATTGTCATTGCTAAGTTGGTGTACTTTATGTTCAAAAATATAAAGCTAATTGTTCTTTGTATCTTGGGTGTCCAAGAATGTACAGTATTAAGTATACTCACAAAAACTTTTGCTAACGTGAGTGACTGGGGTGGGGAAAAAGCAGTTGGAGATGTTTTGGGATGGGGACAGCAATTTAAGTCTTTAAGGACTAGAAAATCTATAATATACAAGTTAACATAGGAACTAATATTGAATCAAAAGATCCTTAGCAAAGAGCAGAGACTTAAAGCAAGAATTAGATCTATGCTTCCAAAACCCTGAGGAAAATGAAAATTGAGAGCAAGTTATCTTGTCAGTGGGCAAGAAGCCAGTGTTCTCCCTGAGCCAGTAGGTGACAAGGATAAAGAAGGGATGAGCAGCTGTCACTTGGGCGAGAGAATCCGACTTTTTTGCCTGTCCCATATTTGAAGCATTGTGCATTTTGCACAAAGGGTTTTATCAAGATGCCTCTCTGAACTGAAGTGTTCAGACTTTTTATTGAACATGAGAGCTTGCTTCTCTTGCTCCACTCGTAGAAAAAGCCATGTCATCTTGGTCTGTGGAGTTTAAAATCTTCAGAATATATGTAAATGGTGTTATGCTACACTGTATTTAATATAAACAATTAATTTTAGCCCCAGTAGAGTATAGTAACTGCATGAGGTTGTATCATTTATTAGTAAGAGAAAGGGCTTGAAAGTTGTTTGAAATGGAAAGGATTTGAATGTAGTTTGTAAGGATATAGGGTCCATTTTATATGGTCTGAAAATTTCACAGCTGGTTTGTAGTCAAAATAAGTTCTGGACCCTCGAATGTGTATTTGATGGGCCTAATTTCTGGGAGTTTTGCCTGTTAAGGTTTGGTTTCTCTAAACTGGGAGTATTTGTAGGCTTTTCAAGCTTTTTCAAACTCCTAAGGCTATCACAGCCAATATGTCTTTAAAAGATACACTAGCTGTGTGTATCATTGTCTTTGTTTGAGGAAGTGACTGAGAGTATTTGAGGATGTTGGGAACTATTTTAAAACAAAAGTGTGTGTTAAGCAAGAATCTCTCACATATTCATGTGTGTCATAGCTGCAAAAGTGGCAACAAATTAATATCTTTGTGTCTTGCAATTGCCAGCCAACCCTTTATTTCAAGTCTGTTGTCTGTCAGTACTAATGGCCTTTTGTAAAGGATAAGCATGAAGTGTTGAAAGCCAAAAGTCAAGCTACATGTGATATACTGGTAATGCCTGGCCTCTCCAAACAGGTTGCTGTCTGTGGAGTAATTTCTCTGCAGTAGATGTTACTATAGATGATACAAATTATCACTTGCATTATAACATGTTTTTTTTTTAAAAAAGTGAATCTGGAAATACCAATCCCATTTTCCTCCATAGCAGCATTTCCTCAAGGGTGAAATGGCCCAATATAAATGCCACGTTTACTTCTTAGAAGAATATAAACAGATGTTTCCAGGAGATCTGAGGTTGAGGCAAAGAAGCAAAATGTATCTGTTATTTTTTTTTCCCAAAACAGGGCAAAACAACCCCAACCCTTCCATAATCCATTCTCTTCCTATACCCATGTTCTAGCAGAGGGGCACTGTTGTACGAGAAATAGCCAAAATTAAGTAATGATTTCAAAACTGAATCTCAGAACCCAGGGTTTCCTCATCCGGAAACCAGCCCTTCAAAAGATCTTGAAGCTGGTAAAAACTTCTGTTCCGGCCCCTCCCCTCCACCCTGCCTCAGCCAATACCGGCCAGAAAAAAAGTGTTGGCATATTATCTTTTTGTTCTGCTTTTCCTGTGACACATTTGGAGGGGAGAGGGGTATCCCATTTGTGGTCTTGGGTCATGTCCTACCATCCTCAGGGCCAGAGAATGGAAACACCTCTTTGCCAGGGTTGTATGCCTTGCATCTGTGAAAAGAGCAGCTTAAAATTTGTAGTCTCAGTTATCTCTAAAAGAGGAACATTGAACAAGTGGTCCTAAGGGAAAACTCATTTAACTGTGGAAGCAGATGAACACCTGCAGGCCTCTTCAGAGGCTAAAGAATTGTATTCCCTACACCTCATACCCTTTATTACTGATTCTGGTTATTGGAATGTTGTGGTTTAAACTCTTCCTTTTCCTCCCATTGTTCCCCATTCGCAGTTCCCCAAAATAACCTTCATAACAAGAATTAGGTGAGCTTTCTGGGGGTCCATTTCTCTTGACTTCTTGTCCTCCACTTGTGGCATTTTAACAGCTTCTAAGGAATCTCTTGGAATGGGAACAATTCTGAAACCTGGATATGGAAGGAATTGCAAGTTTTGCTCTTATTTTTTTCAGGCTTCATTCCTCTTCTCCCCACCCTTTTTCTCCCTTGTCCAAGGCTTGTCCTTTGCTGGCAAGACTTGGGTTCAATTCAATGTGTAGAGAAATAGGACAGAATAAGCAAGATCATGAAGGCCAGTTTCAAGCTGTGAACAGTATGTACACACACACATACACACACACACACCTTTTCTTCCTAAGATAAGGAGGTGGGCATGTTAATTTTCCTTCCATAGTCTCAGCAATAGAGAGTAGAGCCATCCCTCCCACCTATAGTCTAGATAAAGCTTTGATGCCACCACTAAAAATCTCCCTTCCCCATTTTTAAAAAATCCTGATACTAATATGTCTGAGTGTTCAGTTCCTTTATATGTTAATCAGTTTCCTTCAACTTGAGTTTTGTGTGAGGGAAAGGCATTAGAATTATAGGTTGTAATATCGTGCCAACAAATAAACACTGGTATTTCACATACACTTCTGCCTGGTGTCCTTATTTCTTACCAACAGTTTTCCATTTCCTCACAGTTATTCCTGCTGTTGTCTCTCTTGAGTGGCCCCTTAGCAGTTGGACCAGCCAAAAGGGAAGTACCACAGTGGAAACTCTGCTTTTTAGCAACTCAGACCAGTAAAGGGCCTCCTTGCTGGTAGACAACTAGTTTGGTCTGGTCGCAGGAACTACTGAAAAGACAGGCCACATTACTCTAAGTCCAGAGTTCAAAATGAAGAAGGAAAATGAGGCCTAGAATAGATAAGGATGGTTTCATGAAGGTGGGTTTTAGAAGATAAGTTATGTTTAGATGGATGAAGATGGAAGGAAATGAACAAAAAGATAGGGGATTGGGTAAGAAAATGGGAAAAGCAGAGTACTTGAGAAGGTGTGGGAGATAAAAGTTGGATCATTAAGATGGATTTTGTTGCATCTTAAGAAGAGGCATTTAGATAATGTGGTAAGAAATGATTAAGTTTTTTGAATGTGACATGGCATCATAGAACTGTTCTTTAAGTTGATTTATATTAACCATGAGCAAGATGACTTTCTTGGAAAGAGGGTGGAGAAGAAAGTACAGCTAGAAGACTCTCAGTACTTTCTCTAAGGACCTTTCTAACTCTTAAGATTTTTTTCCCCTCAGGAAAATTGACTTCAGGTTTGCACAACGAAGTAGTGGTAGATTTGGAACCTAAACTCAGATCTGACCTTAAGTTCACTCCTTCCATGCAGTCCTGTTAAGTTCTGGCCCTCCCAGCACTCTGACTAATAATTAGACATTGGGCAAAGAAGCCAAGTTGGCAGAAGATAGGTTTGGTGCTTTTGATATTATCTTTTCACCATCAGAGAGTTTCCAGTGCCCTCACATTTTCTTGGCTATTCAGACCTCCCTCCCCTTCCAGTGGTTTCATGATCAGAGCTCCTTCCCTCTCATCTGTCTGCCTCCCACTGAAGACAATAGATTAGCCCAAAACTGAATTAATGTTACATACTTACTGTTTAGTGACATCTTCGAGGAAGTTCTGAGCATCACACTGTACAAAAGACATTGAGAAACTTCAGAGGAGGACAACCAGGGAGAAGAAAAGTTAATAATGTATGAAGACTGGTTGAAGGAGTTATCTAACCAGAAAATACATGGTGATAGTAGCTAAAAAGCAAACACGTTGGAGAAGAATTAGACTTGTTCACTTTGGCCCCAGAGGACAAATGAGAGCAGTGGGTTGAAGGTGCTAAGAGGCAGACTTAGGTTTGATGTTGGGAATGGGGTGCTGGGGCTGGAGAGGAAGTGGGGGGAGGGTGAAGTTAACCAAAAGACTTTTAAGAGAGTGGGTTTCTTCTCAGGTTTCTCAAGTAGAGGCTAGATACTTGAAGTAGTGGGGATTCTTAAATGGGGGTGTGAATTGGACTAAATGGCCATTAAGTATCCTTTCAGTTCTTAAATTCTATGATTTCAGGTTTATGGGGGTGAGGGAAATAGGGTACTAGTAGTAGAAATGGAGAAGGGTCAGATGCAATAAAAATTGAAGAAAGAATAAGGACAGTGCTAAGATCTAGTATTAGAATGAAGGAAAGAGTTAAAGGTGACAAAGATTTTTGAGGCTGTAAATGGGAAAATGATGATGTAATTGGCAAAGGAAAACCATTCCAAGAGTAGCATGAGTACTGCTCAGAGTGCCAGGGGTGGCGAATCTTTGGCCTCAAGGCCACCTTGAGAATGTGTTCTGTGAAGTTTGGATTCAGTCAAAGGCCTCACTTGAGGAAGTAGAGGACCTGGAGGCCACAGGTTCTCTACCACTGTGACTTAGCTGAATTCACAGTTACCATAGCAGTAACTGATCCATCAGCAAGAATTTTTTTTCATTTGTATAACCTTTTAAATTTTTTAATTATTTATTTGGTTTCAGTTTTCTACAATCACTTCCATAAGTCTTAGATTTTCTCTCCCTTCCCTCCCCACGATGGCAGTCTCTTATATGGGTTCTACATATACATTCTTATTAAACACATTTTCACATTACTCATGTTGCATAGAAGAATTAAAATGAATGGTAGAAACCATGAAATAAAACATAACACAAGAAAATATTGTGCTTCATTCTGCATTCCAATTCCATAGTTCTTTCTGTGGATGTGGATGGCATTTTGCCTCAAGAGTCCATTGGGGATGTTTTAGGTCCTTGCATTGCTGTGAAGTGGTAGGTCTACCAGAAGCAGTCCTTGCACACTGTGGCTGTTACTATGTACAATGTTCTACTGGTTATGCTCATTTCATTCAGCATCTGTTTGTATAAGTCCTTCCAGGCCTCTCTGAAGTCTTCCTGTTCATCATTTCTTATAGATTAGTATTCCATTACATTCATATACCACAACTTGCCATTCCCCAAAGAGAGCTGCTATAAATATTTTTTGTACAAGTGGGACCTTTTCCCATTTTTATTATCTCTTTGGGATACAACCCTAGAAGTGATACCAGCAAGCATTTATTAAGTTCCTACTATATACCAGGCACTGTGTTAAGCTCTGGAACTACAAAAGAGAAAAACGTAAATCTTTATCCACTTGGAAGCTTCCATTCTATTAGGAGAGTCATGCACATGTAAGCAGATAGAAAATAAATAGGTCATTTTTAGGAGAAGACAAGAGGCAGTTAGAGGAACAAAGAAAAGCATTATACAGGGGACAGCTTTTGAACTGTGCTTTGGAGAATACTAGGAATTCTAAGTTAATTTGGAGACAGTACATTCTTAGACATAGGGTACAGCCTGTACAAAAGTATCAAAGGAAAGAAGGTGGGTAGTGTGAAAAACAGTAAAAGAGCCAGCTTGGTTGGATTGAGGAGTACCTGAGGGAGAGTAATAGAAGCCCTAAAGGGGTGTTCGGAGCCAGGATTTGGCTTGAAGTGCCAAACAGGAGTTTGCAGTGGACCACAGGGGTAATAGGGAGCCACTGGGGTTTGAATGAAGGCATGATGTCAGACATGTTTCTAGAAAATCACTTTGGCAGCTATGTGGAGGGTGGGAGGATTGGAGAGGATTGTTGAAACAAGTATACCCAACAAAGAGACTATTTCCACCCTGCAGATTAGCAAAAATGACCCCAAAATGGCAATAGTCATTACTGGAGGGGTTGTGGAAAAGTAGGCGCACATTGTTAGTGTGTTATTGTTAGTTACCTTTGAAATGGTAATGCACTTTGGAAAGCAGTCTGCCAGTAATTATGCAAATAAAGTGACTAAAATGTCTATAGCCTTTGAAGCAGAGACTCCATTACTGGGCTTATGCTTCCAAGGAAGCCATCAATAAGAAACGAAGGTTCTACATACTCCAAAATATTTCTAGCAGCACTTTTTGTGATATCTAAGAACTGAAAACAAAGTAAATGCCCATCAGTTGAGAGATGGTTAAACTGTGACACATGAATGTAATGGAATATTACTGTGCTTATAGAAATGAGGCATGTCAGAGAAGCATGGAAAAACCTAAATGAACTGATGCAAAGTGAAGCAGAGCCAAGAAAACTATACACATCAACCACAACAATGTAAATGGAAAGAACAGCTAAACACCAAAAACTCAAAAGTGCAACAAAATTATAAAAATCAAACAAGACTCCGCTGAAGAGTTGTGTGTGAGAAGATACCCCAATGTACCCCTTTGGGGGACATAAGGGGTTGATGGGTATGGTGTTACACTGTTTTCAAACTTTCAATGTATTCATCAGTTGTGCTGAATATTTTTTCCTCTAAGAAGTACTGTGTACCGTAGGAGATGACTTTGGGAGGAGCAAGAGGGAAGATATGTGGGATACTAAGAAACAGAAAATAGCAATAAAAACTAATTTATTAAAAAAATAATTTTAAGGCTATTGCAACAGTTTGGGAAGACCCAAACTAAGGTGGTATTCCTGTAAGTGAAGAGAAGGGGATGGATCCATGAGATGATGAGATAGAAACAAGATTTCTCAAATGATTAAATATGTAGATTGAGGAAGAGTAGAAAATGACAATGAGGTTTCAAACCTAAGTGACCAGAAGAGTGATGACAAAAATAGGCAAGTTCAGAAAGAATAGCTTAGGGGAAGGGTGACAGAAAAAGATAATGAATTTTGTTTTAAACATGCTTTTGAAATTGTGATAGGCTATCCAGTTTTAAATGTCCAATAAGGAGATGCATGATTCAGGAGAGATACTGCAGTTACCTGGGGATAAATTAACCCATGGAAGCTGAGGGTGGTCAGGCAGGTAGGAGGAGAGCCAAGAGATTAATGCTGGAAAATCCCAGAAATACAGCAGAGGGTGGTTAACAGTTTAAAATGTGACTGAAAGGTCAAGGAGGATGAGGATTAAGAGAAGCCTATCAAATATGACAAGAGATAACTGGTAAATCTGGAAGGAGCCATCTCAATTGAGCAGAGTTGGTTGAAAAGTGAGATTGAAAGGAAATGGAGACAAATAACAACAGCTATTTTTCTAGGAATTTGTAAGACTAACAAGAGACATAGGATCAAATGATTGACATTTAGCATTTGCATCTCACGCACTTGTGTCTTTCGTTTTCGAAGACCGTGCCATCAGAGAAATGATGACATGACTTGCACTTGACTTTGTTTTGAGTGAGGGAGGGCTGTGCAGGTCACCAGCCTTACTTTCTCCTCCTGAGCCATCTGGATCCAGTGACCAGATATTCATCAGGATGACTGGAGATGGCCCAGGAAGCAATGGGAGACTTTGGCCTTTTAGGCTAAGGCCTTTTCAGGTACTCACAGGGAGGTAACCCCATTCAGTGAATATGCCTCTTTAAGAAGTAGTCACTAGTAAATTGGGAAAGAATTTTTACAGCTAATCTTGGGGATAAAGGCCTCATTTCTAGAATATATACAGAACTGAGTCAAATGTACAACAATACAAATCATTCCCCAACTGATAAATGGTCAAAGGATATGAACAGGCAATTTCAGAGGAAGAAATTAAAGATACTTGTAATCATATGAAAAAATGCTTTAAATCACTTTTGATTAGAGAGATGCAAATCACTCTGAGGTACCACATCACACCAATCAGATTGGCTAACATGACAAAACAGGAAGGGGATAAATGTTAGAGAGGATGTGGGAGAGTTGGAACACTAATTCATTGTTGGTGGAGCTGTGAGCTGATCCAACCATTCTGGAGAGCAATTTGGAACTATGCCCAAAGGGCTACAAAGATGTGCATTCCCTTTGACCCAGAAATATCACTTCTAGGACTGTATCCCCAAGAGATCATAAAAATGGGAAAGGGTCCCACATGTACAAAAATATTTATAGCAGCACTCTTTGTAGTTGCCAAAAACTGGAAGTCAAGGGGATGTCCATCAATTGGGGAATGGCTGAATAAATTATGGTATATGAATGTAATGGAGTACTATTGCACCATAAAAAACGATGAACAAGAAGACTTCAGGGAGGCCTGGAAGGACTTAAATGATCTGATGCTGAATGAAAGGAGCAGAACCATGAGAACTTTGCACACAGTAACAACCACAGTGTGTGAGAGTTTTTCCTGGTAGACTTGGAACTTCACATAGCAATACAAGAACTTAAAAAGAAATTCCCAATGGTCTTCTAAGGCAAAATGCCTTCCACACTCAGAGAAAGAACTATGGAATTAATTCACAGAATGTAACAGATCATTTGTGTGTGTGTATTATGTTTTGATTTGTTATATAATTTCTTCCATTTATTTTAGTTCATCTACACAGCATGACTATAGTGAAAATGTTTTCAATAGGAAAGTATGTGTAGATCCTATACAGAATTGTATGCTGTCTTGGATAGGGAGGGGAGTGGTAGGGGGTACGTAGGGGGGAAAAATCTAAGTTTTATGGTAGTGATTGTAGAACATTAAAAATAAAAAATAAAAAAATATTAAAAAAAAATAGGGAATGGCCCCTTTAATGAGCAAAAGAAAAAAATAACTAAATCTCATGCACTGGAGACCAAATGAAAGGCAAAAAGAGTCCCTGCTCTTGCTGACGTTCCAGTAGAGTAGACATGTAAGCAATTAGGAATATACAAAATACATACAGCTTTTCCTTTGGGCCCCTCTCCCAGTCTCATCATCACTGTAACTGCTCTTCTGGTTCTCCATCATTATCAAGACCCTCAAGGTCTCTGACTCCATAAGTGGTTGTGTCCTTGCTTATTCTTTCCCTGCTGTGGGTTCCCCTTAGAGTAGGAAGGAGCACTCCTTCCTCCACCTAACAGATCCTGTCCTCATGCTCACACATTCTGAAGACTCCATTTAGTATAACTATAAAGGATCTGTTCTTTTCACCTCCCATAATGTCCTCCTTGCCATGCACATCAAGGACCAAAAAGGCCGAGTGGGGCTGATGACCTCTGCCCTAAGTTTCCCCAAACTCACCAACAACTTATCCCCCAAGCCCCACCCCTGTTTCTGCCTTGTCCTGCCATTAACAAAATCTCATCTCCCTACATATGCATTGGAGATATATAGTTGGAAGGGCTTATATTTTGCCTTATTCTGTCATATAAACTTTTTTATAAGTTTAGCCCATTGTAAGATTCTAGTAATCCTTATCCCAATACCCACTGTCACTGTTGCATCCTGTCCCCCAGAGCGCTGGCTAGCTACATCATCAACTCCTCAGGATTTCTAGAGTTGTCCCTTGAAGGATTTGGGGGATGTCTTTCTAATGCTCTCTGCTCAACCTCCAACCCCTATGTGTGTTCCCCTCAATCTTAAATATCCAGTACCAGTTAATCTCAATATCATCTTTATTAGTATTAGCATCCCACTACTTAATTAGCTTTTACCAAGGATATTTATAGAAAAGATAGGGGAAAAACTAAACTGGGTCACACCCTCCCCTTTACACCTTGGTCTGAGAATAGTCTCAGACTTAAAGGGATAACTACAAACATTCTTCCCCAATCAGCTCCCTTCTCAATGCAGCACTGATGGATGATGTAAGCTCCCTTACTTACTGGCTCTAGTGTCTCAGGTGCCAGGTCAATCCACTTCTGGCTTCGGTCAGTCAGGCCATTCCTCACTTGGGCAGCTAGGGCTGCTGGCACATTCTTCTTGCTTTTCTGACTTTTTGAAACTCAAGATTATAGTATGGTCCATTCTGTCCCAGTTCTCCTTCACCTAAGACAAGGAAAGAATAAATGTAACAGGGACAGAAAAATTTGTACCATGTGCTCATGGTTTCAAGCCAGTCCTACCTCTCTCTCTTCCCACCTAGAGGCTTACAGCAGTCTTTATCATGATTACTACCAGATAAAAGTGATAGTTTTAGTCAAGGTATTTGGTACACTCACTCAGTTCCTGCCACCATGCAGCAGGGCCATTTCCAGTCATCCTGATCTGTATCTTACCACTGGACCCAGATGGCTCTGGAGGACAAAATAGGCTGGTGACCTTGCACAGCCCTCCCTCACTTAAATTCAGTTCATTTTCAAGTCATGGCATCACCTCCCTGATGTCATGGTCCTCAAAGGAAAAACAAGAAGCCACCATGCCATACGTGAGTAGAAAATAATCACATAATATTTGTGTATATTCTGAAATGGAGAACTGAACCCCTTCCATTTTATATCATCATGCACTCTGTAAAAGCAAACTTCTCAAGCATCCACAAGGGTCGCTTACATGTATTCCTGAGACATGGGCCCTCGTTGCTTAATTTCCTGTTACCGTCTAACAATAAGCAAAGAAGAATTTTGTTTTCTATTTACTTTTCAATGAATCATCTGGCTCAGAAGATGTGGTCTGCTGGCAAGTCTCTCTGATAAAGTCTCATTTCAACAATCTATAGGGAATGTGTTCAAATTTATAAGAATGAGAGTGTTGATAAGGTTGATAAGGGGTCAAAAGATATTAAAGTCGGTTTTCAGGGAAAGAAATACAAACTATTTATAACCATATAAAAAATGCCCCAAATCAGTAATAATTAGAGAAATGCAAATTAAAGCCTTTCATGCACATCAAATTGGCAAATCTGACAAATGAATAAAATGACAGATGTTGGAGTGGCCATGGGAAAACAAACATTTAACGTGTTATTGGTGGATCTATGAATTGATACAACTATTCTTAAAAGCAATTTGGAACTATGCCCCAAAAGTCTTGAACTGTGCATACCTTTTGGCCCAAAGGCATGCATCACTACTAGGCCATCTCAAGGAGATGAAAGAAAGAGGAAAAGGTCCCCTATGTACAAAAATATTTATAGCAGTTCTTTTTGTTGTAGCAAAGATCTGGAAACTAAGGGACATCTAACAATTGGGAATAATTGAACAAATTGTTCTATATGAACATAATAGAATTGTGTCATGCTTCGTAAGAAATGACAAAGGCAATGGTTTCTGAGAAACATGGGAAGATTTGTACAAACTACTGCAGACTAGAGGGAAAAGGACCAAGAGAAGAATTTATGCTAGAACAACCTTGTAAAAACCAACAACTGTGAAAGAACTCTGATCCATACAACAAGGCAACTGGAGATGGATCACTGGGTTAAGAGGCAGGAAATCCAGCCTCATCCAACTCATTTTCATGGCCTGGGCAAGTTATCATAACTTTCCTTAATCTCAAGTTTCTTCATCTACAAGTTGATGATGATGATAATAGCACCTACCTCTTGAGTTCCTGTGAAGATAAAATGAGAGGATATTTGTAAAACACTTTGCAAAACCTTCAAGTGCTATATAAATTTTATAAATGTTACCTGCCTCCTGATACAGAAAGAATGGACCAGATATGCACTATGAGACATAATTTTGGGGACATGGCCAATATGGGATTTTTTTTTTTTTGCTTTACTATGTATTTTGTTGAAAGGGTTTATTTTATTTTATTTTTGTGGGGGGTGAGGAGCAGGGTAGGTGGTAGAGAAAATAAATGTTTGTTAATCGGAAAAATATTTTAATTAAATGTTTTTCAAATTAAAAAAAGCAAAAGTTTATTCAATACAAATTTATTACCCAGTCAAGATTCAGGTAAGTATTTTCTAAGTCTCCCAGGACATATTCTCTATTTTTTCCCCCTCTCCTCCCTCTCTCCCTCTCTCTCCTTCTCTCTTGTTCTCTTTCTCTCTCTCTCTCTCTCTCTCTCTCTCTCTCTCTCTCTCTCACACACACACACACACACACACACACACACTCATTTTGGTGAGGCAGTTGGGACTAGGTGACTTGCACAGGATCACACAGCGTCTGGTCTGAGGCCTAATTTGAACTCAGGTCCTCCTTTTCTCCTATTTTTGTCTAGAATATTCTCATTGTATTTTCTCCTGAGCTGAACAGGTAATAGAGTAAGAAGAAAAGGAGCCAGACAATATTTGGAAAACTGCAGTGCTTTCAGTGATGCTGAGTGTTTCCTAATACAGAACTTTTCATGTTTCCTGTTTATCCTTATAGCTTGTCAGGGATCTATTTGTTCATTCATGGTCTGGGGATGGGGGTGGGGGTGGTGAGACAGTAAGTTTTTTTACCTTTCTTTGAATCCCCAGCACTTAGTATAGTGCCTGGCACCTAGTAGGAGCTGAATAAATGCATACTGGCTGATTGACCTTTCCACCTGAGGAAAAAAATAAAAACATCAGGAAGTTAGAAGGGAAATGAAGGAGCCCCTGGTGGGGATGATACACCACACAGCCTAAAATTACCAGCATGACTTATACAGAAGATGGGACATGAAAATGTAGACTCAGGAAGTGAGGTGGGCTAGTCACGTGAATGTGAAATGTCCCACAGCCCACAGGAAGGCCTCTCTAGCATGCTGGATAGATTCTGGCTGCAAGTTTTCTAGAAGGACCTAGATAACTGTTGCATGGGAGGAGAAGGCATTGAAAGGGCTATGACCTTCATGTTGGGAGAGAATGTCCACAGATGAGATCCTTCTGAATGCTTCAACACAAGAGGTAATCTGCCTCAGAAGAGTGTGGGGAGGAAAGTGCTTTGGGAGCCTTAAATGTGATTTGAAAATGAGCTCATTATGAGTAGTAATGGGATAAACAATGATGATGATATTGATGAAGAGGATAGAGACAGGGTTGAGGATATAACTCAGAAAAATGCACCCCCTCCCATGCCCTCCTTCCCTGCAACTTTCCAGGCACATGAATGACTAAAAGAAGGGAAAAGAAAACGAGAGCTTCTGGACAGAGAACAGGAGCATAAGTGGCGTTATAAAGAGGAAGGAGGTTTTGCCTTCTCTGTCTCTAAAATGCATACAACCTCAGGGTTGTTATCAGATCTGGGTTTTCATCCTGGCCCTGTTAATTACTAGCTGTGTGACTCTGAGCAAGTTATTTAAGTTATCTGGGCCTCACTCTTCTCATCTCTGGAATGAAGGGTTTGGGTTTGACTGCCTTTAAGGTGCTGTGTCCAGTTTTAAATTGATGATCCTATGACTTTGGGCACCATCTGCAAAAAGAAGAGGTTGCACTAGATTCTGTGGTCCCTGACAATTCTAAATCTTGTCATCCTTCTTTGTCGGTATTCCTATTTGTGCCCCAAAATGTTGGGATTCTTTGCTAGGCTTCAAAGAAAAATTAAATAACCCAAATAGTGCTGGAAGCCATAGGTCTTTTTATTTGGCTCATTCTAGGAAGGGCCATGTGACTTAACTGGAGATACCCATGGGAACCAGAAGCAGGAAGAGAAGGTTCCTGGGGCAGCCTACAGACCCCTCTCACAGGGGCCAGGACTGTCATCTCTATATCAGACCAAACCACCCGAACCCTTGTCCACTACCAAGGCTGGGACCAACACCTCCAAAACAGGACAGAGAAAGGGCAGATCAGACACATGCAATATGGCATATTGCTAAAGAGCCTTGGGCAAGATGGCTTTGGGCCATAACAGGAGGAAAGTGTCAGGGATCATTTTGCAAGAGGCTGGCCCTAGGACTAGGCACAGTCTTGCACCAAGCTCTGGCAAGGAATCCTGGGTCCCTGCTTCAGGAAAGTTTGAGTGGTCTATAGAAAAGGATTGGGTGCCACTCAGGCAAGTGTGATGGATTGATTTCCCACCTCTGAGGCCATAGGCATGGAGGCAACAAGCAGCTAGAGTTTCAGAGCTAGGGTAGGGAAGCAGGGGAGGAGGGTAATGGTCAAGAAAAAGTGGGTATGGCTATGGCCCTAGAGAGTTCCTTGGACTGGGAAGATGAGACCTGAAAAATCAGTGGTTTTTCTAGACTACAGCACTGCACCAAAAAACTGCACCACTCACCAAAAAATATTTATTAAGCATCTACTATGCACCAGGAGAACAGATATCCCCTAAATTGCTGAGACAGAAAATATATCACATGTTTGGCCAGTGGCCGGTAGAAAGGGTATAACTGGGAACAGGAAAGGACCTGACTCTCCTTAGAGTAGAAAGTTAAAGGTCATAATACAGCTCAGGTGGACTAGGCAGGAGGAGCCAAGCTTCAGGGCCCCTCTGAAAGGTGACCACAGGAAGCTCCTGGAAGGGATTATTTACAGTTTCTAACCTGAGCCAAGAGAATGAGTAACAGGAGGCGCAGGAACATGTGACTTACCTCAACAGGATACAAACTGTGTCCTGAAATTCCCTCACACCACTCAAGTACAAATGTGTCCTTGAACTACCTGTGTGGACTGGCCTACATTGGGACAGAGAGCGAGAAAGGAGTATGACACAAGCTAGAAGGCAGCGTGATCCAGGGAAAACAGCGAGCACCCTCCTGTTAAAACTATGTTCCATTGATGCCCGGTATATCTTCTGTGTACATAGCTGTCTGCCTGGTGTCTCCCTCATTAGATGTCTCCTTTTTAAACTTCCTTTGTATCTTAGCACTGGTTGGTCTATGGAGGAACTCAAAGGACAAGTTCAGAAGTCTATTGATCTGGTAGGCAATTGAATGAAAAAAATGAATGAATGAAGCATTTACTAAATGATTTCTACATGCAAAGCACCCTGAGCAGGATATAAATAGAAGACAATTTCTGCTCTCAAGGGGCTCCACATTTTTTTTGTTAATTTATTCATTTTTATTTTGAATGTTCACTTCCAAAAGTTTTAAATTTTCTCCTCTTCCTTCCCACTTCCCTCCCAAGATGGGTTGCAAGTCAACATATACATCCCTACTAAACATATTTTCACATTAGTCATATTGTATAGAAGAATTCTAATGAATGGGAGAAATCATGAGAAAGAAAAACCAAAACAAAACAGAACAAAAAAGAAAATAGTCTGCTTGGCTCAGCATTCAAACTCCATAGTTCTTTCTCTGGATGTGGATGGCATTTTCCATCATGAGTCTTTTGGAATTGTTTTAGGTCCTTGCATTGCTGTGAAGGGCTAAATCTATCAAAACCAGTCCTCACACATTTTAACACATACAGGCTATTACTGTGTATAATGTTTTCCTGGTTCTGCTCATTTCACTCAGCATCAGTTCATATAAATCTTTCCAGGTTTTTCTGAAGTTCTCCTGCTCATCATTTCTTATAGCACAATAGTATTCCATTAGATTCATATACCACAACTTGTTCAGCCATTCCCCAATTGATGGGCATCCCCTCAATTTCCAATTCTTGGCCACCACAAAGAGAACTGCTATAAATATTTTTGTACATGTGGGACCCTTTCCCATTTTTATGATCTCTTGGGGATACAGTCCTAGAAGTGATATTTCTGGGTCAAAGGGAATGCACATCTTTGTAGCCCTTTGGGCATAGTTCCAAATTGCTCTCCAGAATGGTTGGATCAGCTCACAGCTCCACCAACAATGAATTAGTGTTCCAGTTTTCCCATATCTCCAACATTTATCATATTCCTGTTTTGTCATGTTAGCCAATCTGAAAAGGCTCACATTTTAATAAGAAAATACATATGCAAGGTTTCAGCTGCAAAGTCAAGTGGAAACATCAAAGGGGCAGCTAGGCGGCCCAAATAAATTTAGTATCCTAGAGGTCCTAGAGGCAGGAAGAGAGTTGAGTTCAAATCTATCCTCAGATACTTACTGACTGTGTGACTCAGGACAAGTCACAACTCCCATTGCCTCAAAAAAAAAAAAAAATCACACAGTCCTTAGGGGACAGCACTAAAGCAGATGAGGACATCTCTCCTTTCAAGTCATTTCCACTGATAAGGTCATACTGATTTCTGATGTTGAATCATTTGACAGTGACAAGGACTTTGGTGACAAGAACTTTCTCTCAGAGATCTTCAGTAGCTGTCGCCCCTACACGAATAGATGCCAGGTTGCATCTCCACAGGGGCTGCTTCTCAGGATGATGGGTAGGGGCGTGTTGTCATTCCCAAGGCTCTTGGATTCAGAGTCCTGAGTTGTTTCCATCAGGCTCTGAGGAGAGATTATGGCCAAGGTGGTCTGACTTGCCTGGTGTCCCTTCTTCAGGATGCCCTGCTGCTTCAGTGAGACTGGCCAACTTGTGCTGCTGATGGCAATCAATTGACAGTTGGTGGAGATGACTGACCCCTTTGCCAGATGATAGATGCAGGGGCTGGGCTGGAACCAGGCCTGGTGGGTCTCTTGTGGCTCAGTGTCTCTCTGCCTATCTTTAGGCAGTTGGTCAGCAGCTGGTGGTGATGAGGAAGATGGACCACTTTTCCACAATTATTTCTCCCTTCAACAATGGCTGTGGGTGGGCATGGCTGTTTGGGTTTTGAAAGTTGTTGAGTATCATATTCATAAGGAAGATTATCCTGGCAGCTCCGGGAAAAGTAGATTGCTCTATGACCACTCAATCTGCCTTACTCATCATCAGTATCCTTGGGCTTGATGTAATTGGCACAATGCCATCCACACACAAGAACATTAGGCTTCACAATCTATAGGATTCCTTTTTTCAGTTGGACTTTTCTCAGGCCATTCTACAACAAGACACTGGCAACACCTTTGTGTTAAATGCGTATCTCCCTGTTTTATGCCTCTTGATTACTGGTCAAGGACCACACAGCATCGTCATAGATGTAAAACCGGGAGGGACCTCTGAGGCTGTCTATCCAACTTCTTCATTTTACAAATGAGGAAAGTGAGGCTAAAAGGGGTCAAAGTCTCGCCCAAAACTGCACAGGTAACGAATGTTGAAGGTGGGATTCAAATCCAAGTCTCCTGATTCCATAAAAAGTACTATTTCTATCATACAAATCCTCTCAAGGAACAGTCCTAACAAATATGTGGCACCCCCTCTACACTAACTCCCCAGAGAGGAAAGGTAACATGTGTGTCTGCAAACCAGTGCTCTTAGTATTAGCCATGATCATTATTGTTCCCAGGTTGGAGGGGAGTCTGTGGGTTTGGACATTCCAAAACTATTGGGTGACTAGCTGACTCCGTGGATAGGTTGCTGGGCCTGGAGTCAGGAAAATCTGAGTTGCAATCCGGGCTCTTAGACACTTACTAGCTGTATGACACTGGACAAATCACTTAACCTCTGTTTGCCTCAGTTTGCTCATCTGTAAAGTGGGGATAGTAGCACCTACCCCATAGAGTTGTGAGGATCAAATGGTATGATAACTGTAAAACTCGTGTCACAGTGTCTGGCACATGGTAAGTGTTAGGTAAATGTTAGTTGTTATAACTCAAGAGGGCCCATCAGTGCACACACACGCGCACACACACCACATGTGCACGCACACATGCACACACACCATGTACACACACACCACGTGCACACACACACCACGTGCACACACACACCACACGCACACACACACCACACGTGCACGCACACACACACGATACCCCAATAATGAGGTACAAATGTGAGAAGCATATATGGCCAGGCCAGGCCAACTTATGCCTAGGACTCATGCAGATGCCTTTTCCCTTCTCATAGAGTCCTCATGCTGCTCTACCAGCATCTCTACAGGATCCACAGGGTCAGTTGGTGGATAGAGTTCCTGGTTAGCTCTTAGTTTCAGTGTTAGTTCCTTACTGAATACATTGCCAGCCAGTTCTTTGCTTCTGCCAGAGGTCATGCTTCCTGAACATACTTCTGACCAGGAATGCTACTCATCTTTGTGTTTATGTCCCGAACAGAGATTATGCGTCTCTAAACCCTTCTGGATGGATCTCCACTGTGTCTAGGATTCTTGAACTGGGTGTCCCCCAGACCATCTTGCTAATGGATGTGATGACTCCTATTTGGTGAGGAGCTCCAATTCCCTTTAAGGGACTGTGAGTTCCTTCTCAATTATTGCCTCTTATCTGGACTAACCGGCTGAGCTAACAGGCTAGCTTTCTTTCTTACATTTAAAAAATTTTTTTAAATATTTTATTTTCCCCAATTACATGTAAAGACAAATTGTAACATTCACTTTTTATATTTTTGAGTTTCAAATTTTTCTCCTTCCCCTGCCCTTGAGATGGCAAGCTATCTGATATAGGTTATACATGTGCAATCATGGTAAACATATTTCCACGTTAGTCAAGTTGTGAAAGAAGAAACAGAACAAAAGGGGAAAAATCATCAACCCCCGCCCCTCCCCCCGCTACACACACACACACACACACACACACACACACACAAAGTGAAAATAGCATACTTCAATCTGCATTCAAACTCCATAGTTCTTTCTCTGGATATGGATAGCATTTTCCAGTATGAGTCTTTTGGAGTTGTCTTGTATCAGTTGGACAGTTTTATAACTGTCATTAAATTCAACATATACATCAAAACAAACTATGTAATAAAAGTTCATAGTTCCTTATGAAGTCCTCTTCTTCTGTTCTTTGTATATTGAAATGTTCATGCTTTACTTTTTTCACTTTATTTTCCTTGCTCTTTCCTGTGTTTATTTTTTGCAACATGTCTAATGTGGAAATAAGTTTTGCATGACTTCACATGTATAATTAATATCATGTTGCTTGCCTTCTCAGTGGGTGGGAAAGACGGAGAAAATCTGGAACTCAAATTTTTAAAAAATTGATTTTTAAAAAAATGTTTATTATGCTGGTTAATATTTTTCAAGTTCATAATTTGAAAAATTAAAATTTTAAAAGGTCAAACAACAGGACTGGGTCCAGGAAAATATATGCTATTATATTGACTGGTTCCCAATGTATGGCATTCTTTTCATTCTTCTCTGCTCCCTGTAGCAACTATTCTAAACATTCTTTTCTCTCAAGCCCCCTCCTCCTTCTCCTCCTATCTCCCTCTCTCGATCTTAGCAGGGGACCTCTGCCACTTGTTTTACTCACAAAATCAAGTTCATCCATTGTGAACTCCATCTTCTCCTTTACTCCACATCATAAAGTCCCTCTCTTCTCTATTCTCCCCTTTCTTAGTGCCAAGGCTCTGAGAAAGAGGTAGCCTTTCCCCTTGCCAGGTTGAATCGTTCTACTTTTACCCTTGATCAGAAAGTCTCTCTCTCTTCCAGAACCTTCCTTTACAAACATTTCCTCTCCTTTTCTCCTCTCCTACCTACTTGCTTCCCATCTCTGCTGCTAATAAACATGCCCAGCTCACCCCAGTCCTTAAATAATCCTCCTCTGGACCTACCATCCCCCCAAGCTATAGCTCTTCTTTTCCCTGCCAAGCTCCTAGGGAAAAAAAAAAAGTCTGCATTCCTTGCCTTCATTTCCTCTCTTCTCATTCACTTAACCCCTTGTAGCCTGATCTCTGTTTAAACTTCTCTCAAAGCTGCTCAATCTGATGACCTCCCTGCAGTTTTTCATCACCACTGACCACAGCCTCCTCTGAGGTAATCCCATACCTCAGGATTTGTGATATTCTTGTGCCCCTCTTGTGTGTATGGAACACAGACTGGAGAATTATCATCATAGATCTCCCTGCTTCGGTGCAGGTATTTCTCATGGTGTCTAGCCCTTCTCTATATTCTTTTCCTTCATGATCTCATCCGTTTCTTTGAATTTAGTGGTCACTTTTATCTTAATGACTCTCAAATCTATAACAATCTAGCCCTAATCCATCTTCTGAATTCCCATCACTGGATAGCTTCACACCTGGTTGTCCCAGTGTCACATCAATCTTATCATGTCCAAAAAAATATACCTCACTTTTCCTCCTAAAACAGTCCCTCCCTCACATTTTCCTATTTCTATTGAGGACAAAGGACTGCCCTCCTGAAGTCATCCTTGATTCCTCTCTCCGTGGCCTCACACATCCAATTAATTTCCAAGGCTAATTGAGTCTACTTCCTTAACGGTTCTCATGCACATCCTTTTCTCTGCACTTACAAAGTTCCTTTAACTCTTGCCATAGCCATCTAGTTGGCCTCCCTGGTTCTAGTCTCTCTTCTCCAGTGTATCTACAAGCAAAAAAATTAATCTCCCGAAAGCACAGACGGGTCTGACAATATAATATCCCTGCTCACAAAGATTCAGTGCTTGGTTTTTGTAACAAGCTCTTAAGCCTCACATTTTAGCTTGAACCTACCTTTTCAGACCTGTCACATGGTTCCACTTCACATTCTTAACATTCCAGTCACTTTGTCTCAGCTAAACATTTTATCTTTCCCTGGGCCCTTCCTTCCTCATCTCTGCCTCCAAGGAATTTTTAGCTTCCATCCAAACACAGCCCTGGTGACTTTCCTGATTTTTCCAGCTGTTAGTGTCTTCTTTCTTTCTCTCTTGGGCTCTCCTTAAATTATCTTGTATTTGGTGTTTCCCCATCAGAATGTAAAATTCCTCAAAGGGAGGGGTTCTTTTTGTTCTGGTCAGAGATATCGTTTGCAAGGCCTCCGTTAAAGAATGGACTCCAAAAAAACGTTGGTCAAATATATGTCAGCATAACAGAAAAATTCACAACTAGGCATGGAATAGAAGCAGACCTAAGGGACAAAAGTATATAACCATACTTTATAACTGTATGAAATTAAAAAAAAAAACACCTTTATACTAACAACAATAATAGTAGTAGTAGTGGCTAGCACTTACATAACACTTTAAGGTTTACAAGGCATTTTGCAAATACTGTCTCATTTTGATGGCGTGCTTGGGTGCTTGTGCTTGGACCCCAAATCTAAGATCGCATTTTTCCCTAGCTTCAGAACACTATCCCTGACAGTTTTCTCTCCAGCCCAAGGACACTATGCCTAGCAATAACTCATGAGTGGGCCCCAGTAGGACAACCCACCTTTCCCCAAAATTACTTATAAGAGGGCCTGAGTAAAATAAACTATGTTTCCCCATCACAAGAACAAGCTGACCTCTGAAGAAACTGTCTTGTAAAAACAGGACTATCTTGTACCATTCCAGATGACCCTCTCCTGTAATTCAGTCCTTGAAGGGTCCCTGAACTGCTCAAACCGCATCAACTTTTTCCTCACAACAACCCTGGGAGATAGGTGCTACATCAATGTAGCACAAATTATAAAAAAGATGTAAATTGAGGTGAAATATCTTTGAGTAAAATCGATCTGCCATAAGTTTTACATCTAAATTCTAAAGAGATTTCACATAAATCTAAAAGAATAAATAGTCATTCCCCAATAAGAGTAGAAATGAGTAATTCTCAGAAGAAGGCAAATAAGCAATAACCATAGGAAAAATTGTGTCAAATCACTAATAAGAAAAATAATGATTCTGAGTTTCCTTTTTACACCCAAGAAACTGATGACCAATAATCACTTTTGGAGGAGCTCTTGAATGCTAATACGTTCTTTATAGATTTATGAGTTGGTCTAACCATTATGGAAAACAATTTGCAACTACATAAGAAAAGCCACTAAGCCGTACATACTGTGTATCCCAAGAGATGCCACTGGCTAAGTACTCTAGAGATGCTGAAGAGAGAAAAAAATTCAGAAACATGCCAAAATATATACAGCAGCATTGTTTGTGATAATGAAAACCTGCATATAAAGTACATGTCCATCTACTGGGGAATGGTTGAACAAATTGTTCACATGCATGGCATGGGATATTAGTATTTTATAAGAAATTGTGAATATAAAGAATTCAGAAAGACAACAGCATGAAGTATGCAAACAAGAAAACAATATACAGAACATCTAGAATAGAATAATGTAAACAGGGAAAACCCCATAAAATGAAATTGAACAATATATAATCATAATGAACAAGATGAAGAAATGTAACTCCTTTCTTTCACTGGTGAGAAAGGGTATAACAAGCATATCACATAAGCTGTCGGATGTGGTTGTTTTGTCAGTTGGTTTTGCTTAACTGCTTTTCTCTGTTATAAAAGAAAGCTCATTTGGGGTGGAGGTGAAGAGGTTATCCAGTAGTTTCTATGATATAAAAACAAAAGGCATCAATAAACTTTTAAATAAACGAGATAAGAATAGTTCCAAAAAAGAGATATGACAACATGCCTCCAAACACTTGCTCCTCTACAGAGGTGAAATCCATAAATGTGAAACACTGAATCTGACTACCGATTTTTTTTCAGTGTTTTTATGAGAACATCATACTTATCATTTCTTATAGGACAATAGTATCCCATCACAACTTGTTCAGCCATTCCCCAATTAATGGGCATCCTTTCAATTTCCAATTTTGCCACCGTTAAAAGAACTGCTATGAATATTGTTGTACATATGAGTCCTTTTCCTTTTTCTTTGATCTCTTTGGCATGCAGACCTAGTAGTGATATTGCTGAGTCAAAGGGTATGCACAGTTTTATAGCCTTTTGGTCATAGTACCAAATTACTCTCCAGAATGGATGGATCGGTTCAGAATTCCACCAAGAGAGCATTAGTGTCACATCCTTGTGGCTTTAATATACTTATGCTTGCGTTTAAACTGGTTAGTTACAGGTTTGGAACTTGCCTCAGCAAATCTTCACAGGGGACTAAAAGACTTTCAGCCTAGAGGAGTAATGCAGCCTAAGTTCCCAAAGTCCATTTGTATGGAGCTCTCTTCTCACTGGTGGAAATCAATGTCCTGTAAAATGGAAGGGGTGGAGCTAGTGAGAGTGAAAGAGAAACTTCTTTAGTTTTTTCACTTTCTTCAAGTCTCTTCCATCTCTTTGAACTTTAGGTGCCTCTGGCTTTCACTTTTGAGAGAGAAAATGGAAGACATCCATCCCACCTCAAGTTGATTACGGGAAAATAAGAGAAGAAGAGCTGGCAGTCTCTATCATGTATCCCCTGTTTGATACATTAGAGATTTTGTGGAATTCTCTTTGGATGAAATCTGGATTCCCCGCCCCCCTCCCTTCCTCCCTCCCTCCTTCTCTCTCTCTCTCTCTCTCTCTCTCTCTCTCTCTCTCTCTCTCTCTCTCTCTCTCTCTCTCTCTCTCTCTCTCTCCAGTCTCAGTTGAGCCAACTTACCTCACTCCCAACAGTATATGTTCTCCAATGTATACTTTCTCTAATTTCTGTTTTGCTATCAACCTGCATAAATAATTTCTTTACTTAAAAAAAGGATCCTGATTGACCAGAATACTGAGCTGAACGTATAATATGGCATTTACTGAACGTAAAATCCTGTTCTTGAGTTTACAATTACCAGTTGGGGAAGGCATGGAGATTACTTCAGTCCAGGAATTTATACCTTAGAAGTTTCCTCTGAAACTTTCAGCAGGTGCCTTCCTGTAGTTGAATGACTCCTTCCTCTGTTTTAAGAGGTACCCACGCCAACCTTCATTTCCTGCCACCCTGCTTTTATCTGAATTTCTCCACCATGCCCAGAAACATCTTCATCCTAGAAGATAACTTTGGCTTCATACTCTGGAAGTGTCTTGTGCCCCTGGCATCTCCCTCTAGTTAGCTTCTTCCAGAGCTTCAATTTAAGAGGGATGACCAGGTCAGTCATCTTGTTATTTGGGGGAACCTGCTTCTGGAAGATACAGAGATTTGGTCCATCTGTGCACATTGTGGGTTGACTTATCATGAGGTTGGGAGAAGCCTCTTTCCCTTGGCTCCATAGCTGGAACTGTGTCTTTAAAAGTACCTGACTGAACATAGCCTGCCTCTTTCTTACATTTGCAAGACATGAATCTAGGGGTGATGACCCATTCACAGCAAGGAGCACCATGAAATAAGTAGGGAAAGTCAGCTCTCCTCCCCTGCCCCCAGGCCTTGTTGCCCCAAGAAGCAGGCTTGAAGTTTTCATGTTGTTTCCTTTGTCCTTTTCAATTCCAGGTGCAGGGGAGCAGGGTCTCCTACCTGGGAGCTTGAGCCATGGGGATCTTACAGCCCAGGATTGTAGGCTGGATGTTGAAGCCTCCCTACCCTCACACTAGGAAATCCCTGTGAAACAATGGTCTAGGATGACAGCCAGGTGGACTTGAACTTGATGGGACTAGGGCAATGTAGGAACTGGGCTAACCTAAAAGCTTAATACCCCTCTTGTTTCCTGAGGTGTGGGGGAGGGAAAATCATTCCCTATATTTGTATGTTTGGTCTTGCTATATTTTTTAAGTAAAATTCCTTTTAAAAATTAATCTGATGTTGTGGTTAAGCAAAATTTAGTGCTAGTCACTGACCTCTTAAAAAAAAGATAGAGCACAACTGGTGTGGGGCGTAAGCGGATAGCAGTAAAACAAATACTTCCCCAACTCCATACTGCAGAAACAGGAAGTGGTCAATTGGTTAAAAATGTAGCGGCCAGAGTAAACCGTTAGAGTTGTTTTACATTGAAAATCCTGTATAACCTGGGCTCAATCTATCTTTCTAGTCTCATTGTACATTATTCCTCCCACTCACCTCACTCTGATATTCAGCCACTTTCCTTCTATTCTGTACCCATGTCTTTGCAACTATTTCCATGTCTTGGCATCAGTGGTATTCCATGCCTGCGATGGACTCCTTCTTCACCTGCCTCTTGGAATCCCTGTTTTTTCAAGATAGCTCAAGCACCATTTTGAGAAAGGTGTAGCTTTCCTAACACCACACCCCTACCCTGCTGCCATTACTAAGCTCCCTCTCTCCCTAACTACTTCGTATTTTAACTATTTTATTTTTATGCCATTTAAATTTTTCTGCATATACTTGAATATGTTGTCTCCCCACTTAGAATGTAAGCTCCTTGAGAGCTGGGATTGTTTCATTCTTCATACTTACATCTCCAGTATCTAGCAAAGGAAACAGCACATAGTACTTTATACGTATTGATCAATTGTCAGAATTTAGAAAAAGATGGGAAAACTAGTTGGAAATGATAGAGTGAGATATGCAGAACTCAGAGAACAAGATTTATACAGTGACTGAAACTATGAAAATGAAAAAAACAACCAAATGTATAAAAGAAATTGAAACACTGAGGGCTTGTAATAAACAGACTTGGTTCTAGAAAACAATTGGTAAAAATAATGACCAACCATAACTCTAACATAACCATAACTCATGATGAAATATCTTATCCACCGCCTCCAGATAGAGAGAGGGGATGGATTCAGAATGCAGCCTGATGTACATACACATACAATATACACATGTGCTTTAACATGCATGTTATATGAGAACATGTACACATATGCAGATATATTAACACATATGTATATATATCTCTTTATTACATGGCTGATGTATGAATTTGTTTTGTTTAGCTATATATATCTGTAACATTTTTATTTCTCTTGCTTTCTCAATGGGGCAGAAGAAAAGGGATGTGCCAGGGAGAGAATTCAGAACTAAAAATTAAATTAAATTAAAAAAAGAAAGGAATATTTGATAAAAACACATCTCCCTCCTAGTGGAAAGGTCTTGGAGGAATACAGTGTCATATTTGATAATCTGGTTGTCAGGGTTACTGTCTCGCTTGGATCTGCTTCGTGGTTTTTTTCAAGAAAGTTAATGCAATATTAGGTTTCTTTAAGAAGTACCCAGGAGCCAGAAGGTGTCCTAGATCCTATAAACTCTACTGATTGGACCACATCTGAAGTATTGTGTTCAGCTCTGGATGTCACATTTCAGAGAGGATGTTGAGAAGCTAAAGAGCATCCCGAGGAAGACAACTAAGAGGGTGAAAGACATTGAATTCGTCCCATGTGAAGATAGTTTGAAGATATTTTAAGTGCCTTCATCAGATTTGATACTTGAGTTTGACATCAGAAGTGTCAAGCTCTGGTCAATCAGCCTGCAAACCTCCCTAGTGGGGCCCAAACCAAACTAAAATGTAATTGGAAAGTATTTATTAATATAAATAAAAATACAATACAAGTAATGCAATTTGGGGCAGCTAGTTGGATAGAACATTGGACCTGGAATCAGAAAGACTCCTCTTCCTGAGTTGAAATCCAGCTTCAGACACTTACTAGCTGTGTGACCCTAGGCAGGGGGCCATCTCCAGTCCTCAGGATCTCTGGATTCATTGGATTCAGATGGCTCTGAAGGAGAGAGTGAGGCTGGTGACTTTGTGCAGCCCTCCCTCACTTAGATCCAATTCACTTGTAAGTTGTGACATTACCTTCCTGATGTCATGGTCCTCTTTGAGAAGGACAAACCATGAACGAATGACCCTGGGGCAAGTCACTTAACCCTGTTTGCCTCAGTTTCCATATCTGTAAAATGAGCTGGAGAAGAAATGACAAACCACTCCAATATCTTTGCCTCGAAAACCCCAAATGGGGTCACAAAGAGTCTGAAACAACAGAACAACAACAAAAGGTTAATTTGTGTTTTTCTAAGTCAATATGTGGCATACAGGGATGAGTTGCTATTTGAGGTTGACAACACGGCTCTTACATGATGTTGACCTGAAAGTTTGGTTAAAAAAGGCAAACAGGCTAAATGCATATTGTTTATTCCCTTAAAGCTTTCAGTTACATGGCCATGGAGCCAGAGAAGGAAATCTCTGACTGACTGTTACAGGAATGACCAGGCTTAAATCTGTTTTAGGACAATCCAAGGGTATCTGTGTCTCTCAGATTTATGGTCTCTATGTGTGTTTAACTCCATGAGAAAGGAATTTTTTTAATTGAATAGCTTGTAAATACAATAAAATAAGAGAGTTGACAAAGTTTCAATTGAAATTACAACCCAGAATATCTGTGTTTTCTTTACCATTAACACGCCATAACATATTATATGTCCACAAAATATTGATACAGAAAAAGTCCCATTATTTAAACTAGTGTCTTTAGTTTCATAAAGTATGCTAAGTCAGCCCCAACTGATCTTGTTGACATAAGAAGAGGTATTCTTTGAGTTTACTTCAGAGAACAAAGACTGTTAGGTCCAGGCTTTTCTGATTGATTAAGTCAAGCTCTGACCCTTATTAAAGCCCAGAAATGATATTAAATGTTATCAATGGTTAGCCTGGAAAAGGAAGTAAACTTTTATTAAGTACCTATTATGTGCCAAGAACTAAGCAATTTACAAATATTATTTGGTTTGAACCTCACAACAATGCTGGGAGATAAGTACGATTATCATCATAGGGAACTGAAGCAAACAGAAGCTAAGCGACTAGCCCGGGATCACACAGCTAGTAAGTTTCAAGGGGATTTGAACTTGTCTTCCTCAATTCTGGGCCTGGCACTCTTCACTGGGTCATTGAGAGAATACATTTCTTTTCTTTTCTTTGCAGAGGTGACAGTGGACGGTGGATGTGGACTTTTGTATAGGTGACTCTTTAATGACTGCATAATTAATTAGACGATTGTGTAATTAATAATTGTGTACATAAAATGCAATACATCAGACCTGGTTGTGTGTTGGTTGGTTTTGCTAAACTGCTTATCCCCTCCTTCCCCTGTTTTCTTTTTCAGTATTATACAGAATGTCTTTCTGGGTAATGGAAAGATAAACTTAGGAACATGATACTAAAACAAAATATATTCACAAAACATTTTAAAGGTCTTAGATCAAAACCAGTGCACAGTGTCACTGCAGTAATTGCCTACAAAAACCAGAAAGTGACCTATACCCTGTTACAATCAAGCTATTTGTTTTAGTTAACTTTCTTTATGTAAAAGAAATTGTTGGAAGTGACTACATTAAAATAAAATGTGTGAATTTTAAAGGAAATAATAAAATTCATGTGTTACCTGGGAGGGATTCCTGCATTATTTCAACAGATGTTGAACTCAGCATTTTATCTTTTATTTCTATACTTTCCATGACTGGAACGAATTCTCTCTGCATCTTCAGTTCTCTAGTTTCATTCAAAGCTCATCTCAGATGCCAGTTTCTCTTAATATGCTATTTCTGAAATCCCTTGGGGAATTGTTTCACTTTTGTCTTGTCATCAACTCTGAGCTTGTAACACTCTGGGCATGACTCACTTCTTTCTGGACCTCAGGTTTCCTCTGCAATAAAGGAACAGGTTTAACTTTGCAGCTTCTAAGGGTTCCTGCCAGCTCAGGTGATCTGTTCCATAACTATTACACAGTGTGTTCCCAAAGTCTTAATTCAGTTCTAAGATATTAAGGCTTAAAAGTACACTAAGACTTTTGGAACACGCTGTGTGCATCTGCGTTTGTATCTATATCCATAATTATCTATCCATCCGCACACATATAGACATACACATATATATATATATATATATTCACACACAGGCACACACACACACACACACACGCGTGCGTGCCTATGTCCAGTTCCCCCCCAGCCCCGCCGGCCCCTGTCCCGTCGAAGGCAGGAGCCGCGTCTTCCGCAGAGAAGGCCCCGCTAAGGGCACTTCCCGCGCTGGAGCCAAAAGCCCGGGCGCCGGGGCAGGCTGTGCCGCCGCTGGCGGGGTGACCCCGGCCCCAGGCTCCGGGTGGCCGCTGGCCTCCGCAGGGTGACAACGGCCACCGGACGGCCACGGCGGCTTTAAGCAGCGGGGTGAGGGCCGGCCTTCACGCAGGGGGATCCGCTCGGGCAGGGCTCCTGGGGGGGTCTGACCCCAGACCCCCGGCCCTTGCCCCGCCCTGGAGCTGCGCTCTAATGAAAAACTACGTAAAAGGAATTCGCACTAACGTACGCTGCTGTTTTCAGTCCTGGCCTCGCGCTCTCTCCCCGCTGGAGGGAAAGCAGCTGAATCAAACCCGCCGCCCGGGTCTATGGGGGATGGGCGGGGGCGGGGCTGGGACCCGTGGGGCGCCCTGGCCCCCCAGAGGACGGCCTAGGACAAGCAGCCTTGGGGAGCGGCTGAATCGAACCCGCCGCCCGGGTCTATGGGGGATGGGCGGGGGCGGGGCTGGGACCCCTGGGGCGTCCTGGCCCCCCCAGAGGACGGCCTAGCACAAGCAGCCTTGGGGAGCGGCTGAATCGAACCCGCCGCCCGGGTCTATGGGGGATGGGCGGGGACGGGGCTGGGACCCGTGGGGCGTCCTGGCCCCCCAGAGGACGGCCTAGCACAAGCAGCCTTGGGGAGCGGCTGCAGCCCGGGGGAATGGGTTAGCCATGGGGAAGTCGTGGAGGGGGAGGGGAAGGATTCGGGGGGCGGTTCTCTCCCTCTTTCCCCACGGCTCTAACAGCTTCTGGGCCACCCTGATGGCCAGGGGAGCATGTCGGATATCTTAGAAACAGGGGGGACGAGGAGTGGGGGAGGAACGGTCGCCGGAGCGTCTCCATCTTCTCGGCCAGCCTCAAAGGATGCCGGGAAAAGAGGTTTCCCTTCTCCCTCCTCCCTCCCTTCCTCCTTGATCCCTCCCCCAACCTCCCCGGCCCTGCAGCCCTCGGCCGCCCCCTGACGTCCGGCTATCGCCCCTGCGGCTCCCGGCCGCGCCCTCCGGAGCTAGCTGGTCCCGCCCCCTCCCTCTCTGCCTTGTAATTGGCGGCTCGCGGACTCCGCCCATCCTGCCATTTGGGATCCTCCGTGCTTTTTACCTCTCCGGCCCCGCCCACCGCCTCCCCTCCGGATTGGCTGCTCTCTGCTCCTGGGCCCCGCCCGCTTTCCCGGGGCCCTAGCGTCACGCGCCGCTCCGGCCGCTTCCGGGGTGGGAGGGGTGGGGGTGGGGGGGTCCTCGCTCGCAGCCTTGCGGAGGCCGTGTAAGCTGGGGCCGCAGCCGCGGGAGGTAAGGCCGTTTGGCAGTGCCCGGGGGGCTGCAGAGTGGGCGCGGCGTCCTGCGCCCCCGAGTGCAGAGGCCTGTCTGTCTAGAGGCAGCCGTCCCCCCTAGACCCCTCCCAGGAGCTCCCCAGGAACACCGCATCCCGCCTTCTCACCCCGGGCCCCGGAGCATCCGCGGGCGCTTTGAGTTGCTGGAGGTGCCCCTTGAGGGAAGTGACTCTGGAGCAGAGGATGCCCGTGGGTTCCCCATGCCAAGCTGGGCGCGGGGACGAGCTGGAGAGGCGGGAGTGCGTGGGCCGGGCCTGATAAGCCCGGGGGCCCGCCCCAGACGCCTGGCCCCGCGGAGACCTGGCCGGTGGGGTGGGTGGCTTCTTGGAGCTGCCCCGGGAGACCGACCCTCGGGTCAGAGCAGCCCCCTTCCCGGTGTGGTGTCGCCCGGTGCCGGCCTCCTCGGGGTCCTGAGAACTTAGGGCTGGGTCAGGCTGATGATGCCCATCCCCAACCTCGTGCCAAACCGAGGGTGCTACTGGCCCTAGGGAGGTGACGTCATCCCCTCTCAGCCCCGGCCCGCCCCGGACTTGGGTCCCTGCTCCTTGTGCATTCCGGGGTTGGACCGAGGAGCGTCTTCCTGACCCTGCCTGGACCCCAGCCCGGGGATCTCTTAAACCTATGTTGGGGGGGGGGGGGTAGGCTGTCCCCTGTAGGGGCGAAGGGTGTGCCCCATCTGGCCTCTGGGGCTAGGCGGGTGGGGCCCCCAGGTCTGCCCCGAGTTAGGGATCTGGTGCTCTTCTGGAAATGGAGACTCTGCAGTCCAGTCTGGCCTTGGTCCCAGAAGATGGGGAGTGGGGAAAGGTGCGTGGTCAGGTGGGGTCCAGCTGCTCCCAACCCGACCGTTACGGAACCCTGCACACAGTAGGTGTTTAATAAATACCTTTTGCTTTGCATTAAGAGTCTGAAGTGGGTGGTGAGACAAAGATGAAAAATTTTAATAAGTGTCACCATGGAGTCCAACTTTTTCATTTCAAAGATAAGAGCTCAAGCCCCAGAAAAGGAGGTTATGACTTGCTCGAGCCTCACAGATGGGAGTTGAACCCGGGTGTTTTACATTGCACTGGGGGATCACAGGTGTCTGACAATAGGAATTGTATCTGAAATTAGGAGACAATATGTCTTGCCACTTACTTGCTTTGTGGCCCTTGGGCAAATAAATCCTTTCGGGGCCTCAGTTTCCTCTTCTGTCAAAAGGGAAATTTTACTATTGGCGTTTTAAAACCCTACCTTCCTACCTCCCTGCCTGCTAATGCTATTGTGAGAAATATGCTTTGTAAGCCAGAAAGCCCTATGGAAATGTGGGTTGATATTATTATGGTTCTTGTACAGTGTCCTGAGGCCTCGGGTAGGGGAAGGGCGAGGTCAAGGTCAGCCTGCTGAAGGGGTTCACCCTGAGTGAAATGGAGAACTTTTGTGCCCCAGGGACCCGAGTGGAGGTGTCCCTCCCGAAGCGCCCCATGCTGACGGCTCCTCCCCTGCCCTGGCTACTGGTGTGATGAGTAACACCACAGCACCCAGTGCCCCCAGGGCTGCCAGCGACTCCATGGTGGGCTACGTCCTTGGCCCCTTCTTCCTCATCACCCTGGTGGGGGTGGTGGTGGCTGTGGTAAGGAGAGAAGCCCTCCTCTGTCCTCCCTTTACCCCAAAGGCCCTTCCTAGGGTGGTGGAAAGATCTCTTGGTTTGGGATGGGAGGTGGTGTGGGGGGTATACCTGGGGGGGCCCATCCCACCCAGTGAGTGTGCTTTGTCCTTATTGCAGATGATGTACATCCAGAAGAAGAAAAGGTAAGTGCTGGTCCAGGTGAAGGGAAGCTGGCAGCTCTTTCCCATGGAAGGGAAGAGGGGGCAGGTGAAGGCAGTTCTGCTTCAGGGACTGCTTTGGACTAGGGACCTTCCCAGTTGGGCAGCTAGATGGCGCGCTAGACAGAATACTGGAAACGGGGATCAGGACTGGTGTTCAGTTTATGCCTTGGACACTTAATGGCTAGTGTGGCACTAGGCCACACTTAGCCACTATGTGCCTCAGTTTCCCCATCTGTCAGCACACTGCCTCATAGGGTTGATCAGAAGTATGAAGTGCTTTGCAAGCTTTACAGATCAATTTTCTCAGTCTGAGGTGAAAGTACCTTTTATCTTAAAGATTTCTCAATGTCTGTTTTGGGGGCCTAGGCCATTTGGTCTCACAATGGTTAGAGGGAAATTAGGAGACCCCCCTCCCCCACTTCTTTCTGAGAAAGTTTGCCCAGCCTAGTGAGCAGACAGGTTTTCAGTGTCTGTTTTGAGACCACCTTGGTCTGAGGAATGGGAAGAGGGAAATTGGGGGACCCCTTCCTTCCCAGGGTGGACAGGCTCCGGCACCACCTACTGCCTATGTACAGCTATGACCCAGCAGAAGAACTGCATGAAGCTGAGCAGGAGTTGCTCTGTGAGGTGGGGGATCCCAAGGTGAGTGAGTAAATCCTCCCAGGCCAATTTTTTCGGGATCCTGAGCATTGACCTTCTGTTTATGCTGGGCTGGTGAAAGGAGGGGGAGTGAGGGGTAATGCTTCCCCAATGGGCTGGGGAGCGTGGTTCACACCTACCCAGTTACCCTGCTGGGACCTAGGTCTGGGATTCAGGGTTGTACAAGGACGTTGTACAAGACATTTCAGGCTACCTCTTCTCCCCTCACAGGTGGTACATGGCTGGCACAGCAGCTACCAGCACAAACGGATGCCCCTTTTGGATGTGAAGACATGAACACCGCCCCGCCCCCCCATCATGCGCACTCCATTGTAGGGGAGACCTTACCTGTCTGTTACAGGAGTCCAGAATTGCTTATTTCTGCTGCCTCCCCCTCCCCAACAGTGACACACCATAGTCATTCCTTAATTGACTTGGTGTTTGGGGTTGCCCCCACACCCCCAAGGGGCTAGAAGTTCACCTCTACATTGTTTTTCTGACTTTGCACTTACCCTAAGCACCTTTTGGCAAATCCTACAACTGGAGGGGAGATAGTAGGACTTAATGTGAACTCCTCCCCCCTTGCCAGATTTGTCCCAGCATGCTCAACTTTGCCCTTGCTACTGTCAGGTGCTGGGTTATGGTTTCCTAGGGAGGGATTTGTAGCAGAATCCTGTCTCTAGGGATGGCTTTGTTTATATTATACAGTGTATATATATTTTGTAAATAAAATGTTTTGTGGATGGGAGTGTGGTTGAGATAGCTCTGGCTAGGGAGAAAGCCCAAGCTATCATACATGTTCTTTGCTGATAGCATTTAAAAGTGTACATTTTAAGCCCATACAGACTTATCAGTTCAGGGTGTTGTCCCCCCATAATGAAACTATAATAGTCCAGAAAAAAAAGGAGTTAATTTTTTATTCAAGTAACTGCAAATAGGAAACCAGAGGGGGGAGGTCTCATGACCGTGTGGGACCACCCCTTCCCCCACTTTGGGGGACCTCCTTCCCTTAACCCTCCCAACTTGAAGATTACCAAAGGAGGGACTAATACAAGTGGGGACAGGCAGCTCCCCTGGGCCCCACCTCCCCAAACAATGTCACTTTTTTTTTTTTTTTTTTAAAGTAAACTAGGCCTGGTGTCCATTATCTCCCCAAGCCCTCCTTTGTGATGATTTGGGGAGGATGAGCAGGGTGGATGGAGGAGGGGCAGAGGGCAGGTGAACATGAGAACCAACGAGACTGCATGGCTGAGTCTGGAAGCCACAGAATGTAAGAACAAAACCGTTTAAAAAAGAAAACCAACAAAACGTGTTCAGAGGTAGATTGTGAACGGAGGGAAGATGTAACCGGCTCCTTGGGGGAGGGGGGATGGCATTCTGAAAGGAGGGATGTGGGGCTAGGGAAGAAAAATCCTTGCAAAACATGCATTCCAAAGGCAAAAATCACAGGCCAGGGAAGGCCAGCCCAGGAGTGGGGGAAATTAATAAGATTGTCAAGTCCCCCTTCTCCCTAGTTCTCCTGAGCAGCAAGGAATCAGATGAATCAGACCCTCTCCTTTCCCCTTAGCTACTTTTCAATTAGTGCCTGACACCCTAGGCTCCAGCCCAGCCCCATTCCAGTTTGATGCTCAGGAAATGCCAGTGTGGAGAGGGCAAAAAGGGTGGGTATTGGGGGGGCCTCCCCTTCCACTCCCAGTAAAAAGTCTGCTCCCACTTCCACCCTCGGGACCAATCCTGACTGGATAGAAGGTAAAAAGAAGGAGGGGGGTACAGAATATCCCCAGATATCATCAAAGCTGAGTTCTTAGGATCAAAATACACATCTGTCCTTCCCTCTCCAATTCTTTTGAGTTGGGGTGGGGGTGATGGGAAAACAGGAACCCTGGTCCCATTCCGGGGGGGGGGGGGGGGGGGGGGGGGCAGAGACAAAGAAACAGGTGTTGGCAGCTAAGTCAAAAGGTTAGCTCTGTCCAGGGAAGGAGGAATACAAAAGAAATCCCAATCCTGGGAAAGGGTGGATGGATGTGGAAGGGGAAGGGAAGGAATACCACCTGCTGTCTGCTCCACCCTGCCCAGCACAAGCCCCTCTAGGGTGGCCAGGGTTAGTGTGAATACGTCCAATGTGTGAATGGGGAGGCATTTTTCCCAGATAGAGCTATTATTTCTGTGACCAGTAAAACCAGGAAGGACGGAGTGAGGGAAAGGAAAGGGTGGAGAAAGAAAAATGGGGATTTAAAGATGAACATTTTTCTGTCTAGTCCCAGATCGAAAGGGCCACTGCCGTTGCTGTCATCATCATCGTCGTCGTCATCAAGGGGAATGAGGTAGCGAGATATAAGCAGGCTTGGTTACTGCTCCTCCTCTGAAGACTCCTGGGATATCCCTTCTTCCTCTTCTTTCTCCTGCAGAGAAGGGAAGCCACTGGTTGTACAAGGATGGGAGGGGGCTGTCTGTGTGGGGAGGGGAGAGGGAAACAAAAGCTCCCACAGAAACCTACAACTCCTAGCTAACTCCCCGCCTCCACTTCCTCCAAGGGAAGGGCCCTCCTCCACCCCCTGAACCCACAGGGCTGAACACATTGGGAAGCAGGGCCCAGACTGCCACCCCTCAACACACACCCCATACACACGCCCAGCCCCCCCCCAAATCCCAAGTGCTCTAGGGTTGGGATGACTCAGGGCTGAGTGTGTGGGTGACTCAGCATTCTTGCTACCCGGTTTCATTCATAAAATGAGGAGGAATTTAAAGGGAAAACAGAACTCGTTCCACTTGCTTCCTCTCCGCCCCTCCCCCTCCTGGCTCCCATAGCAGCCTGGCCTCTATCTCCCCAACAACCCCCAAGGCATTCTTTCCACTACAGAGGGGGAGGGGAATTCAGGAGGAAGGGGGAAAGGAAGTAACTGGTCTAAACTCAGAGCAATCCTCCTTGGCAAGAGAACGCTGAGAAAAGCAAGCACAAAGGCAGATAAGGGCAGGGGGACCACATCCCCTGGTGGGCAGCTGTGGCAGAACAGAAGTAGAAGAGCAAGTGAGCCACCTGGCTAGATCGACCCTTTGTTCCTGTCTCTCCTGGACCCGTGGGTCCTACCCCCGTTTCTTGGAGGAACCCTGGCCAGTTCAGAAATTCCCCACAGGGTCGAAACAAGATCCCCAGAACACTAGAGAGGAGGAGCTGGCTGTAAAGGGGTGGCCGAGAGCTGACCTTGGTGAAGGAAAGGGAAGTGAGTTCTGGAGCACACTCACAGGGTGGGAATTCGGGGACACCGCACGGACCCAGGGCGGCCCCCATGCCAGGCAGAGACTCCAAAACAAGCTGCTTCCTGTTACTCACTCCTGGAGGTCTGCCAGGTGCGGTTTCTCTTCTTCCACCCCCCACCCCAGGGGAGGGGGACTGGTTTGGCTGAAGACAGAAAGCCACTGGTAGTAGGACAGGGTAGAAGGGGGTAAGTGGGAGGAGAAGGAAAATGGTTACGGTACACAGCTGCTTATAAGACTGGAGTACCTGGCTTCAGATTACTACCACCTTGCAGACTACACTGGGCAGCTTCCCCCAGCCTCACCAGGAGATCCCCAACCTTGACACTAGGAACCATTATACCCCCGCTTACTACTTCCCCATTTTTATTCATCCAGGGGAGGTAGTCTGTGGAGCATTGGGAGTTTTAATGGACGAAACTGCCTTGGGAGGGATATAGGAAGAGTAGGGGGTAAAAAAGAAAAGAAAGATTGGGAGGAAGAAACTACGTGCAAGGCACTGATACTTAAGATTCCCTGACCACTCCAGATCCCAGGGGGAGAAGCAGGTGCCGTCTACCCAAGAGTACAGTCTCTTTTCATTTTCTCACACGTGCATCTCTTACACTTACCAGCTTTTTGGGTCTACCTCTTGGTTTCCTCCCTGGTGCAGTGGTGGTTTTCTAGAGGGAAACAGACCCAGGAATTAAATAGTTTAAAAAAAAAAAAAAAAGGAAGCAAAGGCTCCAATTTTCTCCCACAGGTGTGGTGGATTGATCCCATCTCTACACAACCCAGAATGGTTGACATCTCTCCCACACTAGGTAGGACTTACCCTCCAACACAAGACTTCTATACATACACCCCCCCACACACAACCACCACCACACACCTCCTCACTCCTTTTTCCTCCCACCAGAGACCTCAGTCTCTTCCATCCATGACTCAGAGGATATGAGTCGAGCCTTCAAAATAAATAAATAAATAAATAAAGCAAAAACAGCTTCTCAAAGAAGCCATCATACGTCGTCTCCCACACCACATGTTCGGCCTCTTCCCTTTCCTTCACCACCCCCTCAATAACAGAATTTTCTGGGGGATGAATGGAGCACACCCCCTCCCTTCTACACCCAAGATGAATCATTTCCCATTCTCCCCAAGGCCAGGAGAATCAGAAAGGGGCTAAAGCCCCTCTGGCCAACACCAATCTCTTTCCTCTCCAACCCTAAGCGATAATTTAACTTTTAATGCTTTAACTTTTACAAAAGTTTTGTAAAAGACGTTTTATGAAGTACTAGTCTACAGCAAGTCATCCTTTAAAATGTTTCTCATTCTTTATACCATCTGATCCTCACAAACAGCCCCATGAGATAAAAATACAAGTATTCTTTTATTTCTCATTTGACAAATGAGGAAACCAAAGCACATATGCAACGAGGTCACAAAGCAAGTAACAAAGCAGGGAGCCTCAAATCTTCTGGTTGGAAATTCACTGTTCTTTTCCACTAATAATAATAGCTTGCATTTACATAGCTTTCACCACGTGCCAGGCAGTGCTAAGCTCTTTACGTAAAAGTTACCCTCATCGTATCTTCACAAGCACACTGGGAGAGGTAGGGGATATTAATTATCCCCATTTTACAGAGACCAGAGATAAGGGAGACCTGCCCTGGATCCCACCTGAACTCCAGGCCCACACAGCTCTATCCTCTGAGCCATTCCCACCCCTGCCACTGTATCCCCCACTTCCAAGACAGGACACTAGACTTGGGATAAACCTTGCCTGTGTATACATATACCCACTCTGCCTCCAGCAGCCCTCCCCCCACCCCCATACTCTGTTAAGGAAAAAGGAAAAAAAAAAAACCTCTTCACTTCCTCCTCCCTCATCTATGCCCAGTGAGACCAAAATTGTTGCCTAAATGAGGGAAACCTTTTTCTCCCCCAGGAACTCACCCGGCCTTTCGCAGACCCCTTGTTCTTGCTTCCCTTTGGTCTGCCCCGGGGTCTCTTGGGAGTTGGCGCCTCACTGGGCTCCTTCTGGAGGGAAGATGGGGCAGCGAGTAGAAAACAGAGGAAGAGGGAACAAAGGGGACAGGGTAGGCAGTCTCTCACCCACCAAATAAACAATTGCATCATGTTTCTCAAACATCAGGGAAGTCACAAATTTCTTTCCTCGTAAGAACCTTAGTTAAGTAGAATGAGAGTTACTGAACCCATTTTACAGATAAAGTGAAATGGATTTGATTAAGGTCACCCCAACTACCAAGTTGCTCTTTCCTTTCCACGATGAAGAATGGGAAGGGAATTCTAAGCATGGCTATTACCCCTGGCACCCAACAAAGTCGCCAAAGAAGGGCAACCATGACATCTTTCTAAGCTTCTGATTTATACATACATCAGGACACCACTCTTCCTCAATGCTTTTTCTTAGGGCAGAAAGAATATTTTACAAAAACCCTGCTCTCTGCCTGAGGCCCTGGACTCCTCCCCCCCACCTCCGATTCTATTGCATTCCCTATTTATTGCCCCTCAACAGATAATCTAACTGCTCCCTCACACCTTTTCCTATCAGTCTCCCAGTGGGGAAAAGAATAAAGGTAAAGGAGTGAAGTGGCAGGGAGAAGGAAAAGCCACTTCCACCAGAATTCTGGGACTCTGCCAAACCACTTCCCCCAGGGAAACAAAGTAAAGTCCAAGACCCCACACTGGAGGTCCCTACCTTTGCTGTTGAAATTTTCATAAGCCAAGAAGAAATAAAAAGCTAATGAATAATGCATGCACAATGAGGGAAAGGCGTCCCAGCTATGGTTTCTTCAGTCACCTGGGCTGTTTATAGCTACAGTTCAAGAAACCCAACACCCATTTCCCTGTTCCACAGCAGCCAGCCACAAGAAGGAAGGTGACCACTGGGACAGTCAGCTCCGGAGGGGAGGGACAGATGGAAAGGATGCTCAAGAGTGATTAAAGAGAGCAGAGAATGGCCAACCTCACCAAGCAAGACATCTCCCAGGGATGAGGAACACAGAGCTGACCCTTTCTTCCATTCTTTCCCTACACAAACCTTCTCTCTCATCATCTAGAAATTACCCCTTGAAAGATGTCACATCCATTACTCATCCAATAACCCTCTAAAACAGTGAGCAGGGGTTTTGTATGATGGGCCTGTATCTCCATTTTACTGATGAGTTCCAAAGGTAACCTGACCTATACTCAATTCACAAAATCTATCCAGCTCCACCTTGGGATTCCTTAGCTAAGGCCCTCTTTCTTTCCTTCAAAATCCACCCCACAAAGGGGTTTAAGTGTTTATCAGTAGATGCTTAGGGGGCTTGGACATGGATGGCTCAGGAAATTTAGCACATTCTAGCAATGACTAACATTTATTAATACAGCACCTACTATGTGCCAAGTGCTTGACAAATAGCTCATTTAGTCCTCATAGCAACCCTGAAACATATTATTGTCATTTTACAAATGAAGAAACTGAGGCAAACAGGCTAAATGACTTGCCCAGGGTCACACAGCTAGTAAATGTCTGAGGCCACATGTTAACTCAGGTCCTCCCAACTCCAGGCTCAGCACTCTATCCACTCTAACATCTAGGTGCCTTGGCTTCTCTCCCTCTCCCTCCAAACCTGACCATTCCAAGTGGTCATGTCCTTCCTTCTGGTTGACTTTGGCCAGAAAGAGGCTTGTGGGCCAAGGGGCGTGAGTAGGTGTTGGATTACTTGGACTGCAGCTATAAACAAGCCACCTGAGATCTATCCCAAGGACAAAGGCTCACGGTCCCCACTTGGCCCAAGCTGACCATCATCCCCAACAAATCATGCTGATGTTTATGGGGTTCTCTCCCTTATCTTCCTTCCCTGGAGGACTGTAACAGAGCAACAGTATCCTCCCCTCTCCTCACACAAAGAGTAGAGGGGAAATTGTGTCAGAAAGGAAGAAGACTGATACTATGATTCAACCCTTCATATTACAAATGGGAAAAAGAAGGCTAAGAGTCAGTGATTTGCTTGGGGTTACAGGGCTAGCAAAGCAGTAGGAGAGATGGGTCAACTGGTAGTGCACTTCACTCTCCTGACTGCCATGATCCCTTGTGTTAATAAGTTTAGCTCAGGGATGGGAAATGGGCTTTCCTAGGTTCTGTCCCCTACCTCCTCAGTACTGGGTTCTTCCTCCCTCCCAGCAAGATGACAGCAGATATCAGAATCTTTCTCACAGTCAATATTGTAACAGCAGGTATGATGAGAGGGAAGGGAGAATGAAGTCCAGCTTCCTCTGCTCCAGTTTTTCTGGCATTCCAAATTTACTCCCCTCTAGTTGACCCAGGTTACAATGAGGCACCACTAGCTTATACTTGCTCTCAGGCCCAACAGAAAACTACAGTCTAAGTTTCCACAGATTTACAAATTGCAGGACTATTTAAAAGTGGGGTTCCAAGAGAGATAATCACTTTTCAAATGTTATAAAACTAAGTAGGAAGGTTACATTTGAATCTGGTCCCAACTCCTAACCCAAATGAGCTTTCTACTAACAGAGTGGTGAAACAAAAGCATTCCATCAATTCCCTTCTTTGCCATTCTACCCTTATTGGAAGACCCCTAGAACCTTAGGGGGTGGGTAGGACACAGGACAGGCTGGGAGTTGCAGGTGCTTTCAGACATCTTTAACATGCACTTACCGGCGGCTGTTTCCTGGGTCGGCCCCGCCCTCTCTTCTCAGACCCGTCTTTTTCTTGTTTGGAGGCCAGAGGCTGGCCGGACTTTGAACCAGATTCACTCATCCTTCCCCCTTCTCTACTGAAAGGTGGTAAAGGGTAGGGGGATGGGGTTCTGGGTGGGGGAGAGAATCAGAAAAAAAAAATTATAAAACTCTTCTTGTAGCCAGCTGCCACCATTCCCTCATTCTTCTCTCCCCCTGCACCACCAAACCATTCCCACTCCCCCTCCCTCTGTCCTAAGGATGGAATTCCCTGGCTCCAACCCAAGCTGGTTCCTCCCCTCCTTCTTCAGTAGCATCTGCTATCTGAGCAGTGGTGGGGGCCAGACAGGATGGAGTTAATCTGTGTCTTATCTCCCCAGCTCAGAAAGGCTCTTTGTCCCAACCCCAGTTTCTGCCACCCCCATAGGGCCCAGGGCAGAAGTGGAGGCACAACCCGCCTACCAACCTAGCTTTTCCAGGTAGGGACCCGCCCAGAAGCAAAGTTTGGAAGAGGAGGGAAGGGGAATGGGGGAGGGGAGGGTAGCACGTTCAGGTTGTGCTCAGTACCACAAACATCACTTAGGGCCCTCCCTTCCTCTGTTTATCCTGTTTCACAGGATAAAAGAAACTGAGGCACTAACTAGGGAAGAAAGCACTCTGAGGATGGGACCTGTTTGGAGAGAAGGAAGGACTTTACCACTATGCCTTGTATGACCTTGGGAAAGTTACCTAATTCCCCTGGCCTGTTTCCTCATCTGTTAAATAAGGAGGCTAGTATTTAGGATCCTGGGTTCTGGTCCAGTTTTCAGCCACTTTACATTTGAGAATTATTCAGGGCCAGTCAGGTAACGCAATAAAGACCTGGACCTAGAGTCAAGATGACCCAAGTTCGAATCTAGCCTCAGAGACATTCTACCTGTGACCCTGGCCAAGTCATTGAACCTGTTTGCCTGTCTCCTCAACTGTAACAGGGTAATAATCACAACCCTTACCTGGCAGGTTTATTGTTAGGATCAAAGGAGGTAATATTTGTAAAGCTCTTAGCATAGCAGTTGCTATAATAAATGTTTATTCCTTTCCCCTCCCACCTCAAGAGACTCAAAGTTCTGCGCTCCTTTCTTTGCAGTTTCCTTCACCCTCCCCATCCCCTCTCTATCCTTATCTCCAAAAGGTCAAAGGCCCAAACAAGGAGCGACTATTTGGATGCTTAGAACTTCCAGAAGGTTCTAGTTAACCTAATTGTCCTACTTGCCTACAGGCAGTTTCACTCTTAAAGCATCCTCTTTAACTTTTCTCAAAGCTCTAGGATGGAGTCACCTGCAGTTAAAGTAATCTTCCAAATGTTAAACCTAAGATTTCCCTTGCTGCAGAAAGGTAAACATTCCTCCATCAGGCAGCTGACAGCAGGACTGTATGTAAGAAGCCCCATCAGAAGCTCTCCCATCTGATGGCCAATCACTTCCATTCAAAGCCTTCGGCCTTCATCTGTGCACTGGGGAGAACGTTACTATTACTACCTACCTCACAGGGCTGTTGTGAAGCCTGTAAGCGACATGGGAGCTGGGCCCATGATGTCAAGGCACAGGTAAGCCCTCCCTCCCCATGAGGAAATTCCTTCCACTAAATGAAGATCTGACAGAATTGCTGAGGGGCTGAAGTAAAGTGACTTGTCCAGGGTCACAAAGCCAGCATTTGTCAGATGTAAGACATGACCTAGTTTTCATGACTCAGAGATGGACTCTCTACTAGTTTACTTCACCACCTCCCTTCTTTCTTAATGTAATTCTAGCACAGAGGTGGGGCATCAAGGCCACATGTGGCCCTCCAGATCCTCAGGTTGGGCCCTTTTTGAATCCAAACTTCACAGAACAAATTCCCTTAAAAGGATTCATTCTGTGTAATTTGGACTCAGTCAAAAGGCTGCACCGAGGACCTAGAAGACCATCCGTGGCCTCATGGCTCCACGTTCCCCCAAACCTGTCCTAGAAGAAAGGAATCATGGTTATTATCAGAGATTGGAATCTCTTTCTTAGACTTGAAACATGAACTCCATGAGTTATCACCCCAATCTAAATTACTATTCCCGTGTCACAGATGGAAGACCAAGGCTAAAAATGACCACTGATCGCAGTCACACAGAGGGGGAGACTTGAGTGTCTTGAGACTAGAACCTTGGAGTTTGGACTCCTAACTCTTTTGCCTGCTCAGAACTAATCTTTCAGGGAACAGGCACTCATTTGCTCCAAGTTCCACACACTTTCCCCCTGATCACTCAATGCATCACCTTGATGGGAATCATCTGTAAAATAAGGGTAAGTAAAAACTTGCAATGCTTATCCCTGAAGGATCAAAGAAAGGGGAGGAAATTGGAGAAATAGAGCTGAAATGGATATTGGTCTATACATAAGGAACTGAAACCCAGACTTCATTGAAAAGTGGCTTTACCAAAATCCTAGGGGTGAAATGACAGGAGGCAGGATTTAATCCAGGTTCACACTCCAAAACCAGCTCTCTTCCTGCTGGATCATGTCTTTCCAATTCTATATGCCATTTAGACTAAAAAACTTAAGTCTTGAAACTTTAATTTTTTTGTTGTGTTTCTAAGTAGTTCTTTAAAATAGTTTTTCCAGTACATACTCATATGTACACACAGATTTTAAAACAAAACATGTTTTGTAAACTAATCTCAATGGATTCTGAAGCCCCCTCAACTTTCTGCCCTGGGGAAATTCTCTCCACAGCAGGTCTCTGCCCTATTGGTAATTATTCTATTTTATAACATTTCAGATTTTCAGATACTTTTAAACAAGGTGGTTTGGTGATTTATCCTGCTTTGTAATTAGTGGTTTGCCTTGCTTTGTAATTAGACAGTGATTAGAATCTTATATTACACCACAGGTTTCCGTTAAAAACTAAACAAAATTAATCAGCTAAGTAAGAGCCCAACTCATATGAAATCTGGACCATCTGCCCCATCCCCTCCCCCCCAAGTTCCCGCCCAGGAATTGCAATTCACTCAGTCATCCTTTCAAGTCAACTCTGAGCACAAACACCTGCTTGTTCTGGGGTGGGAGGTTTGGGGAGGGGGATGTGGGGTAAGAGATGGGGGACCCTAGACCCTTTTAAGTATCTTCCTGCTTAGTCATACCTGAAAACCTCTGAGACCCACTCCTTAATATTTGCTGCTACTCAGCTCACACAAAACCTGCGTTTCTACTTCCTGGGAGAAGGAAGCCTCAAATTAAAATGAACGGCCTCGCTAAACGGAGGTTCAGTCTGAGGAGATAAAGTCGGTCATTCCACCTAAAGTCTTGGAGACTTACTTGTGAGCGCGTCGGAACCGACGTTCCCTGTACCTACCCAGCTCCGAGGAGGAAACTAGGGCCCCTGCCGGGAGAGAGGCGGGAAGGGCAAGGGTGGCTCCCTTCCCTTCCCCAGGTGGAATCACGCTGCCTGGGGGGGGCTTACACACCCCTCCTCCCCCGGGAGCTGGGCTAGTGCAGAAACCAGGCCATCGGCCTCTGAAGCTTTTGGGGGAACCTCATTTCCAGGCCTTGCTTCCCACTGACTTAGGGGCTACACCATGCCGCCTGCCCCCGGTGCCTGCCGTCAGCCTCTCTCACAGGGGCTTACCTGTCCCTTTGGGGGTGAATGGGGAAACAATGGCAGGGTGCCCCTTCGCACCCCAATAAAACCAGGGGTGCCAAACGAGCTAGTTGCAACAAGGCCCCACGAAGCTGAGAAACCTGTTTGTGGGGGCGGGAAGGCCGGCCCGGCCCGGGGTGAGAGCAGCGAGCCGCCGGCTCCCGTCTCCGGGCGGGGTGGGGCTGGGGCGGCTTAAACCCCATTTACTCCAAGGGAGCCCCGCCTCCCGGGGGGAGGGGAGGGCCATGGGCCGGGGTAGGGGCCGGCAGCCCCTCGCCTCCCTCCGCCGCTCCCGCGGGGGGATGGGCGCCCCCGACGCACGTGCCCGCAGGCCCCCTCCCGGCCCCAGCGTGTCCTCGCGCCCCCTCCCCTCCGGCGGAGCGGGGGGCGGGGAGGCCGAGCGAGCCGAACCCCGGCGCCCCGTCCCTCCGGGGGGCTACCTGCGAGCGCGCGAGTCCCCTCCCCCAGCCCTCCCGCGCCAATCCCGGGCAGGGGGCGTGCGGAGCCCCCCCTCCGCCGGCCTCCCCCCGGCGGCCGCTCGCGCAGCCCGGGAGCCTGGGAATAAAGCCGGCAGCGCGCGCTTCCCGCCCCCTCCCCGCACGCGCCGGCGCCCCCCGCCCCCGCCCCCCGCCGGCGGCCTCCCGAGCCGCGGGCGCTCACCGGCAGCGGGCCGGCTCGGGTGCGTAGCTCCGGGCTGCGGGGGAATGACCTCGCCAGGCTTCGCTGCTCGGGCCGCTCGGGCTCCTCCCGCCGCCGCCGCCGCTCGCTACAAATGCGGATCTGAAACCGGGAGAGGAGAGGAGCGCTCGGAGACCGCCGGCCGCGTGCTCCGCGCCCAGGCCCCCGCGGGGTATTTATGTGTCACATGGGGGGGCGAGGGCAGGAGGGGGCAGAGAAACGGAGCCGAGAGCGGAGGCGAGCGCAGGAAGCCGGGCCGGCCCGGGCATCCCCCCACCCCAAGAGGTAAATAAATAGGAATTATTGAAAGGGCGGTGGGTGGGGAGGAAGGGGAGAAGGAAGGTAGAAAACCGCCCGAGCAGCGGCCGCGAACTCACGCCCTCTTGGAGCGGCGCCAGCTCCAGAAATAGCCCCGGCTCACACTCCCAATTAGAGAAGCGCAGCCCCGGCTCAGGAGAGCTTAAAAAGAGACCGGGGGCAGGGGGGAGCCGGGGGGGCGGCCGGGGGCCGGCCCGGCGGAGCCTGTGTCACCGCAGGGGGCGGGGCCATGCAAATCAGCTGGGGATTTAAAACGGCGGCCTCGGGCTAGCGCGCTAGGTGGGCGCGGATGGGGGTGGGGCGAGGTGAGGGGGGCGGGGAGCGCGGGCCCGGGGGATCGGGTTTCGAGTTGCGGGGCCGGGTTCGGGGCTGGCTGGGTTTCTCGGTACCTGTCTCCACGTGGTCCAGGGGCTGGGGGCCGAAGGCGCGTGGTGGAGCGTGGGGTCTGGAGGTGGAAGTGCGTTACTACGCACTGCTCGGAGAAGCCCTGGGGTTGTGGTTCTCGGGGAGGGACGCACATGCCCGATTGGATAGTCTCTCTCCCTTTCCCCTCCCCTTTCCCCTCCCCCTCCCAGTTTCCCTCGGTGAAACCAGGGGTCTCTTCTCTTGTTTGCGAGGGGCAGTTGCGAGCCCGCGAGGCCGGGGTGGTGTGGTGGAAAGGGCGCCAGGCTTGCAGCCAGAAGGGCTCCTCCGCCTTTTATCCGCTGTAGGGCTCGGAGGAAGTCAACGTAACCTCTGTGGCACCCAGTTTCCTCAGGCGTGAAAAGAGGCACTTGGGCTAAATCATATCCCTAAGGGTCTCTTCCAGCTTTATTCTAGGGAAAATACCCCACAAACAAACCTCCGGTCCTGCCGTGGAGGGGGGACGATCCCAGGCATGTGGGTGAGGGGGTGTGCAGGTATGTGCAGGCGAGATCGGTGCCGGTGCCCCCCGACTGGGCGCCTGCAAGTGTGAGAGCCGAACGCTGAAACACCTGTTAGCACGGCCCTAATAAGAGAAGAAAAAACGTTTAGCCAATTTATGGTTTTTCTCCTTATAAAGTACTCCACTTCCCTAAACTAAGTTAGGTTGTCTAGGGGCTTTATTCCTTGTCTTACTTGTGGCAGGGTTGACCAAAGTTTGGCTGACTGGTGAAATGCGAGACGGTTTGAATTAAAACGTGTGCGAAATCGAACTGTAATTTATTAATGGACGCTAATGGCCTGTAATCAAGGCACAGCCTGTTAGTCGAACGTTTAGCTTGTTTGCCTAAAATGTAAACCAGGGCATGCTCTTTGGGCAGGTGAGCTGGCGATTGCTTTAGTTTTTCTGGGGTTCCCTTCTCTACTCACCCCACCCCCCCGACTCCATGTAAAATGGGAGGCGGACACACTTGGAGGATGGAAAGAAGTAGAAAGTCGCTTGCAGTGAAAGGGACAGACCCGGGGAGGAGAGATGGCGGCTTCATCAGCTCCCCAACCTTCGGGGCCCCGAATTCCTGAAGGCGTCCTCACTACCTCCCGTGAGGAGGGGTATAGCAGTGCGGGGCTCGGTGACACACACTCGACGGTGACTCATACTTTTTTTTCTTTATTTCTTCCTTCCCGTGTCATTCATTCCCTGGCCCTTTCCCTTCAAAGAAAAAAAAAGTTCTAAGGAAGAAAAACCCAGAGCCCTAAACCAAGAGTGATAGTGAGAACCCAGTCCTGGCATGGGGAGGCGTCCTTCTTTCCCCTACCTCAATCTGGAAATCTTTAAAAATGCTTTTAAAACGGAGGTAGGGGGGGAGCCACTGGGCAGTTGACTGTAACTCTGGGTTCTGTGGGCTTTTTTAGGAGGAGAAGGAGATGGAATTAGGGGCAAATCCTCCTTGATGGGAGAGGGAACGTTTGAATCATTTCTCCGAGGTTCAGGGCTGGGAGATTTGGGAGAGAAGACAGATACTAGAGAACTATTTATTCGCAAGTGGAGAAGGGCTTGGGAGAATGAGGACGTGAGGACGTTCAGATTGGAGCATGTAATCAGCACCATTCCTGGGGGAGGGGGGAGCCCAAATCACATATCTATCAATGGATTTTTAAAAACGGAACTCCTTCCTTCGGAAAGCAAAAAGAAAGCAAGCATTTTCACACAGGTGAAATCAGGTCACATTGAACACCAAAGGGCAGCTTTGTAGGCAGGGAGGGAAAAGTCGAAATCACACACACAAAAAAGCCTGGGGAGAGAGGGGGTGGCGGCGGGGAGTAGCAGTTCCTTCACTAGACCTAAGTCTTTCAGAGAGTAGGGGGCGGGGTATTGAGAGTTGATTGTATATGACCCTCTAGGCGCTTTTAATAGAAACTGCTGGAGCTTCCTTTTTCTTTTCCCTTCCCTGCCCTCCCCCCCTCCTCCCTCGTCATTGACCAGAGCAACAATGTTGCATTCCCCAAAGTCCTGAATTGGGAGCCATCTTGTTTGTATCCTAAGGATCCATCTGTCCTTGAAAAATGTGGTTAAGGTTTCCCCAGTTTCTACTGGGGAAGTGTCTGAGGTTGGGGTGGGGGTGGAGAGGGCTTGTCTGGCCTAGGGCTATTTTAGATTTCCTCTACACCCCCCTCCCCCTTAAAAGTGTTTTAACTGCTGGAAATATGCATCTCCCTGGCTTCCTGTGTGGCCTGGAAAGGGGGAGGGGCCCCCTCTGCTACACTGGCAACCTGATGTGGTGTGCAAAGAAGCCCAGGTCCTCCTGGTTCTTCCATGAGCTCAGTAAATAACCTTAGAGAAATGAGTGGCTTTACTTCTCTGAGCCTTGGTTTTCCTCTTCTGTGAAAAGGGGGTAATGAGACTACTAGATTATCTCAGAAGTCGATTTCAGCTCTGATATTGTGGGAGTCTCAAGAATCCAGTGTACTTTAACTTCAGATAATTTTCCCATCCCTGGTGACTACTTTTGACACTACAGTGTGCCAAGCCCTGCACCAGGTATTGTGAAGGAATATAAGAAGATACCCGGCCCTCAGCGTCCCTATAATCAATCCAGCACCAGGATACACCATAATTTAAAAAAAAAAAATAGGTAGCAGCAAGAGAAATTCTGTGAGACACTGTGTAAGAAGAATATTAGTGCTGAAGTAGGAAATGCTTAATTTGGAGTCTGAAGGCAATTTACCTGTATCACCTTCGGTACTTCATTTACCTCTGTTTTCTCATCTATAAAATGACAGGGTAAGCTTTAAGGTCATCCCGTCTCCAAGTGTATGATCCCATAATCTGAATTTTAATCCCAGCTCTGCTTGTGTGTTAGTTGTGTGTACTTGAGCAAGTGATTTCCCCCTATTGTTGGGACTTCATTTGCCAATCTGTAAAATGAGAAGGTTGGATTAGATACAGAGGGTGGGGAACCTGAAGCCACAGTGGCCCTCTAGGTCCTCAAATCCTGCCCTTTGACTGAATCCAAACTTCACGAAACAAATCCCCTCAGTGAAAAGATTTGTTCTGTAAAACTTGGATCTTTGGAAGATCTCTTAAATTGCTTCCAGCTCTTAAGTCCCATGAGCGTCCTACTAAATTTGATCAAGCACTTCTGACTATTAGGAAGGGGGAAAATTACTTTTGTGGGTTAGAGTGGGCTTCATGGACAAGATAGGTCAGCCCTATCTGCTGAGCCCATAATAGCAACAGCTAGCGTGCATTATAGAATATCTGAAGATTTGTCAAATGCTTTACAAATATTTTGTTTTATCCTTACAACTGTGGGAGATAGGTGCTGTTATTATTCCTATTTTATGGATGAGGAAACTGACAGTGATTAAGTGCCTTGGCCAGGTTCAGACAACTGTTAAGTATCTGAGGATGGTTTTGAACTCAGGACTCCATGACTCCAAGCACATAGATGTTTAGCTATAAGCACAAATTAACCAGAAGTTTGTTAAATTTATCACACTTGGGTAGAGAGGAGTCCATTTGGGGCAAGAGAGACACTAGTAGGCACACGTGGACAAAAGTGTGTAGAATTTTCCCTGTCAGATTAGGGGAGGGGAGAAAAGAAGTGAGGTGCTCCCTTTGGTTGGGATTTAATCATACATAGTGGTTCTGGCTCTATTCATTGGGATTTTACCTTGTTCATTTTTTACTTTAGTAATTTAATTTTCTGCTCTCTTTCAAAAAATCCAGTTAGCTCAATGTAATAAGATGAAAGGTAATAGGGATAAATGCAAAGTCTTATACTTGTGTTTGGGAAATCGACTTTACCAAGGTGGTAGTGGGGGAACAGTTAGAAAGCAGTCTGAAAAAGATAAATGGGGGTTTTAGTGACTTGCGTGTTCAACGTAATAATAAACATTTATCTCATGCTGAATTATGAGAGGCCTGGCTTTCAAGAATAAAAGATGGTGGTCCCTCTGCACTGTACCTCCATCAAACCTCATCGATATTATATCTTTCAAGTTCAGATGCTGTCACATTTTAGGAAGGACATTGGTTTCTAGAAAAAGAGTCAGAATGGTTAAGCTTTTGAGTCCATGTCATCTAAAAGAATTGCGGCAAAGCAGCCTATGGAAGAGAAGATGCAGGGGAGTGGGTACTTGATAGTTGTCAATAAGTATTTATTAAGCATTTACCGTTTGCTGCATGCTGATGATACCAACCAAAGCAAAAACAAGGTTTCTGCCTTTAAGGAGGTTACATTCTTCTTTTTTTAAATAGTATTTTTTCTAATTACATGTAAAATGCATTTTTTATTACAAATTTTTACATTCATTTAGAAAATTTGAATTCCAAATTTTCTCCCTCCCTTCTTTACCTCTCTCCTCCCTAAGACAGTAAGCAATTTGATATAGGTTATATATGTAAAACATTTCCGTATTAATCATGTTGTAAAAGAAGAAACAGACAAAAAAACCCCACAAAAATAAAGAGAAAACAGTTATGTTTTGAGCTGAATTCAGACTCCATCAGTTCTCTCTCTGGATGTGAATAGCAGTTTTCCTCGTGAGACCTTTGGAATTATTGTGGATCATTTTATTGCTGGGAGTAGCTAAGTCATTCATAATTGATCATCACTCAGTATTGCTGTTACTATATACACTGTTCTCCTGGTTCTGCTCATTTCACTTTGCATCAGTTCGTGTAAGTCCAGGTTTTTCTTGTCATTTCTCATTGCAGGAGATTTCATTCTGATGGGGAAGACAATATATAAACAACTTTGTACATTACAAGATGTGTGTGTATATATAGTGTAAATTGGAAGCCATGTTAGAGAAAAGACAAGAATACGTGGTTGGTGAGGAGGGGAGGAGACTGGATGAAGAAAGGCCTCTTATAGAAGATAGAATTTGAGCAGCTGAGGCTTCAAGGAAACCAAGGAACTGAGGAAACAGGTGAGGAGGGATCATAGAGAACAGAGTAAAGAAAAGTAGAAGGGTGGTAAAGAACCAGATTGTGAAAAACTTTAAAAGCCAAACAGGATTTTTGTATCTGAATCTGGAGGTAATAGAACCACTGGAGTTGATTGAATAAGGGAATGACATGGTTAGGTCTGACTTGAAGGTCACTTTGGTAGGTGAGTGGGGGATAGACTTGAGGCAGGACAACCAATCAGGAGACTATTTCAGTAGTCTAGGTGTGATGGAAGGTGAAGAGGCTCTGTACCAGCATGTCAGAAGACGGAAGGGAACATGGAGGAGACATGTTTCAAAGGTAGAAATGACAGGACTTTGGGAAGAACTAGGAACCGTCTGTGGAAGTTACAAAGAGGCATATTTAGGATTGATTTTGGGAGAAATTTCCTATTAGAGCTATCCAAAAGTGAAATTCAGTAGGTGGATGAATTCCTTCTGGATTCGCATCCTGTCAGACCACCAGATCTGGCTGTCTTAATACCCTCTGCCCAGCCCTCCCTTTTCATTTCTTGCTCACGTAACAATAATCAAATCAACACTGTCGTTATTTCTGTGACTGCTCATCATCTCTATGACTTTTTCAAACAAAACACCTTTCCTGGCCGGCCATACCCTTTACTAGAGTATAGAGTCAGTTGTGGAGTAGTGATTAAGAAAATAGCCTTGAGACCAGGAAAACCTGCATTCAATCAAGTCTTACCTTAAGGGAAAAATATATATATATATATATGTGTGTGTATTATATTATATGTACACAACAAACACACTAATTGTATGACCCAGAGCAAGTTACTTAACTCAGTGCTCTAGATATCCCTCTTAAGACTGTACATTTCAAGAAAGGGTGCCCACCTTACAGTGGTAGAGGAAATTTCCTCACCTGGAAGTTCTCTGTAGTCAGTGAAATCACAAAACTTAACTACAACGTGAGTCCCTTTTTCCACCTTTCACCTAATGGTCTTCTTACCCTAGAGATGCCTCCACCTCTTCTCATGGATAAGTTCCTGCCCAGAACCATCTACATCTCACTTCTCTTCCAGTTCCACTCCTGACTCTTGACTTTTCTACCTTCAGTCTGGTATATCAGGGATAGCAAACTGACCAGACAGGGTAACCTCAAGCCCTTTGAATCAGGGGTACATGTGTGTGCCAACTCATGTACACATTTCTATCTGTAATTGCACAGTTTGGCACTTTCTGATTCCTCCAAAATATTAGAAATTATGTAGTATAGAGGAATCACATCACTTGGTAAAGTCAGATATTAAATTATTCAGCTATTTGGGAAATCTCAATGAACTGGACTTTCTTCTTTTCTCTCCTCTAGCTCCGTTTTCCTCCTATCTTCTTTCTAGCCATCTTTGTCCTTGTGAGCAGGAACTGTTTTTTTTCTTTTTCTTTTTTTGGCCCTAAGAACTTAGCACATAGCACTTCATTCATTCTTTCCTTTTGCTTTTTCTCCAGACCTTTCTTTTTTTCTCTTTCCTTCTATCCCTTGTTTTTCCCTCCTTTCTTCCTTTTTGTTTTTTGTTCTTTCCCCTTTTGTCCTCTTTTAGCCTCACCATTTCTTTTCCTTTAGTGACACTGGTCTTCTGATTATTCCATGAATGAGACACTCCATCTCTGACTCTGAACATATTCTCTGGCTGTCCCTCATGTTTAGAATGCCCTTCCTCCTCCACTCCAACTACTGACTTTCCTGACTTCCTTTAAATTCCAACTAAAATCCCACCTTCTACAGGAAATGGTCTCCAACCCCTTTTAATTCTAGTGCCTTCCCTCTATTAATTATCTGCTTTGTATATATTTGCATGTTGGCTCTTCCATTAGATGGAAGTTCCTTGAGGCGAGGGTTTGCCTTTTGCCTCTTTTTACCCGCCCCCCCTGAGCTGAGCACAATGCCAGACACATAGAAGATACTTAATGAGTTTGTTGATTCTTGAATTTCTTTCTGTTTGTCTCCTTTCTACTTTTTCTTCTTCCCTCCTTTTTTGTTTTTCTCTTTATTTTTTCCTTGGCTAATGCATTGGGTTGTGAGGAAAAGGAAGCTGATATCAGGACATTTAATAAACATACACTGCTTCTAAGGTCTGAATAACAGGGTGACTGCAGGTTCTGGCATTAGAGTGTTTATACCCATTTGTTTGCGATTATCTTATTAGATGGGGAGCTGATTGAGAGCAGACACTGTCTTTTGCCTGGTCACAGAGTAGATGATTGATAAATGCTTGCTGCTTGACTGATTTATACCATTGTATAGTCAGAGAATCTCAGAGCTGTAAGGGACTTTGGAGAATTCTTTGGTCTGTCTTGCTTATTTTCTCCATGTGAAACTGAGGCATAGAAATGACTTGCCAAAGGTCACGTAAGGAGGTAAACTGGAATTTGAACCCAGGTCTCTTTATTCCCAATCCGGTTCACTTGCCATTCAACCGTCTCTTGTCTCCTTAAAAGAGAGCATTCATGTACCAAAAAAATGATCTAGAGCAGGTTTTGGTTTTTTTTTAATTTCAAGAAATCTGTGAACTTGGATAGGGAAAAAAATCCCACATCGTTATTTTCACTAGGCTGTAATTGAACTTTAGCATTTCCTTCAATTGTGAATTTTAAAAAATTACTCTCTGAAAGATTCCATTGGTTTCACCACATTACCAATGCAAACAGAAAGAGAGAGAGAGAGAGAGAGAGAGAGAGAGAGAGAGAGAGAGAGAGAGAGAGAGAGAGAGAGATTATCTATCAGATCCTTACTAACTGTTTGAACCTGAGCAAGTCACTTAACCCAGTTTGCCTCAGTTTCCTCATCTGTCAGATGAGCCGGAGAAGGAAATGGCAAAGCACTTCAGTATTTCTGCCAAGAAGACCCCAAATGGGGTCCTGGAGGATCAGACACGACTGGAAGATGACTGAACGTCAACAAAATGAGATCCTTAATCACTCAGACAGGGTCCAGCATATTTCTTAGGAGTGGGATGCTGAAACCGCAGAGGTGCTGGAGGGAGGGGCGCATATTAGGAAACACTGATGTTGGGTCCAGAATACCTGGGGGCTCTGCTCCAGGACCTACCAGCTGTGGACAAGTCCCTTTTTCTCTCCAACCTCATCTTTCCTCTCTGTGGAAGTGGGAATGGTAACTTGTATTCCCAGGGCTGGGGTGAGTAGAGAAGCAATTTGTGGTGTATGAATGTTACTTATTGCCCGATTTGTAGACTCCCTATCTTCATTCACACCTCAGTTAAGAGCCTCCTCCTTTGCCACCTGTTTCCTTTGCCATTCCATATCAAACCTCCCAGTTATTCACATTTTCACTTTACTCTCTGCGATGACTTTGCCTTTACTTATCTCTGTACGGTCCTCACTTGTATACCTCTGTACCTCCAGGAGAATAAAAGTCTGAAGGCAAAGAAAGTCTTGGGTATTTTGGGTTTGGTTTTGTGTGTGTGTGTGTGTGTGTGTGTGTGTACGTGAAATAAACTCTTAATGAATATTTGTTGTTAAATTGAGTATGTATATAAACCATTTTAGAGGTCCCCAAGCATTATACAAGCACAAACTAATACTGTTTCTTTTACGAGACTGTAAACCCCTTGTGGATGCAGCAAGAACGCATTCTGCTGGGGATCCCCCGTAGCACCTTAAGAGTTGCCTAGTTTGCATTCAGAATTCCTCATTAAATAACCAGGGGTAGGAATAGATGAATATGAATGAATGAAAAAAAATGATCTGGGGAAAATTTTGGGACAAGTACGGTGGGAAACTGGAGAGTGGTATTTGGGTAATGAGAAAGGAACATTTGGAGGGAGGGATGTGTGTGTACAGTGGCCAGACTCCTCTTTCCCCCTGGGATTCCTCTTTGGTGACAGAGCAATTGAGATCTTCAAGACCTTCTAGATGGATGGGTCCTTGAACCTATCCAATCACTTTTAGAAACTCTGAACTGGGTTCTCGTGGTTTGGTGTAGTGTAAGGAACCCTGCGTAAGGAGTCAGGAGACAGGATTCTACTCCTGGCTTTGCCTCTAATTTGCTGTGTGAACTGTGAACATGAATTTCCTCAACTGTAAAACTGAGGGAAAGAGGTATTAATGGACTGGATGATTCCTAAGGACCATAGGACTACGAGCTTGACCTCAAATCACTCAATAACCTAATATTTCTACACTTCATTTTTGTCACATAAAATGATAGGATTGGAATAGATGTCCTCTAAAATCCTGTGATCCTATGAATTGTACTCATCTGTGAGCCTTGAGCAGAAGGGGGTTGGGGGAGGGAAGGGAGAGGGGAACCTGAAATAACTCAGGGTTCCTGTACAGTCCTCTCCATTAAATTCCTACCTTCTCCCTAGCACCTCTCCCACCACATCTAACCGAAATAGCATCACATGGGATGTTTGTCACAGTTGGTATCTTTTTACCCTTTTTATTTTATTTTTTTTACAAAATATATTTAATTGAGGCCCTTTGTGTCTACATCACAATCATTTCCACCTCCCTCCTGATTCAGATATTGAACCCTCTCTTGGGAGAAAGAACAATTAAGCAAAAACATTGGCCTCATAAACCTTGTCTGACAAAGTACATCATAAATAGTAGTTTCCTACCTCTCTATAGTGAGGGAGGAGGTTAGGTTTTATTATCTTTGCTGGTTTTTCCATTACTCAGTTCAACTTCCTGTTTAGTGATTTTTTTTTTTATGTATATTGGTATACTCATTCTGTATATTGCCCTCTTGGCTCTGCTTATTTCACTCGATATTGGTTTATGCAAATCTTGCCATGTTTCTCTGTATTCCTTATATCTATCATTTCTTGCCGGACAAGATTCTTCCATTCATATGCTACAGTCATCTTCTGATGGATAGGCACCCACTTTGTCTCTAGTTCTTTGTGATCATAAAGCTTCTATGAATATTTTGGTCTGTGTTGGACCTTTGTTTGATTCTGTCTTCTGGGAATAAGAAAAGGGAAAGGAGAAGAATTGCTGTTTATATAGGAGTGCTTCCTAAATGAGACCTCCTCGGATCCCCCCCCAGTTGCTAGTATTCTCCCTAACCCCCTTGCCTTGTATTTATTTATTTTGTTTACACTTATCTATATAGTAAAGGCAGTTTATGTAGGAGGTAGAGAGCCAGCCTTGCAGATAAAGAGTTGGGTTCTGGTTTCACCTCTGATAGTGATTGGCCGTGACTCCAAACTACTGTGTAAAACCAAATACCAACTTGAAGAGGGCCAACACTGGTGGAAGGAGTTCCTTATTTCACTGAAATCACAGGTCCATTTTCTATCCCTAAACGTGTACTTTTTGTCTCTGATGATAGAAAGTAAATCCCTTGAAGGCAGTTCCATCTTTCTGTCTTATATAAAAGAGTCAAGCCATTCCCCCTTCCCCAGGACCTAGCACAATGCTTGGCACACAGAATTCTTTCCTTACCTGGATCATAAGCTCCTTGAAGACAGAGAGAGACTAAGTCTTATAGTTTGTCTCCTTCCTGGCACCTCATATAGGACTGGGCCCTTTGTCAAAGCTGAGTAAATGCTTGTTGAGTGAGTGAATAAATAAATGACCTCTTGTTTTTTTGAATATTGTACAGATGTGTCAGAGGGTTGGAACATGGGGTTCTCTGTATGCCCATCCTGCTGACTAAGTTTTTATGTCCCGATCAAGACGTCTTTTCCCCAGATGTGGGCTGTGAAACTTCTCTCTGATTCCTTGGTATTACTGGAACAGACTTGGTATTCAGGGGAATGAATGAATCAAAGGCTCTTATTAAGCATTTACTATATGCCAACCACTGGAGATACAAATAAAAAAATCAAGACAACCCTTGCCCTCAGAGAATTTATATTTTTTTTTTATTTAATGAATTGGAATTTATATTTCTAAGGCAAGTAGGAGAAGACAACAAGGAGGGAATGTTTCATGATAATGATGAAGAAAGATACTTTTGCTTGGAGAGAAGGGAAAAGGGGAAACCTTATCTTTCCTGCTCTGAAGCCTGGATTTTTTCCCAGACTTTTCAGTCAAACTGAAATGCTTAAGTGCATTAGAAAAGAGGGCTGAATTTGGAATCTGGGGCCCTGAGTTCTAAACCCATCTCTGCCATTTATTACTAATATGACCTCAAAAGCAAGATACTTCACTTTGATTGGCTTCAGTTAACCTCATTTGAAAAATATGGGCTTTGATGTTCCTTGATCTTTAAAGTCCTTTCAGTTGATAAATCTGTTATCTTGGATGAACCCTAGCTAGTTGAGATAGCACAGTAGGATAGGAAGGGCGGTAAGTCTGGTAATCAGTCAGTGCTACTAGTAGCTCGGAGGTATTAAGCAAGATTTTTAGGCCTCAGTTTCTTCATCTGTCAGATGACTTGGAAGGAGTGTGCTGGAGTCAGTTCCAACCAAATCCTGCCTAGAGAGTGATTAAGTTTTTATCATGAGCTGTTTACCCCTCAGAATGATCTATCCAAAGATCAGAGCTTGGTTTATTGTTTTGTGGATTGCCTGGACTTGTTTGTCTTTCATTTTCTAAGAGTGAACATCGCAGGGGATGTCTCGACTTGTGGGTGAATTGGATTTAAGTGAGGCAGAATGAGTATACCAATATATGTTAAAAAAAAAAATCACTAAACAGGAAGTTGAACTGACTGCACAAAGTCATCCACCTCACTCTTTCTTCCAGAGTCATGGGAGTCCATTGGCAAGATAAAAGTCAAAGATGACTGGTGATGGCCCAGGATGCAGTGGGATGACCTTGGTGTCTTAGATACCTAACCAGGTTCTCATGCTCCACAGTGCCTGCTTCAGTGGTTTTCATGACCTTTGAAATGAATTGTTTTTATCCTCCTGTTCCACTGGAGGAAGTCTTCTCATACCTGGGGTAGACACCCCTCTAACTCACCAATGGGTTTAAGGCTCATTGATTATCCTCAGCTTGGTTTAGCTGTCCACTAAGATGGCATACTGGAACATGGCCGCTGTACATGTACGTGCTACAACTTCTTGGAGCCACAGGTGAGAATTGGGTGAGTAGTGGACACTCAAAGTGGATGAGCAGCCTTGAAAAGGATTCAGCAGGCCCTCACAGCAGAGGTGCTAGTCCTCCCTGAATAACTCATACCTCCTAACTTGTGAAAGTGTTACTATCCTATACTAAACTTTAAAAGTATGTCATTCATATTTTTTTCTTCATTCACTAGCACACCCCTGATGAGATATATGCCTTGAAAAGGAGAAAGCTTTATATAAAGGTAAGGTATTATCATTACCAGGCCAACAGTGATCTTACATTTTTAGCTGCTGGAAACTTCTTATCCTGATGGCAAATCTGTAAATTGGAGTGTGTTAGACTGGAATGGAGGAAGCAATTACATATTACTCCATACAGTGGATGCTGAAGTGCTGTTCATTTCAGGTCCAAGAAAAGTAAGTAGGCATTGGGGGAGCGGGGTGGGGACGCAGAGGTTCACATAAACTCTGAGGCCGTAATGTAGCTTAGCCGGTAGGAGAATTCAGAAGTTCTCGGATCATAGGAATTGGAACTGGAAGTGAAATGAGTCCCCTTTTACAGGTAGGAAGACTGAGGCTTAAAAAGGAGACATGGATTTTTATCAGGATAGCAACTAGCAGAGAAGCAGAGCTGGAAGTGAAACGCAGGTCCCCTAACTATAATTACATTGCTTTGTATTCTACACCATCCTGATTTCCCTTTAGACAGGCAGAGACACTAGGAATCAGGGAAGAGAGGAGAGACTCGCGGGTGTGTGTGTGTGCACGCGTGTGTGTGTGTCTATGTGTCTGTGTGTGTCTGTGTGTGTGACAGGCATACTCTAATGCCTCCTAGTGACTCTGCCTTGGCTGCTGGGCCATGCCAGGTGGGGCTTCCCTGGGCTGCTGCTGGCAGCGTAGATTTCTAGGTCACTACACAGAGTACCCTGCCAAATCCCAGGCCCTGCCCACAGCTGGGCCCCTGAAGCCAAGCCCCTCCACCCTCTACTCAGCCTTCCAGTTGCTCCCCCTAGGGCAGATTGGTCCCAGTTTACATACTTCTCGCTCAACCCTCAGTTCCAAAAGGGTCTCAGTTTGGCGCCTTGACACGAGCGTGCAGAACATCTGTATGCAGCCCCCCAACTAAGGTGTCATTATTGCCCCATCTGGTTCTTCACCCTTTCTGTAACAATGCAGAAATAAGCAGGATCTGGAGAGATGGAACTAGAGAGAAATCCCCTTGTTTTATCTAGTCTCTTCTGGTGATCCCTGGAAATATTCAGGGTGGGGGGTGGAAGAGGAGGGAGGAGGATATGTTTGGGGGCATTTCTTCTTAGTCTAGGCAGAATTAAGTTGAGAAGGGGGATGGACAACTCTTTACCTTAGTTCTGACTCCTATTGCCCTCCAACTTGTGGGATCTACCTAAATTAAATGGAAAAAAATGTAAATATTAAATTAAAATTTAAAAATTCAATTTAAAAAACCATTTACGCTCCCACTCTATGTGGCCTTAACACTTTGTATCAGATTCTGGAGAAAAATACATGGTTTACCAAAAACAAACAAACCACTAACTTCGCCCTCAGAGAGCTTATGTTTTAGTAGGTGGATATGCCTCTGCAAATTAGACTAGTTTTTCCTTAAAAGATATATAAACCATCCTTGAGACCTGAGAGGAAACTAAAAGCTAAGGCTGTTGACATCACTTATTGTTCACCTGAATAGAAAATAGAATTCCAAGCTCTCTGATATTTGGCTGGCAGTCTACCATGGACAACTCAGAGACAGGGGTGTATTGCTCGGTTGAATCCACTCAGGTTGTTCTGATGCATATCTTGTTTAAGTGTCTTCTCATGGCTCAGTAGATTCCTTCTGTTAACTGTTGGATGGCTGACGAGTGTCTCATTTCATTCTGTCTAATGAGTTCTCTTTCTTAGAGTGCATCTTTCTTTTTCTTCCATGTTTGTTTTTCTGGTTTCAGTATGACTTAAACTGCCAGGGAAATAGCTTGAGTTAGGCTCAGCCCAGAACAACACACTCAGATAACTGTACATGATTGCACTAGACCATGTACCCCAAGGAAGTCACTGATGAGAAGAAAGCCCCTTCATACATCAACATATTTATAGCAGCACTATTTGTAGTAGCAAAGATCTGGAAACAAAAGTAAATGCCCATCGATTGGGGAATAACTAGACAATTTGTGGTATGTGATGGAATATTTCTGTACTGTAAAAAATGATAAATACAGAGAAGCATTGAAAGAGCCAAGAAAACAGGCTGTGAAATGACTGTAACAATGTAAATGGGAAAAACAAACACCACAAAACCATCCAAATGAAATGCTGCAGAATTACAAAAAACAGGTATGGCCCCAACAAGACATAAGATTCTCTGAACCCCTGATCCCTTTGCAGAAGTGGTGGAGGTTCCTGGATGTAGAACACTACATATATTTTCCAATTTTTTGATGTATCAGTTTTACTGGAGTTTTTTTCCTTTCCTCCTTTTCTTAAAAAAAAATACTCTTTGTCATATGGACAAGGAGTAGAGGGAGAGATACTGGGAGAAATGTTGGCAATGTAAAAACAAAAGATGATAATGAAAGTTTTTATTTTAAAAAATAAATGGACCACAAAAATGTATATGGTAGCTTATTTTGGGGGGCAAAGAATTAGAAGTTGAAGGGATGCCCATAAATTGGGGAATGGCTGAATAAGTTATGGTATGTGATTATGATAGAATACTATTGTACTATAAGAAATGAGAGCAGATTGCTCTCAGAAAAACCTGGAAAGACTTGCATGGGTTGATGCAAAGTGAAATGTACTGGTGCAAAGCAACAGCATTATTGTAAGATGATCAACTATGAATGACTTAGCTATTGTCAGCAGTGCAACAGTCCAAAACTGTGAAGGGCTTAAGATGAAAGATGCTGGTCCTCCCCAGAGAAAAAACTGTAGAGTGAAACATTTTTTTTTTTTACTTTATTTTTCTTGATTTTTTTTTTGTCTGTATTTTCTTTCACAGCACTTCTATTATAGATATGTTTTGCATCACTCCAGGTGTACAACTTATAACATACTTGCTTTCTCAGTTGAGGGGGGGTAGGAAGGAAGGGAGAGAATTTGGAACACAAAGTTTTAAAAATGAATGTTAAAATTTGTTTTTATATGTAAACTGGGCAAATTTTTTTTAAAAAAACTAAATAAAAAATAAATATACTAGAAATGAATAAATGATACTTATGATCTATATGACCTTGGGCAAATCACTTCAACTCCCAGTATCTCAGTTTCCCCATCTGTAAAATGAAGCGGTTGGATTAGACGGCCTTAGAAGCCCCTTCCAGCTCCAAATCCAGATCTTCACAAACTTGTAGAGGTGCTATTTGAAATTTGTGAGGTCCTAAGAGTATCTACCCGTTCTGTACCCAAAGGAAAGAAGTACCTATCATGAGCCTTAGTTGGTCTGGGTTCATGGTCCTGACTAGATTTCCTAGTTTGGGAACTAAGGGCTACCAGGTGAAGGAATCACAGAAGGTAAGTCTTTGCCCTGAGAGGGAGCAGGATAGCAATGGAAATATGAGTGATAGCCACAGCTTGCTCTCTTTTCTGCCTGATTTTTGTGTGCAGGAAAATGATGGTCTGAGGAAAAAGACTGCAAACTGAATTCTGTGGTCCTAACATGTATAGGTGTCTGATTGCCTGCCCTTCGTCTTTCATCCTTACTTCACCTGAATTGGGAACACTTGCTGGTGATGAGCAGAAAGCCTTATAATAGAATGAGAGGAATTAACTCTGGACCCTGGCATGTAGGATTCACTCTTTCTCCTTCCTTCTATTTCCATTGGGACTCTCAGCAAGGTTGTTGGAAGCCTTACAGTTGCGGCTAAGTGGGAACCACCTCTGAATTCGAATAGCTGGGCTTTTGGGAACATGACTAGATCAGCCTGGACTTGGGTTGGGTACAGCTGTTCCTCCATGGCCTGAGACTTGGGATAAGAATGTCAGAGGTGACACTGCAGAAGTGATCTAGTATGGGAAGGTGAAAAGAACCTTAAGTTAGGGGTCTGGATGTAGGTCCAAATTCATGTTCCACCACCTTTCTTGCTAAATAAATCTGGAAAAATCACTTCATCTGGTGGGTCTTAATTTTCTCATCTGTAAAATGAAGGCATTAGATTAGGAGATCTTTTAAGTTCTGTCTGGCTCTAAATCTGTGATCCTAGAGTAAGAGTTGGGATCCTGCAACTGGCAGTTTTTCACAAACTCCAAACTGATAATCAAGGAGGGGCAGAATGTCTTTTCTCACAAACTTTTTGCCTTGATAATATAGTATGTGACCTGGAACTAAGGTCCGGACACATTCCTCTCTTAGTTGTTCTGGGTCCATGGTTCTGACTGTAGATTTCCTAGTTTGGAAAGTAAGGGTTACCAAATGGGAATTTTGGATTCTTTGACTTGGGAATTCCTCTGACTTATATTCTAAGATCTAGAGGTTAGAGGGAGGAAACTTGGGGAAGGCTTGGGACATTATTAACGTGGATTATTTGTATGAGAGTATTTGACCTATTTCCATTTTTACTGTACCCAGTAAATCATATGATCATGGTATTTTAAATTTCTGAGTTCTGTGAATGTGAAAAATCATAACCAGAAAGAAGATATGAAGTTGGGCCTTATAACTTCTTACAGATCATATATTTTGGATATTTTAAATAATATTCTTTTTGATGCACTAGATTAAATTCTACACTGGGACAACATGCCAATAAAAGCCATGGGCTTGTCCCCAGTTTAGGGGAGGGAGAGAGGGAAATAGTCTAGGCAGCTATCTATAAGCTAAATACCACCTGGTGGTTATAAGGGGTGCTGCATCTCCTCCTACCCATGTTCCAGAGAGATGTAGGGTGACTACTGGACTGGTGTCTTAAGGTGAACACTACCTTGTAGATAACTCAAATATTGTACTCCCTTGCTGGATAATTAATACAGTGACACATTGCCTTTCTTTAGGCTTATGGATGTTATAAGGGTTGGATGAAAAAATATAAATGTGAATCAAAACTAGATCTGAGGGGTTAGGGTCTGTCAATAAATGACATCTGAAATGGATTACACAGGTCTAATACGGAGGTAAGCAACAAATCATTGAGTTTCAGAAACTTTTCTTTCAATGATGTGACCAGATCCACACATTACAGGGGAAAATATACAAGATGATTGAAGAGGGAAGGGAATGGAGGTAAGAAGACTTTGAGGAGATCATAGCAACAGTTTAGATGAGTGGTAATGTGGGATTGTACTAGGGACAATAGTGGAAATAGAGGAGTAAGATGGATGGAAAGTTGTGGGGGAGAGAGAATCACATAACAGTTTGAAAACTGTATTGGCTATGAGAAGTAAAGGAAAAGAAAGTCAAAAATAACCCCAACATCATGGTACAGAGGACAAAAACAGTTAAGTCAGAAGGAAACTCAGAAGACGGTTAAAGACTATACACTGGGTTTTAGACATGTTAAGAAAAGTCTAATTCTTTCCACACTTAAGATCTACTTAGTAGGGAAAGGCCAGAGAAAAGAGAAGGAGTGGGCACCTGAAGGTAGAAATAGGTCAACTGGCCCAAGATGGTGGGTGGGTCTAAGCAATTAGAATTCTTTCTTTAAACAATGAACATTTGTTAAGTGCTCTAAGAGCAATGCATTTTCAATACTGGGGGGAGATATAAAGCTTAGATTAGATATGATCCCTGCCCTCCCAGAACTTCTAGACTAATATCTCTACTAGGTGGGATAAGATGCACATCATGAGTGGGGAGGGACTCTCAGGAAATCCCTCTCTTTGGTTCAGAATATTTGTGTGACAATAAGACAAATGTAGAGACCTATCATATACAAGGAGTGTGTTTTGGTTGTGTTGGCTCTTCCCACCCCATTTGGGTTTCTTGGCAAAGATACTAGAATGGTTTGCTGCTGCCTTCTCCAGTTCATTTTACACATGAGGAAACTGAGGCAAATGGGGTTAGGTGACTTGACCAGGGTCAGACAGCAGAGAAGTGTCTGAGGCTGGATTTGAATTCATGACTCCAGGCCCAGTACTTTAAGGAGCCACCAGCCACCTTTAACGAGTGCATTCTAGAAGTACAAAACAAATTGTGAGATCATAGAGAGTTAGATGGGACCTCAGAGGACATTGAATCTAACCCCCTCATTTTGCAGATGAGGAAACTGGGACCCAGGGAAGTGAAATGACTTGCCCACAGTCACACTGTGTAAACATCAGAGTCAGGATTTGGACCCTGGTCTTCTGATTCCAGAGCCAACGTTCTTCCATTGTACCATGATGCCTCCCTCTCTTTGATGTGTTAGATTTGAGTTTCTATGTTGGCCTCTTTAAGGACACCTCTTTAATAGAGTCCACTCTCCCTTCCTCCATACTCGGTGATCTAACATCTGTGAAACTCCTTAGAACACAAGTAGTTGACCTTTTTCTCATGGGGAACTGGGACTCATTCCCTCGTCTTCCTTTCCTACCCAGGCAATTGCCAGTCTTCTTGACTTTCGTATTGCTGCTGGACTTCCATGACTGGAGGAGAGAGTAAGACTGACTCACTTAAATCCAAGTCATGAGCAAGTCAAGACATCCCTCTCATGATATCATTGGTCTGCAATAACAATGGGAGAATAAGACCACGCCTGCTGTGTGCTAAGAGGCTGGTCGCTCTTGGTGACTGGACTGATGGATGAGCATGTGTGTTCATGAGTGTGTGGCAGATACGTGTATTTTCATATGTGATAGGAAGTCAGTATTTGTGCCTTTGTGAATGCACAGTTGTGAAGAGTCGTTCAGTTGCGTCCAGCTCTTCATGACCCTATTTGGATTTTTTGGGCGAGTTTTGGTTGTTTTTTTTTTTGCAAAGATACCAAAGTAGTTTGCTGTTTCCTTCTCTGGCTCATTTTACAGATGAAGAACTTAGGCAAACCCCAGGTTATTCAGCTAGTCAGTATCTGAGGCCAGAATTGAACTTAAGAAGAAGAGTCTTCCTGACTTCAGGCCTGGCACTCTACCTGCTGTGTCATCACCATCTAGCTGTCCAAATAGTTTTTATATAACACTTAATGCCCTGGGACGTGGGTACTGTTGTTATACTCACTTTACAGATGAGGAAACTGAAGTGAGGTTAAGTGACTTGCCCAGGGTCTTCTTGATGCCAGGCCCAGCACTTTATCCACTGCACCATCTAGCTGCTTTTGTGAAGAGTGTATCCAGATAATTGCTCCAGTTTCCATATGAGAGGCACCGGATGTAAGAGGCCCAGGGTGTAAACCTCACTCCACTATGTGTGATCTTTGGCAAGCCAGCCTCTCTAAGCCTTAGTTTCTTCCTTGGTAAAATGCTGGAGTTGACCTAGGTGAGATTACTTTCAGCTCTGGAATCCAGGATCCTGTGAATCCTTATGAGGCAGGTATGACCCATTTTACAGGGGAGGACATGGAGGCCTAGGCAGGCTAAGGACCCATGACTAGTGGGTGTACAAGGACTCACAACCAGTAAGTGGCAGGGCCAGAGTTAGAGGCCTTTCCTCTTACTAGCAACTGCCTTTGTACATACTACATCTCTGGCCATAGCCATCTCACAAACTGGGATGAGTGAAGGAGACAAAGTGGAGATGGTTCTGTGTCAACTCATCCCCACTACTAGAAAAACAACTCCATTTGTTTAGTAGCACTAAGTGCCCTGATGGTGGATCAGAACATCCTTTAGTATGAAAGTCAGCATCATTAAGGGCAAAAGGGGGAAGGGAAAAGTGTGAGTTCCAGGTGTGTGTGTGTGAGAGAGAGACTATAGACCCATCAACCTGGGAGCTTTGTGCTCTTGTCAAATGCACGTGAGTGTGTATTTCAGGCTTCTTTGTGTGTACAAATATTTGTGCATCCTTGTGTATATGCTTGATTTTTTATGTGCATCTCTAGGTGGGAGGCAGGGGTGGGGATGGGGGGATATTTGTGGCCTTGAGCATCTGTCTGGCTTTTTAAGCTCAGGCAAGGTCACTGTGTCAAAGGAGCATTTCTGACACTTTCTCTGCCTGTGATCCCAGCTCTGAAAGCCCCTACTGCAGGGACTTCCCTTCCAGCCTGACTCATGATGCCTCATGCCTCTGACTCAGGCCTGGGCTTCTAGCCAGTTCCCTCCTTCCCTCTCCCCTCCCCTTCTGTTCACCCGGGTCTGCCACAGCCCAGCTAAATGAACAGGGAAGAGATACACAGAAAGAGATGGGGAAAGGGACAGAGAGATGGAGAAAGACTAAGAAACCGAGGCTACAGAGATGAAGACAGTGAAGAAAACGATAAAGAGACAAAAGGACGGATGGGGAGAGAGTGAAGACCACAGATAAGGAGAAACTAAGAAATAGGGACAGGGAGCTGGAGACACTGAGGAACATATCATAGGAAGAGAGAGGAGGGACAGAGAGGTATGGAGTCTGTGGGACCAAGAGGGAGAAGCTAAGGGATAGGGAAACCAGATGACCAAGAGATGGCAAATCCATAACCAGGAACAAAAATTTAGGGGATGGACTAGTGACACAGGAGGTGCCACTGGTGCAAAGCACAACATACCCTTTGATATAGTCAAGACAAGAGAGGTTCAGCTCTTGATCTCATGGAGATTATGGGGAAAGGGGAACTTATTAAGAGGAATGGCCAGAGATGGGTAACTTCTGATAATGATCTTTGGCAATGGCCAGCAGTAGTAGAAGTCCTTGAGATGAGGTGTGGGGACAGTGGTCATTTCAGGGAGAAAGGTTATTCTCTTCCATGTCACCCTGAGGCAAGGTACCATTTGTTGAGAGAGGTGGAAATGCTGAGGGATGGAGGAAAGACTTCAGTGACGGAGAGACTGAAGGGCAAAGAGAAGAAACATGTTGATGGCTGGAAAGAAAGAAACAGTGATAAAAAAAGGTCAAAAGAGATTGAGATGAAGAGATACAAATTGGAAAGAAACACATGGAGACAGATCTAAAGAAATCAAATAAAAAATAGAAACAATGGCAGAATGAAGATTAAGGAAGAGGCAGAGAGAAAATCTGCAAGCAAAAAGACAAAGGCTGACCAAGAAAAGAGAAAATAGTTGTGATACCTCTAGGGTTAGGAACAGAGGAATGAAAGTGAAGGGAAGAGAGGAGCAACTCTGGGAAGGAAAGGAAGGAATGAAGGAAAAATAGGAACCAGCAGGTAACTAGCTATAACATCAAGGACCCTGGCATATACAGGAGGGCCTGCTGTACAAGTTCTCAGATCTCCTTTCCTAAAAGGAAAGCAACTTTCAAGGGCTCAGCAAGCCACTTTAATCAAGCACATAGATCACTCACTTAGTTCAGGGGAAAAAGTCAGCACCCTGAACTTCAAAGAAAATACAGAGAAATAAAGACCAACAGACAGGGCTTCCAACTGTCTGAACATATACATCACAGATCAACAGACGGATCCTACTGTCTGACCATTACATACATACAGTTACCAGGGAAAGAAGCACCAACATCTGGGTTTTCAAAGGTGGGGGAGGGTTCCTTAGTGGCTGCCTAGAGTCTCATCTGGCCAAACAAACACTTCCTATGAGTAAGCCCCAAAGTGAAACCTCCAGAGTATTTATTCACTTTTCAGAGCCAGAGGGCATCACAACCCTAGTGAAGCAGTGCCTCATTGGAAATTAACAAAAGGTGTGGGCCTTGTTCTTACAAAACAAATCTTGCCTAATCAAACTTCCTTCAATGGGCAGGTCCATTAATGGATGGGGAAGATCTTTAACTCTCACAATTAACATTATACTAGCCAGGTTTCAACCCTTTAGGGTCCTTGAACTGACCTTGCCCCTTCCTAGTCATATTGGGAAAGGCAGTCATGGGGTGGCATAGCCAGGAGCAGATTGGAGCTTATCACCAGTCATCCTGGTCCCCTTGCTCAACAGAAGTTGATGATTTGTGGGAGAAGAAGGGAAGGGGGCAAGAAAGAGGCTTGGTGTAGTGGAAAGAGCACTGAATTTGGACCCAGGACTTGGGTTTATTTATCAAACTCTCTCTCTCTTTCTCTGTTTCTCTCTCTTCCTTCCTTTCTTTTCCTCTTCTCCTTCTCCCTCTCCCTTTTCCTTTCCCTTTCTCTCCTGAGAGGCAGGGTAGCATAATGGATAGAGAATTGACCCCTGAGTCACAAAGACCTGGGTTTAGATTCTGACTCTGACACATACCTCCAGGAGTAAGTGCAAAATACTGTGTCTCAAATTCAAAACCTTTCATAAGCTAGCCCCTTCCTACCTTTCCAATCTCCTTATGATCCAGTGAGGGGCAACTACGTGGTGCAGTGGATAGAGCACCAGTGCAGGAGTCAGGAGAACCTGAGTTCAAATCTCACCTCAGATACTTGACACTCACTAGCTCTGTGACCTTGGGCAAGTCACTTAACCCCAATTACCTCATCCTGGGTCATCTCCAGTCATCCTGATGAATATCTGGTCACTGAATTTAGATGGCTGTGGAGGAGAAGTGAAGCTGGTGACTTGCACAGCCCTCCCTCACTCAAAACAAAGTCAAGTGCAAGTCATGCCATTATTTCTCTGATGGCATGGCCTTCTTCGGCAACGAAGGATGAACACACACACACACACACACACATACACACACACACACACGATCCAGTGACACTGACCTGATTGTTCCACCAAAAAGACACTCCTTTCATCTCCTGGCATTCCTCTCTGGCTGTCCCCCAAGCCTGAAACGCTTTCCCTCCTCTGATTATAGACTACTGATCTCCCTGTCTTCCTCCAAGTACCAGCTAAAACCCCAACTTCTACAGGAATCCTTCCCTAACTCCTCTTAATTCCAGTGCCTTCCCATTATCGTTTCCTTTTTTCCTTGTATTTTTTTATTTATTTATCTGCATGTTGTCTCCCCTGTTTGACTATGTTCCTTGGGGACAGGGGTTGTATTTTGCCTATTTTTGTATCTGTAGTCCCTGGCACATAGTAGGTGCTTAATAAATGTCTTTATATTTTTTATCTTGGACAAATCACTTGCATTGGCAGAGGGAATTTCCTTATCAGACATTCCCTTTATTTCTGCCAATAAAATCATAGATCTAATCTGTTTTCTTCCTCCTCTCCTCCTTACTCTCCACTTCCCATTCCTATATATTTTGATTCCATTTCTGGATAGGTCTATTTTATTTCCCAAGGGTCTATCTAGGACTCCTTTCCTTTCTTTTCCTACCAGGTTGCTTATTTCCACTTTCCAAGGTGACACAGAACAGAGCCAGGCCCTCCTTTGTGTGAGATGAGGGGTTATAGAAAGGCCAAACTACTTTTACCACTTAGCCTGAAATTCATGTCTTCTTAGATGTATAGAATGTCAGAGCCAGAAGGCACCTTAGAGATCATCTAACCCAACCATCCCCTACCCCCACCCCATTTTATTTTATTTTTAAAAAATCAATTTTTATTATAAACTTAACAAAGGTCTTAGCAAATATAAAACATCAAATAAATATAATGAAGACCCAAATCCCCAAATGCAATCATAAACTCCGATCTGTTTACATTTCAGTAAAAGGGAAAAATATATAAGCTTTAACAAAATAACTGATTTGTTCTCGTTTGTTGCCTTCTGAGCTCTTTTCCATCTGTGTACTTGTAAAGTTTTGTTGCTATTGTAATTTTTTATGCCATTGTAGTCAATGTGTGGGCAATTCTGATTTCACTTTCCTGCCTCTGCATAAGTCTCTATAGGTCTTTCCATATTTCTTCGTAGGCTTCATGTTTATCATTTTTTATGGCTCAATACTATTCCATTACAGTAATATACCACAATTTATTCAGCCATTCTCCCGATCGTTGGAGACATAAGTTTTTTTCCCCCATTTTTTTGATAGATCAAATAAAGCAGCTATAAATATTTTTATGTACCTAGGTCTCTTTCACTTTTTAATAATACCCTTAGGGTATAAGTCCTAGCAGTGGGACAAATGATCTGTACCATAGTGTGAGTCTTACAAAGGACCCAATGGCCCTCCAGAAACAAGTCTCCATGAACATTAACCAATGCCTATTTTCCCAAAGTCCCACCAGGTGTTAATTTGGAATTTCGCCATTTTTAAAAAAACAAATTTTGCCAACTTGATATATGTCGATTTTATTTCATTTAACTTGTTTTCATTTTCATTTCTATGACTGTTAGAGAGTTGGTAAAATTTTAAAAATGATCATCAAACATTTATGTTCCCTCCTTTGAGTGTTACCTGTTGTATCTTTTATCATTTCTCTACTGGAGACTGTGGCTTACTCTTGTAAATTTCTTTCAATTCCTCATAAATTCCAAATGTCAGTCCTTTATCAGATAAATTCACTATAAACATTTTTTTCACCATCTGTTGCTTTTCTTTGTATTTTAAGCAAAATGCTTTTTGTTACAAAAAATCTTTCAATTTTACAATTGGATTAAACTATTTTGTCTCTGGTAATTTCTTTGATTTGTTTGATTTTTTTTCTTTTCATAATTGAAATTAACATATATCTTTTGGAATTTTTTTTGTTAGTGGTATTTGGATTATTAATCCAGTTGCGATGTATAGTAGCATATGGAACAAGATATGGCTATGAACTTATTTTTTTGTTATAGTGCCAACTGATTTTCCCAAAACCATTTAATTGAACAATTATTAATGTATTAATATTAACATAAATAATTACCAAAAGAGATAATACTTGTAAATACTTATAAAATGCTTAGTATAACACCTGGCACATAGTAACTATTCTTATTATATTATTATTTCTTTCTCTGATGCTTTGTGGTCTTAAGTTTAACCCTAAATTTCCATATACAGGGCATCCCAAACACCTTAGTGATGTTCTAAACTTTAATAGACTTTTGTAACATCTTGTATATTTGGCTCCATTTCTGAACATTTTATTCTGTTCCAGTGATGTATTTTTAAAAATCTATTTAGTTTTTATAATTGCCACTTTATTTTGGTAATAAATATAAAATTAATAAAATACAAAGTGTCACTCCCCCCTCATCCCCACTCCCAACAGAATATAAACTCTTTGAAAGCAGAGATTATCCTGGAGGCAGCCTATGCAACCAATGATTGTTGGATTTGGAATCCAAAGGTGTGGGTTCAAATGCTGGCACTGTCACTTACTAACTGTACAGCCTTAAGCAAGTTATTTTATCTCTCTTTGTGACCTTGGGCAAGTGGCTTAATCTTGCTGATCCCAAGTTCTTGACTTCTAAGATGACAGGCTTAGATTCAATAGCCTTGAAAGTCTTCTAGTTCTAAATCTATGAGTCTTGTGTGACTTTTTTGTCTTTGCAACCCCAGCACTTAGCATGATACCTTGCACAGAGTAATCAATCAGTAAACGTTTATTAAGCACCTACTGTGTGCTAGGCACCAAGCTAACGTCTGAGGATACAAGAAGAGAAAAATACAGTCCCTGCCTTCAAGGAGTCTACAATCTAACAGGAGAGACAACATGCAAACAAATGTATAAACTACTTACAATATTAATAGGAAATAATTAGTAGAAGGAAATCATAATAAATGCTTATTGAATTGAAACGAAATATGGTATGTGATGGGGTCTGTTCCGTTTAGAGAACATCTCTGCAGTGGAGAGCTTGAAAAATCTGCTTTTTGGAGAATTGTGGTAACATGCTTACTGAGGTGACTTAGAGAGACTGTGGAACATTTGTAGACATTCTATAGCTGGTTTGGCTTCTCCTAACCACAAGGTTAACAGGAGCAGTCTCTCCAAGGCATATGTATTCAATGTTACTAAGACTCTTCATGTGGAGAGACTCATCAGAGGCACTCTGTTCATGTGCCAGATTGCTGTTGCAATTTTGATATATGGTACATTTTGAGAAATAATATACTGGAAAGGTCACTAGTTTTAAGACCTATATTTGGATGCATATGTTTGAATACATTTGAGCCAAACATATGCCTGTATAATAGTGAAAGGAATGCTTCTTGTGTATAAAATAAGGGGAAATAAATCTATAGTTATCAATCTGTGGGCTACAACCTGCTATAAGGCTATGAAATTATTGCAAAAGTGTCCATGTGATTAAATTATTCATCATTATAAATAAGCAAACCTCCTTCTTATGAAAGTAATAAGTTATATACCCCATATGTTTTGTGAAAGGGAGTTATTCTTGAAAGCCCAGGCCTTGACACAAGTAATGAGCTCTAAAGCTAAGAATTAAAGATGCCTCTGAATAGGTGATCGTTTTATGTGATGAAAATCAGTCCCTTGAATAAATTAGAAGAGAACACAATAGGATGAAAAATGATTGGCTACCCCTTGTAGTGACTTAAAAGCCAAGACACTGAATCTAGGACAGAGAACCTCACTTGAAGAGGAACCCAAGAAAATGGATAAATAAAAGGTGAATGAAAGTGGACAACGAGATGTAAGAGGCTACCTAGAGCTAACTGAGAGAGTGGAAGGACAGGCAGAAACAAGCGCCACAAAGAAAGGGACTCTAGCAGTTAGGTTCCTTGGAACAATGAGGCTAGATGTGAGTTGACCAAGCTATGTTGATGAACCTCTCCTTTTTTCTTCCCAAACCCAAAGAAGTCATCCTCTATCTCCTTCCTCCCATGATGGCAGTTGGAAACCATTTTCTCTGAACGTAGAAAGTCTATTTACCTTTCTTTGTTTTAAACGTTTACATCTTTATAAACTATATAATCACTAACATTTCAAGCCAGAGTTTACTTATTGGGAACGGGCAGTTTAAAGGCAAATAACAGAGAAGAGATGTAGATTTAGAACTGACATGAATTGTTTTGCCAGAAGTACTGTCTCTGGCTGGGGGCTCAGAGCTAACGAAAAAGTAAAGGCAATTATAGATCCTTTGATATTACAGATCCTTTGATACTACTTTCCAGAGCAGAAAAGGAGTGTCTATACTAGAAAGTCCAAATAGTCAATGAGGGACAAATAGGAGTGGTTAAACAACTGATCACTAAACCATCCCTTTAATGAATGAATGAATGAAACGTATATTATGCATCCATTATGTGTAAAGCACTATACTAGGTGCTAGAGATATAGATAAACAATCCCTACTCTCAAGGAGCTCACTTTCTACTGGGAGAGAGAACATGTATAGAAGGTTTCAGCCGCAAGTTAGATGAAAAGTTCCATGGTCTATAGAGTCTGAAGGTGTTCATTCCTTTTTTGAAAATGTCATTTCCTATAGTTAGTCTTATACAACATGACTGTTATGGAAACCATTTGCAAAATTACACATGTATAGCCTATATTGAATTGCTTTCCTTCCCAGTGGGGATGGGTGGGGAGGGAGGAAGGAAGAGATGTTGGAACTCAAAGTTTTAGGAACAACTATTGAGTATTGTTCTTGCATACAACTGGGAAATAAAAAATACAGGTAATGGGGTATAGAAAAAAAAAAGAAAATGTCATTTCCACTGATAAAATTGTATCCATTTCTGATGTTGAGCCATTTGACAGTGTCAGGGATTTTGGTGACAAGACCTTCTTTATTGGATCTTTCAGTAGCACCAGCAGGAACAATTGCTAGCCCACATCATCACAGAGATTGCTGTCTAGGATGATGGTTCAGGGTACTGGGCTGCTATTCCAAAAGCTCTTGAGTTTAGAACCCTGAGCTATCTCCGACAGGATCTGAAGGGAGATAGTGGTCAAGATGATGATATTGGAGGTTTGACTCTCTTGGCTCATCCTTCTGCCCTTCAGTCTCTCCTTCGAGGTGGCTTACTGCTTTAGGATGTTGGAGGATGGCTGGACCCTTCACCATAGGAGTTGTTTCCCTAAATAATGACTTTGAGGGATGGGCTGGTAATAACATCAGTGATCTGGAGTCTGCTGCTCTGGAGTCTGCTGCTTATCTCCATATTGGTGGCAGCAGTTGGTCAGCTTGTGGGGATGGTGATTTAACACTGATATATTTTATATATTACTAGTTTTCAAATGTAGATATATGATTTCATAACTACCAAAATAAAAAGATGGATTGAAAAGTGATATTGAATCCATAGTCACTTTTTCTCATACATTTTCTTATTGAAAGGATATTAATGAGTACAATTACTACTTGAGGAAATCTGAAAATTTGTCGTCAAATAAAAAAGGAATTCTTGTACTTAAAAAGGCAGAAAAGCACAGAACCCCTCAAGTATCTTGTTTATTTGTTTTTGCATATAATTTACATAAATTATTAATAAATTATTTATAATATATTTACAATAAAATTTACATATAAATTTTGTTATTCTATCTAATTCTACAAAGTAATATTTTGATTAACATTTCATTGAAACTATAATTTAAAAATGTTAAATTATTGATATTTTTTACCATATTGACTCAACTTAGTTATGTGCAAGGGATATCCCTCTGATTGTTTAGTTCTTCCTTCATTTTTGTCAACATTATCTTAAATTTGTCCTCCTATAAGACTTAGTGTGTTTTAGAAGGCTAATTCCTAGATGTTTTATACATTTTGTCATTGTCATAAATGTTTTTTGTGTTTATGCCAACTTTTCCTTCCTAGCCAAGTTCTGTTTTGCCTTTTCAGGCTCATTTCACATTATTTTCATTTACGCACTTCATATTCAAAGCTAGTCAGACTGGCTTACTTGCTGTTGTCTATTCATGCTCTCCATCTCCCCACTCCTGCCTTTGCAGAGACTGACCTATAGTTGGAGTGCGCTCTTTTCTCAGACTCTTCCCATGCCTGGAACGCTATCCTTCCGGAAATGAAATGCTGGCTTTTAAAATTCCTAGCTTCCTTCAAAGTTCAGCTCAAGTGCCAGCTAGTTCCTGCAAATGGTTCTCATGTCTCCAGTTGTAGCTCTTTTCCTCCTTTCCTAAAAATCACTTCATTTTTTTACCTTGCATATGCCTTGAAAATATTTAGCTGTACATGTACTGTATCTTCCCCAGTAAAATATAAGCTCCACAAGGGCAGGAATTGTTTTGGTTTTGTGTTTGTATCTTCAACACTTAGCACACTGAATTACTTGTAGTAGACATTTAGTAAATATTGATTGAAGTTTACCTAATACCTTACTAAATTCAATTACTTTATTGTTGAGTCATTTGGATTTTCTGACTATACAATGACATTATCTGCAATTATAAATTATTTTAATGTCTTTATTATTAATGTGATTACCTTAGTCTCTTTTTCATACCTTATTGCTTAACTTTTTTGTTGTAGCAAAGTAGAAGCAAATCAATTGGGAAATGGCTAAAAAAATTATGATATATGAATGTAATAGAATGTTATTGTGATATTTAAAAAAAGTGACTATGAAGAATTCAGAGAAGTATGACAAAGCTTATATGAACTGATGCTAAGTGAAGTAGTCAGAACCAAGAAATTACAAAATTATTACAATGATATAAACAGAACAAAAAACTGAAACTGAATCTTGTGTAATTATAATGACCAAGTTTGACTTTGGGGAAGAACTGAGAAAATACAGTCTCCTTTCATTGGAGAAGTGTAGAATATTGTGTGTTCTATCAGACAATGTTGATGTATTGCTTATGCTGAATTATCTTTTTTCTTTATTTTTTAAACTTTATTATAAGCTTGTTAGATAAAGGAATATACATAAATATATGTATATATATAAATGAATGTGATATAAATATGATATAAAAGCAAGAAGTATCAATAAAAATAAGATTAAATTTTTAGAGTTATTGTTTCATTTTTAGTCAAGCCTGACTCTTCATGACCCCATTTGGGGTTTTCTTAGCAAAGATACTGAATGGTGTGCCATTTCCTTCTCCAGAGAAGGGAACTGGGGCAAGCAGCGTTAAGTAATTTGCCCAGTCATACAACTAGTAAGTATCTGAGGCTGTATTTGAACTCAGGTCTTCCAGACTCGATGCCTAGCACTATCAGTCAGGTTTGAGTATCAAAACCATATTTGCCTTATAGGAAAAAAAAATAAGGCTATATACCATCCTTTTAAAATTTAAAAATCATATTATATGAATATATATGTACGTATATATATATACATATACAAAATCTTTTTCTTTGAATATTTAGGAAAATTCACTTGTGAATTTATCTAATCCCAGTTCTTCTATATATGACAGCTCATTAATGATTTCTCTGTCTTCTCCTTCTGGAACCAATTTTTCAGCTTTTCTATTTCTAATTTGGATATTTTATTTTTCATAAATATTCATTTACTAGCAATAATAGTAAGTCAAGATAAATAAATGTAAAGGCATAGGTAAAGAGGAGATAAAATTATCCCTATTTGCTGCTGCTAATACTTAGAAAATCCTAGGTAATCAGCAAAGATACTAATTGAGATAATAGCTTCAGCAAAGTTTCAGGTTACAAAGTAAGTTCTTAAAACTGGTAGTATTTCCACAGAATAATGACAAAATCTTGGCAGCAGTATTAGAAAGGGAAATCTCCAATTAACTATAAAGTAAAGAAATAAAGAACAACTTAAATAATGAGGGGGATATTTGATTCTCACGTGTGGGCCTCACCAGCATAATAAAAATAAAAATGCTACCAAAATTAATTTATACTTCTAACGCCTCAGTCATTAAAACCATCTGTTATTGGTTAAAAAAAAAAAGAGATAGATCAATGGAACAGTCTTGACAGGGGAGAATCAGAAACAATGGAATTCTATAATCCAGGCTAATAAACTGGATAACACCAATTACTTGGGAAAGAATGCCCTATTTGATAAAAACTTCTGCACAAACTAGAAACCAAGCCTGGTGGCAATGAGGCTTAGACCAACATCTTACACCATATTCCATAATATATACAAAATAGATATGTGACATCGAAGATCGTACCACCAAAAAAACAAAAACGAGAAGACAAACAGATCATAGACCTTTCACAATTATAGGTAGAAGATGTATTTTTAACCAAACAAAGGGTAGAGGCAGTTGCAAAAGGTAAAATAGATAGCTTTGATTACATGAAACAAAAGCTTCTTCACAAGTGAAATGCATGTCCCTCTAAGGTAAAAGGAGAAGTGGTCAAATAAGGGAAAAAAATCTTTTTTGAAATTTATTTTTAAAGGTTTGGTATCCAAGATATGTAAACAGTGAACAGATGTAAAAGCTTAAGCCATTTCTCAATAAATAAGTGGTCAAAGGAAATGAAAAAAACAACACAAAACAAATAAATGGAATAAATGAAAATAAAAATAAATCCGCAAATTTTTAACAGTCATACTTCAAATCACTAATAAGAAAAAATGCAAATCAACCCTGAAGTTTCATCTCACATCCTGAAAATTCACAAAGAAGACAGAAGATGGGAATAGTCGGTGTTGGACAGACTGTGGGAAGAGAGGGACGCTTAGTCCATTGTCTATTTAGCTGTGAATCAGTATAACCTTTTTGATAAGCAATTCAGAATTGTGCAGATAAAGTGGTTAAATGTTCATACTCTTTGGCCCTTTCCATTAATTGGCTTATTATTATTGATTAGAAGCTATTGATAAGAAGAAAATCCCCGTATACACCAAAATATTTATAGCAGCAGTTTTTGTGAAGGTAAAGAGTTGAAAACAAAGTAGATGTCTGTCGACTGGGGAATAGCTAAACAAATAGGGATACATAGACACAGAAATCTTAGAGGTGATGAATGTGATGAATACAGAAAAGCTTGGAAAGATCTACATGAACTACTGTAGAATGAAGTAAGCAGAGCCAAGAAAAAAATATACACAATAACTACAGCAGTGTAAATGGAAAGAATAACCACAAAACAAAAGTGAACATTAAAGAATTAATAAGAAAACTATGGCTCAAAAGAAGAGATATGGAAAGAACCTTTATTCCACCCCTTTACAGAGATTTGGAGGTCCACAGCAGTGGTACATTGCATGTGTTCAGATTTTCCAATGTATTAATCAGTCTGGTTGATTTTTTTCTTTAAAAATAATACTTATTATATATGATAGCTCGTGGGAGGGGAGGGAAGAGGGAGGAATACTTAAGAAAATTTTGGTGATATAAAAAAACAAAGACAATATGTAAAGATATATAAAATACTTATATAGTTTTGATATAAATAACAAAGAAATGGATAAAATTTATTTTAAAATAATATTTGTTTATTTTTATTTCAAATGTACGGGCATAAAATTGAACATAATAACATCCGATTAATAACTGTTCCTTTTTGCATTGACTGTATTCTCACCTTTCTCATTTTAAATTTTGATAATCTGACATTTTACTTTTTTTCATTAAATGTTAAAGTGTTTATAATTCATTTTGGTCTTTGAAAAGATAGTTCTTTGATTTATTAATCTGCTGTTCTTTTGTTTTCCATTTTATTAATGTATGATTTTGACAATCTTCCCTTTTCTGGATTTCTTTAATGTTTTCTTTTGTTTATTTTGCAGTTTGTTTAAATGCAAATTAACTTGTATTTTTCTTCTGTTTTGTTACTATAAATTTTTAACACATAACCATTTTACCACTTAATATAACTTTGGTGGTGTCTTCTAAATTTTAATATGCAATAATTTTTTGCTGTTTTGTAGGTAATCTATAACTGATTTTTAAAACATTTCATCTCTAATTTTAGCATAATATTGTTTCTTAATTTCCACATAGATCTGCCTCTTTTGCTGAGATCGTTGTTTACTTCTAGTTTTAATGCATTATGACTTGTAAATATAGTATTAGAAATTTCTGCCTTTCTAAAGTTACCTAGAACTTCTTCATGATCAAGAACATAATGAACATTTTGTAGTTATTTTGCATTTCTAGAGAAAAAAAAATATATATAGATTCCCTGCTTTTTCCATGAATTTCTTACCATATCTCCATTAAATTCATTTTATTCAACACTGTGGTCATGTCTATAGTACCTTTCTCACTTTTCCTTTTGTTTAATTTATCATAATCTATTAGTGATGTTAAAAACTTATGATTGATTTATATCTTTTTGGATGAGACTTTTTCCTCTATAAATCTAATTATTATTATTCGGTGCAAAAAAAAAATAAAGTTGAGACACACTCAAAGGGTCATGAAGAAACATATATAATGGATACAAGGGACCTGCAACATTCTAGCAATGGAGTATTTCATGAGAAAAGCAGCATAAAAGATGTTATCAGGTATGTATGTCTCGAAAAGAAGGTGGGTTGGTCATAAGGCAAGAGCTAGGTATAGCTAAACATTCTCCACTGGAATTCAGATTATGTGGATATAGAGGAAGACCCCTAGCATATTGGGTAATTCCCTATGGAGAATTTATACAAAAACATGGACAAGATTCAGAAAGCATGGCTGAATTTCAGTCTGCATTGTTGGAGAGAGTAACCATATAAGTGAGAACGTATTTCCATTAAACTGGTGACAATATATTTTTTAAATTATGTGTTTTTAATTTTCAATGATGCTTCTAAGCATGATAAAAATTTTTTTGTTATTCCTTAATATTTTCTAGCTTTAGTTTCGTTTTGTAAGATATCAAGGAAATTCTAGATTTTTCTTGAAATAGCTATAGCATGATAATTTAAATCCATCATTTCACTTCAAACCAATGCATTTCTTTTTGTATCAGATGAGTTTCCTTTAGATTCCCTGTTGTTGGATTCTGTTGTTTTTTTTTAATTCACATGGTAACCTTTTTTCTTTTTATGGGACAGTTCAGTCAATTTATATTAATTGTTAACAATGTTTACATTTGATTCATTTCTACTATTCTTTGTTAAATTCGTGTTATGTCAGAATGAAACACAACTTTACAATTTTGCGATTGTTTTTCCTAAACCAAATTGCAAGAAAAAGTGCTAAATTATTTTATGCTATTAACTCTATATCACTAGAACCGGACTCCTCTTTTTTCAAAAATAGAAATAACATGTCCATTTACTTCTCCTTTGTTCTCACCTGCCTTTTCTCTTTTTTCTCAGCTGTATTCTATTTTTATTTCTTTTCATTCCAGCTAACTTTGATTCATCTTCTTTTTTCTCTTCTACTAAGGCCAACATTATTATTCAGTAATTGAACCAATATAATATTGTTATTTTGATTGCCTTATGAAAAAGACTTACAGGGATGTGCTAGATCAAACTTAAACACTCAGTCAAGCTGATGGTTAAATTTCCAGTGTAAGCATTTAAACCTCAGAAATCAGCAAAGCTATATAGATCAGAGGTTTTTTGTTTTATGGAATGTCTACTTTTAAGAAAGCAATGGAGAAAATGTTAATGATACAGATTAAGCTTAAAAGTGCACTGTATATACTTTTTTTTTCCTGGTGGTTAAACATTTGCCACTACACTTCTGCTTTTATATTAAGAGAACAATTAATTATAATTCAAATCTTCTATGTACTTAACTTTCTAGGTATTTTTCTGCTCAGTTCCAATTTTATTTTTCAAAGCAAGTGATTTTTCCCTCTCTACTAATTATTCAAGTCTTCTTGGTTTTTAAATGTCTACATTTGTTTTCTTTTTTAAAAAATAAATTTTTCATTCATAGTTTTTGTTTTTTATATCATCTTTCCTCTCAGTATCCCTCATCTTTCTCTTTCCAGAGAGCTATCACATACAACAAATAGTATTTCTTAAAATACAAAAAAAAAGAAATAAAAAAGAGGGAAAAATTAGCATAACTGATAAAAAAAATCTGAAAATATGTGCAATGTACCAAAGCTGTGGACCTCCCACTTTTGCAAAGGGGTGGTGTGGGAGTATATCTTTTCTTTGGAGCCATGCTTTTTCTGTGTAATTTTGCAACATTCTCTTTAGATTTTTTTTGTGTATGTGCTTTTCCTTATTATTACATTGTTGTAGTATGTGTTTATTTGAAGTACTTACTTCAGTCTGCATTAGTTAATGTAGATCTTTCCATGTTTCTCTGCCTTCCATCACATACATCCTTTTTTTACACAACAGCAATATTTTATTACATTCATGTACCATAATTTGATTAGTCATTTCCCAGTTGGTGAATATCTATTTTGTTTACAATTCTTTGGTATCACAAAAAGAGGTACTATAAATATTTTGATATGTATGGGAACTTTCTTCATATCAATATATCATTTGTTTAAAAAAAAAGGAATGCTTACATTTTTCTGGGAAGCCAATAATATCTAGACCATAGTGTTCTAAAATGTCAAACATACACAAACATACACATTGGTTATTTGTGGTTGTTATAAAAAAATGTTGATTTATCCCAAATTAATGTTTATAAATGTTATCTATCTTATTGACTTTGAAAAATTTTTTTCTTTGTCTTAGCAGGCTTTGAAATCCACCAGTGGTGTGCCTTGCTGAGTTAAATACTTAATTTATCTCTTATTGCGGGTCTGTAACTTATTTTTATTTATAGAATCAAGGTTATTTTTGATACTTCTGGTGTATTTTCTTTTACAATTTCCTTATGTATAGTAATTAAATTCTTTCCTTTTAAAATTGGCTCCAGGAGCTCCACTAATTTTAAAGTTTTTCCTCTCCCTGATTCATCTGCCAAATCTATAATTTTCAAGTGCATGGTTTTGAATTTTTTGATTTTGTTTCATTATTTTCTAAGCTTGCTACTCTTCTGCTTTAATGGTTATGTCTGCCATTCTGTTTTTTACTGTTTTAATCTTGTTTTTTTGTTGTGTCCAATGGATTTCATACAATCCCAGAACCCCTTGGAACTTCCCCTGCTCAAGCATGGGATGTTTGGGGGGTAATCATAGTTGGCAAATACAACTTTAACACTCATTTTCTCTATGATAAGAACCTAAAATAGCAGAGTTTTTAGTTAGGATAGAATAGTAAAGTAAATGATAAGCTAAAACCAAGTCATAGAATGAATCCAACTCCCTCTGCTCTGTTCCCCTTCCCCCTTCCCCCTGCACACACATACGCACACACACACACGTACACGTACACACACACACACACACACACACACACACACACACACACACACACAAGAATAATCTCACATGGCTTCCCACCATGGGGAAGAGAGAACACTGCCTGGACAACTAGTTCCCATATGGCTCTGTCTCCCAGCAACAAACTACGCTTTCCGCGGCATCTCTGCTTTGCCTTTGCCTAGATGCTGCTACCATCTTGTGGACATCTCTTTTGTGGCTGAGATTCTCAAAAGGAGGATTGTCCATATTACTCTTGCCCTAGTTAATATTTCCTTGGGTTAATCAACATATTTTCAGATCTTTTGTTAGTCAAGGCCAGAGCCCCACCCAGGAGGCACAGAAGAGGGTCCCCCTGAGTTATCAAAGGTATTTTCTATGCACTCCCACTACTAACCAAGCCTTCTTTGTAAGGTGAATTGGGTCAGGTAAATTCCTTTCAACCTACCTTTCATAACTTAAGCTTTAAGGTGGCCCCCTAGCAACATTGTTGACTGTGGGGAAGAACCTGCCACGTTTGCCCTGACTTCACAGATCCAGAATTTCAGGATTTCAGTGACTGTTTAGTTCAAACTGTGACTGAAAGCTGTACCTTTCCACAATACGCTTAATAAACTATCATCCCATCTTTGCTTAGAGACTTCCAAGGTAGGAGAACTCCTTACTCTCAATCAACAAGCATTTACTTATCAAGCCAGTATTTATGCACCAGGCACAGTGCTACGAGGATATAAAGACCTAGTAAACCAGGCTCTGCCTTCAAAGAATTTCCATGATAATGAAGGAGACAATATGTACCCAGCAAAGTGGCTTGTTCAGCACATTCCGAGGTAGTCCCTGCCTCTTCTGGTTGACTGTGAAATAGCTTGTGGCCACGTTAAGACCCAAGAATGAAGGTTTTGCTATGGGATGTGGCTGGGGTCTCTTAATTGGCCTTATAAGAGCTGATGATTAAAACAATAGCTAACCTTTATATAGTGCTCACTCTGTGCCAGGCACCGTTAATTACTTTACAATGATTATGTCATTTGAATTTCCACCACCACCTTGGGAAATAGGTGCCATAGTGATCTTCATTTTACAGTTGGGAAACTGAAGCAAATAGAGGTTAAGTGACTTACCCAGGGTCATACAACTAGTGTCAGAGGACAGATTTGAATGTAGATCTTTCTGTGTCAGGGTCAGTGCTCCATACTAATTAATTTCCAGCTCTCTCTTTCTGGCTATGGAGCATGAAGATTATTTTGAGCTGCATCCAGAGATTTTGGTGTGGGAAGAAACTCATTCTCCCACCCTGTCCCCATGTGGCTGTGAACATATGGTTTCTTCTACCTATTTTGTGATTGCTCTTTTCTGATCTTAGCATCTCTTGGTGGATGTATCTTGGATTGCTAGAGACCTGGTAGTTTGAAATGTCTGAAAGTTCTGCTATCATTGAGAAGGGCAGTCAAGTATTGAATGACAATGTCCATCAGACAGAGGTGAGTTGAGTTGGTAAAAGGATCCATTATTCTGGAGCTGAGATCTTACTCAGGAGAAGCAGGCTGGAGAAATGAGACCCTTGATGGTCCTAGGGTAGGGATTCTAGTTCACAGTACCCTGGACCAAGATTTTAGCTGAAGACAAAGATGATTCCAATGGGGACTATGGCCAACCAATGGAGTCACAAATCTTAACAAAGGTTAGGTCCAAGGGACCCAGTGAAATAAGCCCAGTGGAGATGCTAAGATCCAGTAACAGAAGCATGAAGACATCACAAGAAGACATGAGTGATGTGGGTCGTGAGGGAGTAAGTGGTGTTGGAAGTAAGTTAACTTGGCTACCTGTGTTCCTTACTGGTGACTTGCCACTTATGAATTCTGTGAGTATCCAGCCTTCCCATTGATGCTATATTTATCTGTGAGAGTGTATGCTTCAGGTTTCTGGGAGAGATGTTTTGTTGCTAATATGCCATTTTAGTAAATGCCTTGACTTAATTAGCTGACTACTCAAAGGCAAACATATTAGCAGGGGCTTGTAAACTTTAATAATTCAGTCTCACAGAGTACCTTGAAACTGAGGTAATTGTCCCCTAGAGAATCCAAATTACAAGTGTAATTTGGGCAAGTTGGGCAAGCATAGCCCAAAAGGGGCTCTACATTAGGAAAGTTTTCTTTGTTCTAGGCCTAAATTTGCTTTTTCCCAACTTCCACACATTACTCCTAATATTTGTTCTCAGGGGCCAAGCAGAAAAAATAGAATTTCTCTTTCATGTAAGGTCTCTCCTCACTCATAATTTTTAAGATGAAATGGTTATTTTTCTCTAAGGTTTCTTCGTTATAGGTGAAAATCAGCTCTAGAAAAAAATTTCCTTTTGTTATATTTCCTCCAACTTTTGAAGAATGAAATTTACTCTAAGGCAAGTAAAAAAAATTAATAGCTCTTCTTCTTTTGGCAGACGGAGTGCTATCAGCAGAGAGATGGGGGCTATGGGCCCAGGATACTTCTCACATGGTCAGATGATCGATCATATATGATCAATTTCTTCTGGTTTTGCTTCACTTTTTCTTTGTTTCAAGGGAGTTTTATGTGCATGTGGATATATCTGTAATTAACTGTGATGTAAAAAAAAACTATATCAATAAAAGATTTAAAAATGAAAAGAAAATGGTTTGCAAAAACAAATAGATAAATAAAAAGAGACCCTGAAATGAACAACCATTTGAAGAGCATTTCTCAGACAGAGGCCCTCCCCCACAAATCCTGTTGTCTTCAGCTGCTTGAGAAAGGGTTTGGGGGAGGGGCAGTGGTGTTTTCTTTCTCTCTGTCCAGCTGCTCTCCATGGCTCTCCCCAGTGCCATAGTCTGCATAATTTTCTAAGCAAGGAGGGGAGGATGAATCTCTAGGGTACTCCAGTTACCTCCCAGAATATGCAAGCAAATCCTCCAGAGTCCCTTACCAGTCTCCAAATGCCAGTTTCCCTCTCGGCTTCCGGCTCCTCCCCTCCCCCATCTCCCCCAGTTACCCTTCCCGCCTACCATTATGCAAGGTTCCAGGAGCCACCATTCTTTCCAGTCATTGTAATGGTAGATGGAGGGGAAGAGGACAAAAGATCCCAGCATCTTTTTACACCTGCATAGCGTTGTAGCTGAATGTTGTGTCTTCTGCAGCACAGTCCAGCATGGTGGTGGTTCTGCATTCAGAAGACATTTAAATGCTGAATTAAATTGTTAACTGAAAACTTCAGAATACACATTCCTAGAGTCCTCTCTCCTATCTCTCCCTCCCCAACATGCAATTTTTTTCATCTGCATATTTCTTCCAGTGTCTAGGACCTGCTTAGGCTTGCACATAAATAAATATTTGTTAAATTTGTTGAATTCTCCTCCCCTCCTCCACCATGAAAAGGAAAATAAAAGACAGAGGTGGAATGAAGAACTTGGGGGAGGGTCGTTAAGGGGATATGGGTAAACTAGAGGGTGTTTGGCAGGTGGGGGTGGGGGCTGAGTTTTATATGAGAACTACAGGCTTCTGGGAGGAGTTAACCTGGGGGCAGAGAGCTGAAATAGGGGAGACAAGAGAGGAAATGCATTGGATGGAAAAGGCAGGAGTAAGATGGAGACTATGGGGATAAAGTAAGTCAGGGACAGGGAACAAGAGGGGCTGCATCTCTGGGAAGCTGGGTGGGTATCCTGTGGGCCTCCTCCAGTCCTCTAAAAAAATAATATCTTTGTTTTTAATCACTTATATTTATCTTCCCTACTCCCTCTGAGACAACTATTAATTATTTTTCTTAAAGAGGAAGAAAAAAGTTAAATGTAGAAAAAGTCTATCCTAATTATCATCTATCAATCTATCAGTCTATCTATCTATCTATCTATCTATCTATCTATCTATCTATCTATCTATCTATCTATCTATGTTTCTTTCTAGCTAATCTGTCTCTATCCATCTGTGTAGATAGGAAGGTTGGTAGGTAGGTAGATATAGACAGTTCCTCCTACTTCTGTAAAAAAGTGGGATGGATGGGGTGGGAGGTGTCTTTTTTCTCTTTTTTGGGACCACACTTGGTTATTATGATTTAACAGCACTCTCTTTATGTTTTGTTGTTATTATTTCCATGTATATTCAGTACATACAAGGCTGGACTTGTAGTCAGGAAGACCTGTGTTCAAATTCAGCCTCACACACTAGCCATGTGACCTTAGACAAGTCACTTACCTTTATCTGCCTCAGTTTTTTTCATCTGTAAAATGGCACCAGCCTCATAGAGTGGCTTTGAGGGTCAAATGAAATGACATATAAAGCTCTTTGCAAACAAGCATTAAAACACTATACATGCTAGCTATCCTCCTCCTCATTTTAGTCATTGTGTATATTTTCTTGGTGGTTTTATATCAGTTCATATAAATCTCTCCAGTTGGTTCTAATTCCCCATAGGTGGAACACTGATTTTCCATAGATAGAACAAGCAGTACTTTTAAAATTTTAATTACTTTCTTTTTCAAGTTATTTATTTAATTTTAGTTTTTCATTTTAATAAGATTTTGAGATCTAAATATTCCCCCCTCCACTCACCCCAAGACAGCATGCAATCTGATATGGGCTCTACATGTACAGTCATATTAAACATATTTCCACGTTAGTCATATTGTGGAAGAAGAATCAGAACCAAAGGGAAAAACCATGAGAAAGGAAAAAAACCCCGAAAAACAAAACAAAAAAAAGAAAGTAATATGGTTTGATCTGCATTCAACCTAATGTGGGTAGCATTTTTCATCATGAGTCTTTTGGAATTTAGGACAAGTAGTCTTGAGAAGAACAGAGAGGCCCTGGAGTCAGGAAGGCCTGAGTTCAAATCCAGCATTGGACCCTTACTAGCTATGTGACTCTGGGCAAGTCATTTAACCCTATTTGCCTCAGTTTCCTCATCTGAAGGAAATGGCAAACCACTTCAGGATCCTTGCTGAGGAAAACACTAAATGGGGTCATGGAGATTCAGACATGACTGAAATGACCTGACCGCTCTCTGGAACCAGCAAAAGGAACAATAGGGTCCATAAAGCCCAGAGCAGAAGCAGGAAGGAGGATGAAAGCTGTAAGGTAATGAGATGGGGTATCGTTTTAAGCATTTCTTGTGTTCTCATGTGGTTTCCAGGTGCCACCTAATGGATGCTTGTTGCACTGTAGCTCTCTTTCCTGCAATGGAATGAGAGATTGTAATTCTCTAAACTCAGGGATTCTCAAAAGGGCGTCATGTGTATCCTTCCCCCGGGGTCTCCCCTCCTCTTAAATAGCTGGTTGTTAAATATTTACTAGCACACTCTTGTCCTGAGTTTTCCGTCTGGCAAAATTCTTCCTCACCCCTTACATAAGCCATTTATAAAAACAGAATCACAAATCTAAAGCTGGAAGATCATCTCATCTAGTGACTCAGGTGTCAAACATGTGGCCTGCGGGCCAAAAGCATCCCATAACACTTCCAAGTACACCCCGTACTAGATTCAAATTTATTTATTATTATATTATTACTATCTGTACTATATTATTATGTTATTTATTATTAAAATATATTTAGATTAAAATATGACTGGGTACTATTTAACAAAAAAAATAAAATAAAATAAAACATACATAATATTACACTTTGAAACTAAGTCATATTGACTTAGCAGCCCTCTGCTTCTATTTGAAATTGATGTAGTCGAACCTTCTGATTTTATGGAATGGGGAAACTGAGGCTCACAGAAGCAACTCAACCAAGATTGTATAGGTAACAATTCTCAGGGGTGACATTTGAAACACAGTTCTCTGACTACAGGGTCATTGATTCTTTCCATTCATTGTACCATATTGCCTTCCTATCCCTCATCTGAGCTTCTCCTGCTACTTCCCACCCTCTAGATTCCATGTTACTTACTGTCCTATCCTCTGCAGTCTACCTTATATTCCAGTCTACCCCATATTCACAAGGCAGCCTTCCATATCATCAGCCTCCTTATCTTCAGGGGTTGAAAAATCTCACAGTGATTGGGGATGTGCCCTGGGGTAGTGCGTAGGGGGAGGAAATGAGTAAGACAGTGAAAAGAACTGTGTCTTTAGTACCACTCATAACATAGCTGTACGACCTTGGGCAGCTGGCTTTGCTTTTCTGGATCTCAGTTTCTTTGTCATATAGGGAAATTTTTCATTTCTTTTTTTTATATGAAACTTCCAATCTTTATTTCATTTCATCCTTTTAAAGAAGTGTAATAATCTCCATGTTATTTTCAAAACTGTCCTATTTTTGTGCTTTCTTTTGAATTGCCTTTTGTTTTCTTCTGTTCATTTTTTATTTGCTTTTAAGTTTATTATTTTTATTTTTCATTTAAGCATTTTTAAATGAATACATCCCTCCACTACCTTCCCCGTTGAGCAAAGTTTAAAAACTTTCAAATTAAAGTCCTTATTGCATAGTTCAAATAAATAAATTCTTATATTAGCCACATCCAAAAAATTTTCCATTTCTAAGAATGTTTTTTAAACATAGTCTTATGTTGTTTATGACAGCAATTGAAAAATAGATATGGGCATATCTCATTTTATTGTGTTTGTAGATACTGCATTTTTTTTCTTTTTTACAAATTGAAGGTTTGTGGCAACCCTACACTGAGCAAATCTGTTGGCTTCATTTTTCTAACAGCTTGTGCTCATACCATATCTCTATGTCACATTTTGGTAATTTTCTTAATATTTCAACTTTTTCATTATTATTATATCTATCACAGTGATCTGTGATCAGTGATTTTCTATGTTAATATTGTAATTGTTTGGGATGCCACAAATCAAACCCGTACCAGACAATTTAATAGATAAATGTTGTGTATATTCTGACTGCTCCACCAACCAGCTGTGGCCCTTTGTTCTTTCTCTCCAGGCCTCCCTATTCCCTGAGACACAACAATATTGAAATTAGGCCAATTAAGAGTCAATGAATGCAGCGAACTTCATTGTCTTATTTTAAGAAATTGCCACAGCCACCCCAACCTTCAGCAACCACTACCCTGATCAGTCAGCAGCCATCAACATTGAGTCAAAATCTTCCACCAACTAAAGGATTATGACTTGCTCAAGAATCAGATGATGGTTAGCATTTTTTAGCAATAAAGTATTTTTTAAATTAAGGTCTGTCCATTTTTTAGACATAATACTACCATACACTTAATAGACTACGGTATGGTATAAACATAACTTTTATATGCACTGGGAAGTCAAAAAATTCATGTGACTTGTTTTATTGCAATATTGACTTTATTGCAGTGGTCTGGAACTTAACCTGCAATATCTCCAAGGTATGCCTGTACTGTAATTATAATGATCAAGCTTGGCACTATAGAAGAGATATGAGAAACATATGAGAATATGAGAGATACGGAGTCCTTCTTTCTGTTCTCTGCAGGGATGGGAGACTGTAGAGATAGAACCTTTGTGGTTCCTTTCAATATTTAGCCTACAGAGGACCTCAGAAAGTACTAGGATGGGGATATTGAAGAAGAGATCCCACTATCCTAGTTGTCTTGGGGCAAGATCCCTATCACCCTTTACTAACTATTGCCCACACTCCAGCCCGTGTACAGTGGAACTATTACTTCCATGGTCAGGACACGATGTTTTTATTAACATAACTTAAAGTGACATTAGCTTTTTTAGTATCTGCTAAAATCTTAAAGTTCTCCTAGGAGGAGACTTAAGTTAATGAACAGCCACTGAATTCATTCCTTATGGATGTAATGGAGAATAAGAAATAATTATAACACAGCACTGGTGAGATGCTCAGTCATGGTCTTGATCCCTGACCAAAGTCTCTGTCTCTGTCTCTGTCTGTCTGTCTGTCTGTCTCTCTCTCTCTCTCTCTCTTCATTATACAGTTATCCCTTCCACATTGCTGGGGGATGGGGGCACGGCACCCCCAGGACCTGGAAAATTCATGTGAAAGTTTTTGGTTATCCCTTTATATCAGGGATGAAATCTGAATTTTTTCTTTTTCTTCTGTGGGTTGCTTATAGTATTAAAAGATATGTCAGTATTACACAATATTATAGCTGATTGCTCACCAGTCCAGGTCTTGTAGATGGGGGCTCAAATTTTTTCCACTTGCAACCCCTTTTTGAATTTTGACAGCATTCCTTGGTGTTGCCTGGCTTCAGGGCATGCTCAGTGCAAAGTGTACATGCTGTATGTTCAGAACCAAGGCTGCAACGAAGGTGTGTGATGCAACTTGGGCAAGAGCTGCCAGAAACACCTTAGATTCATTATGCATTTGATTTTTTATTAATTTTTGGTTGGTGTGCTTTCAGAAACCTTTTACTATTGGTGATTTATGGGGTCTTTACTCACAGTTTAAGAAGTCCTGTAAATGTAGATAACTCTCTGGTTCAAGGAGCATGGGATAACCTTTTGCTAAGAGATTGCTTAGGTCATTTCCTAAGATGGCCACAGATCATGCAGCTTGCAAATACTTATACTGTCCTTCCATGTAGAGCTGGAGTAGCTTTGATTACTCCCTTGCTGGATAGTTTCCAATATAGTCTAGGAACGGAAGGGAAATATTGTTCAAAATACAGAAATGTGAAATCTGTTGCTTTATCTAGCTCTGAGCCCTCACTTCATAATGGATTTTTCCCTTTCAGATCACTTTTTAGTGTATTCATAAATTTTGAGACTCTGCTTGCTATGATTATGTGGTTTATTGTACATGGAATAAAGTTAAAAGGACACTAGACCATATACTTCTGTATGGAGACAATTGCCTCTAGGTACCTTTCTTTCTCTGGCTCTTCTCTCATTTTTCTCCTGGACCTTCAGGTATAGGCCAAATTACCATAAATTGAACCAAAATTTAAAAAAAATTTGACATATTGTGTTTTTATATCAACTATGTTTCTTCTAGTATCTTTCTCTCCTTCTCATTGTTATGTGAGCCATACTATATAACAAAAGAATATCAAGCTCTATTACCCTTCCCTCAAAAACATTAACCACTCTGGTTATATCACTCTTCTGTTAAAAATGACGTAAGAGTGCATATGGGAAAATTCAGACACTAATGCACTGCTGGTGAAGTTGTATGCTGATTCAGTCATTCTGGAGAGCAAATTGGAGTTGTGCCCAAAGAGTTGTAAAAGCATGCATACCCTTTCACAAAGCTGTACCACTGTCTGTATCCCAAAGCGATAAAAGAAAGGGAAAAGGACTGATATGTACAAAAGTGTCTATAGCAGCTCTTTTAACCGTGGCAAAAAATTGGAAATTGAGGGGATGCCTATCAATTGGGGAATGGTTGAACATATTCTTGTATATGATTGTCATAAAATACTGTTGTGCTATAAGAAATGATATCCATACACAAAATCATCAAATGGAGAAGTTTTGAATACTGTGGATATGTTCATTTACCTTGGTAGTGTACTTTCCAGGGATGTACACATTAATAACAAGGTTGATACACTCATTGCTAGCGCTAACTTAGTGTTTGGGAGGCTCTGAAGGAAAGTATGGGAGAGAAGAGATATTAGATTTACTACCAGACTGAAGGTCTTCCGAGCTGTTGTGCTGACCTCATTGTTATATGCCTGTGAAACCTGAAGACTATACTAGTCCGGTGCCAGGAAACTGAATTGGTTCCATTTGAATTGTCTTAGGAAGATTCTGAAGATCACCTAGCAGGATAAGGTACCAGACACTGAGGTCCTTTCTAGAGCTAAACTGCCAAGCATTCAAACTATGCTTCAGAGAGAGCAACTTGGATGGGCTGACCACATTGTTTGAATGCAAAATGTATGCTTGCCAAAAGGACTATTTTATGGAGAACAGGGCAAGCGTTCACATGGTGGTCAAAAGAAGTGATACAAGGGCACTCTCAAGGTCTCTCTTAAGAACTTTGGAATTGATTGTGTGACATCAGAGACACTGGCACAGGACTTCTCAGCATGGTGTGCCCATATCAAAGAAGGTGCTGTGCTATATGAGCAAAGCAGAATTCAAACAGCTCAAAAGAAATGCAGAATGTGCAGATTTAGAGAATCCACACCAAATATTCACAGGGACTTTTTGTGCTGATCTGTGGTACGGCATTCCCAGCTCATATTGGTCTGATCAGTCACAGTCAGATGCACTGAAACTTGATTCTTACATAGTGATGTCATTTTGGTCCTCTTCCAGTATGAGAGACAGCGACCAACCATCGGCCTGTTACCTCTAGACCACCCCAGGCTACTTCTCACCCTTAATCCCATCTAGACTCCTTCTCTATTACCTCCCATCACCCCAGGCCTTGATCCCATCCAAATCTTCCTATAATTTTTTCCCCTGTAAAACTGTTAGTCTTGGCCCCATTAAGTTTGTACAGATTCTTAAAATCCTGCCCGCTTCTATTGGTGATACAATAAACCTTGTCTGGGACAGAAAGAAGTCTTGAGCAGCTGAATTCTTTCAAAACAGATCTGTGCCTTTTGCCCTGTCAGTTCGGGGTTCCCAAGACTCCTAGACCACAGCATCTCCAGACAGAGAACTGATAGAGATAGAAATGCAGATGGAAGCATACCTTTTCTTTGCTTTATTTTTCTTGAGAGTTTTTTTGGTCTATATTTTCTTTAACAACATGACCAACATGGAAATACATTTTGTGTGATTGCACATGTATAACTTTTATCAAATTGCTTAATGTGAAATGTTAAAAATGGTTTTTACATGTAATTGGGGTAAAAATAAAATATTAAATGATTAAAAAAGGAGAAAAAACAAAGAAAAACCTTCAATGACTTCCTTGTAGCTACCAAGCAAAGTTAAAACTCCTGATTCTGGTCTTTTCATACCTTTTGCCACTCTGTCTTTCCAGAATTCTCTCATATAACTCCCTTTCACACATTTTATGATCCAGCCAAACTGAATTTCCTTTCCATCCTCTGAACATGCCTTAGGTACACTTTTCTCCTTTTGTATCTTTCTTCCAGGAGTTTTCCCTCCATTCATCTGTTGATTTCTTACCCATCTTTAACTCCATCTCAAATGCCATCTGCTTCAAGAAGTCTTTTTTGGTCCTCTTGAAACTCACATAATACTTTGTTTCCCATCTCTCTAATGCACTTATTATGAATGTACTGGTCTCTTAATGTAGCATATGGGGTATCCCATGAAACATGGGCCCTTAGAAAAACCTGCCCCAGGATTAAGACTCTTAGTGAGACACAGTGCCAACTTAAAAGTATACCTCTCAAGCCCCTACCAATGTATTTCCTTATACCAACCAGTTAGGAGACATGTTGGTTCAAAGCAAAAAACATTTTATCAAACAATATAGCAAATAAAATGACAAAAAGAACCCCTCTCTCCAACCATAGGTGGAATATATAATCTTACAGGTTGTCATTCTACCAGTGAGGTTTAAGGTCTGGGGAACATGCATGAATGGACATTTGCCAGGATCGTTTAGTTTTAAAAATGTTTATGTTTATTTTATTATTGTTACATTTGAGTTCCAAGCTGTTTCCCTCCCTCCCAACCCTGCACTAGAGGAGGCCAAAATTTGACACAGAGATACATATGTGAAACTAAACATTATATAGTTCCATATAACAGTTCTTTCTCTAGAGGTGGAGAACATCTTTCTTCATAGGTCCTTTGTAGTTGGTTTGAATATTCATATAACTCAGAACAACTTAGTCATTCACATTTGCTCTCCAACAACATTGCTATTACTATATACAATGTTCTTTGGTTCTGCTTGTTTTCTTCTGCATTATTTCCCGTAAGTCTTTCCATGTTTTCCTAAAATCAACCTGCTCATCATTTCTTACAGCACAGTAGCACTCCAATGAGGAACCTCTGTGACCAGGAAACACACATAGAGGGCAAATGGGCAGGGATATATATATATATATATATATATATATATATATATATATATATATATATATATATATATATGGTCAGGGAGGCTCACACTTCCAAGGCAGTAGTAGCTGTTGATGTCATCGTACATCTCCATGGAACCACTCCATCTCTACTTAGGCTTGTGATCACCAAGTTTCTTTCTGCTACCACCTACTGGGCTTTTTGCTCACATCTTACTGCTATGCATTGCTTCAGTGGTGTCCAACTCATGAACCCATGGACTTGTCCATGGTGTTTTCTTGGCAAAGATACTGGTTTGGCCTGCCACTTTTCTTTCAGTAGCATGTTCCCATTTTATAGATGGGGAGCTGAGGCAAATAGGAATTTACGTGACTTGCCCAAGGTCACATAGCTAGTAAGTGTTTGAGGTCGGATTTGAACTTGAACCTTTCTGACTCTAGACTTGGTGCTCTATCTACTGCACCATTTAGCTGCCCCCTCTTCTACTGAGATGATTTGTCTGGAAAAAGTTTGCCTAATGCTCTTATAGCATATCCCTTTAACCCATGCCACCCAGCTAGGATAATCAATGAAAAATCCCCAGGCTAAAATTTTAAAATTGCCCATTCCTTTGATTGCCTTTTTCTGGTGCTGATTTAAGGACCTAAGTGCCAGATGACTATCTGACTTCAAGTTGATCTTCCTTGAAGGTTCAGATATATCCCTGTTTGTGAGCCAGTATCAGTATAAACTAAAGGCTTACCTAAACAGGAGCTCCATTGAGGCTATGACAGAGAAATTCATTTTTAGTTCCAAGATCCTTTGGAAGATGAAATTGTTCAATTGTGTCCTATACTTTGTGACCCCACTTGGGTTTCCTTGGCAAAGATACTGGAGTGGTTTATCATTTCCTTTTCCAGCTCATTTTTACAGATGAGGAAACTGAAGCAAACAGGGCTTAGTGACTTGCCCAGGTCACACAACTAGTAAGTGTTAGAGGCTGCATTTGAACTCATAAAGGTGAGTCTTCCTGACTTTCAAGCCTGGTGTTCTATCTACTGTGCCACTTAGCTGCCCCAAGATGAAATTAGGGTAAGGAAATAAGGCCAAGTGGAATACATAGGCCACATTCTTGTCTTTATTATTGCATGCAAAATGCCCTGCCTCCCACTGAGATGAGGTCTCTACATTATTTACCTGTGGCTGTATCCCTTCTTCCTGTTAGACTTTAAGCTTTCAGAATGCAAAGGCTGCTCCTTATCTAAACGCTCTATCTCCTTCTCTGTGGTCTGCACACAGGGCAATGGTTATTATAGTGAATTATTTTTCCCCCACCCAAACTTATAGATTTATTTGACTTCAGTTTTCAATATTCACTTCCCTAAGTTCCAAATTTATTCCCCTCCCTTCCCAAGACAGAATACAGTCTTGTAAGGACTGCAGACATACATTCCTCTTTTTAAAAAGAAAAAATAATTTGTTTTCAGTTTTTAACAATCACTTCCATATGTCTTAAATTTTTTCCCCCTTCCTCCCCAAGATGGCATGTAGTCTTATATGGGTTCTACACATACATTTCTATTAAACACATTTTCACCTTAGTCATGTTGTATAGAAGAATTAAATTGAATGGAAGAAACCGTAAAACAAAATGAAACACAACACAAGAGAAAATGGTCTGCTTCATTCTGCAATCTAATTCCATAGTTCTTTCTCTGGATGTGGAAGGTATTTTGCCCCAAGAGTCCTTGGGGAATTTTTTAGGTCCTTGCATTGCTATGAAGGACAAAGTCTACCAGAAAAATTCCTCCCATGCTGTGTTTGTTGCTGTGTACAATGTTCTCCTGGTTCTGCTCCTTTCATTCAGGGGGCAGGTAGATGGTGCAGTGGATAGAGCATCAGTGCAGGAGTCAGGAGGACCTGAGTTCAAACCTCACCTTAGACACTTGATACTCACTGTGTGACCTTGGGCAAGTCACTTAACCCCAATTGCCTCATTATGGGTCATCTCCAGTCATCCTGATGAATGTCTGGTCACTAGAGTCAGATGATTCTGGAGGAGAAGCGAGGCTGGTGACCTGCACAGCCCTCCCTCACTCAAAACAAAGTCAAGTGCAAGTCATGTCCTTATTTCTGTGATGGCATGGTCTTCTTCAGCAACAAAAGACAAATGCATACTCCTTTCATTCAGCATCATTTTATATTAAAGTCCTTCTAGGCTTATCTGAAGTCTTCCTGTTCATCATTTCTTATAGCACAGTAATATTCCATTAGATTCATATACCACAACTTGTTCAGCCATTCCCCAATTGATGGGTATACCCTCAATTTCCAATTCTTGGCCACCACGAAGAGAGCTGCTGTAAATATTTTTGTACATGTAGAACCCTTTCCCATTTTTATGATCTCTTTGGGATACAATCCTAGAAGTGATATTGCTGGGTCAAAGGGTATATACATTTTTGTAGCCCTTTGGGCATAGTTCCAAATTGCTCTCCAGAATGGTTGGATCAGTTCACAGCTCCACAAACAATGAATGTGTTCCAAGTCTCCCACATCTTCTCCAACATTTATGATTTTCCTGTTTTGTCACATTAACCAGTCTGATAGATGTGATGTGGTACCTCAGAATTGTGTTGATTTGTATCTCTCTAATCAATAGAGATTTTTTTCATATGACTATACATAGCTTTAATTTCTTCCTCTGAAAACTGCCTGTTCATATCCTTCAACAATTTATCAATTGGGGATTGACTTGTCTTCTTGTAAATTTGACTCAGTCCTCTCTATATTTTAGAAATGAGGCCTTTATCAGAGACACTAGTTGTAAAAATTCTTTCCCAGTTTTCTGCTTCCCTCCTAATCTTGGTTGCATTAGCTTGGTTGCAAAAACTTTTCAATTTAATGTAATCAAAGTTATTCATTTTGCATTTCATAATCTCTTATTTGCTCATAAATTTCTCCAGTCTCCATAAATCTGACAAATAATCTATTCCTTGCTCCTCTAATTTGTTTATAGTATCAGCCTTTATATCTAAATTACATATTCATTTGAACTTTATTTTGGTATACACTATCAGGTATTGGTCTATGCTCAGTTTCTGCCATACTATTTTCCAGTTTTCCCAGCAGTTTTTGTCAAACAGTGAGTTCTTATCCTTGAAGCTGGGGTCCTTGGGTTTATCAAACAGTAGACTGCTATAATCATTGATTACTGTGTCTTGTGTATCTAACCTACTCCACTGATCTACCCCTTTTATATCTTAACCAGCAACAAGTGATTTTGATGATTGCTGCTTTATAATACAATTTGAGATCTGGTATGGCTAGACCACCTTCCCTAGTATTTCTTTTTATTAATTCCCCTGATATTCTGCACCTTTTGTTCTTCCAGATGAATTTCGATATTATGTTTTTTAGCTCTGAAAAATAATTTTCTGGTAATTTCATTGGTATGGCATTGAAAAAGGTAAATTAATTTAGGTAGAGTTGTCATTTTTATTACATGAACTTGGCCTATCTACAAGAAACTGATGTTTATCCAATTACTTAGATCTGACTTTATTTGTGAGAAAAGTATTTTGTAATTGTGTTCATATAGTCCTTGGGTTTGTTTGGCAGGTAGACTCCCAAATATTTTATATTGTCTACAATAACTTTAAATGGAATTTCTCTTTCTATCTCTTGCTGTTGGGCTTTATTAGTAATATATAGAAATGCAGATGATTTATGTGGGTTTATTTTGTATCATGTTACTTTGCCAAAGTTGTTTACTATTTCAAGTAGTTTCTTACTTGATTCTCTGGGATTCTTTCAGTATATCATAATATCATCTGCGAAGAGTGATAACTTAGTTTCTTTTTTGCCTATTCTAATTCCTTCAATTTCTTTTTCTTCTCATTGCCAAAGCTAATATTTCTAGTACCACACTGAATGACACTGGTGATGATGTACATCCTTATTTCACACCGATCTCATTGGAAATGCATCTAGCTTGTCTCCCTTACATATAATACTTGCTGATGATTTTAGGTAGATACTATGTATTATTTTAAGGAAGACTCCATTTATTCCTATGTTCTCCAATGTTTTCAATAGGAATGGGTGTTGTATTTTGTCAAAAACTTTTTCTGCATCTATTGAGATAATCATATGATTTCTGTTAGTTTTGTTGTTGATATGATCAATTATGTTGATAGCTTTCCTAATATTGAACCCATCCTGCATTCCTGGTATAAATCCTACCTGATCAAAATGTATTATTCTCATGATAAGTTTCTGTACTCTTTTGACTAATATTTTATTTAAAATTTTTGCCTCTATATTCATTAGGGAAATTGGTCTATACTTTTCTTAATCTGTTTTGGCTCTTGTGAATTTTTCTTTTACTTCCATGAGGGTCATTCCTGAGTCCCAGCAATTATCTTAGTCAAGTAGATTGTACTTCAGGACAGAGACCTGTGTTTTTTATTTGCTTTGTAGGACAGAGATGTGGATCTGTGCTTTCAGTGCAGTAGAGAACTCCCAGTTGAGAAACTCCTTATTCCAAAAAGTTAGGCACCTTCTCTGTAATTTATATAAACTTGTAAAATGCTGCCTAAAAAATTGAGAGGGTCAGTTGGGGGTGCCATAGTACATAGAGTGCTGGGCCCAGTGTCAGGAAGACTCATCTTCCCAAGTTCAAATCCAGCTTCAGACACTTTCTAACTGTGTGACCCTGGGCAAGTCACTTGACCCTGTTTGTCTCAGTTTCCTCATAAAAATGAGCTGAAAAAGGAAATGGGAAACCACTCCAGTATCTTTGCCCAGAAAACCCCAAATAAAGTCATGAGGAGTCAGACATGACTGAAACAACTGAAAAACAACAGAGAATTGAGAAGTCAAGTGACTTGCATAGGGTAACACAGTCATTATGTGTCAGAGACAGACCTTGAACTTAGGTCTTCCTGGTTTATGGGTCACCTGTGCCAAGCTGATTTCCTTTGTAGAAGGAAGGATAAAATAAGGGTCAGTGATCTTTCTGAAATGGCATGCCATATTGATAGAGAACACCTTCTCTCTCCACTGTAGGAATCAAGGATCTGAGGATTGCTGGCAAGGGAGAATGTTTCTAAACTATCATCCTTGCTAGAATTTCTCAGGAAATTTTTGTAAAAGCTAATCGATGTTAATTGGTTCATTGATATTGAGGAGAGATCAATGACCAATGATATTGGGGCAAGTCATTGGTTATTGAGATATCAACTAACATTAGGGAGATGTTAATTGGCTAACTATATTCAGGGGAATATACCAGATAAGCTGAGAAGGATCGTATTAACTCCTTCCCAACCTCTCCCGTTAGCCCTAGGACCCTGGGGAAAGAGTTGGCTAGAAAAACTCTGGCGGTTATTAAAGAAGACCCAGAGTTGATGTGCTTCCAATTCTATTAGGTTTGAAGTTTCTAGAAAGCAGGATCACTCCCAGTTTGATCTTATATTTTCAGGGTACATACCTAATAAATATTTACTGAGTTTTAATATTTCAAATTTTAGACTAGAACAAAGAGAGATCCTGGGTCTCTGCAACAGACTAAGTCAGGGTTGGGGAACCTGAAGCCTTGAGGCCACATATGGCCCTCTAGGCCCTCAGGTGTGGCCCTCTGGCCTTGAGGCTGCATATTTCCCAGTGCTGGACTAAGTACTTGTCTAGAGCCAAGAGGCTGAGGCACATTGGATTCACAGGACCGTAGAATCATGAATTGAGAGCTGGAAGAAAGAGACCTTAGAAACCATAAAATCCAGGCCTCTCATTTTACAGAGGAGGAAACTGAGGCACAGATGTGTAGGGGGAAAGATCTTATAGCTTATTAGCTGAATTTAGGCCTTTCTGATCCCAAGTGCCCCTTATTTATTATCCTGATTCAGATAAATCCCAAACTTACTGGTTTCCTTCCCTTCCCTTCCTATCTTCAAAAGATAATTATCAATTTTGTGTGCCTGTTTTCTTGACGTTTCGCTAGTGAATCCTCTTCTGCCTCCCTTGTTCTATGCATAAAGGGACTAACAGTCTTACTTTAACTATTAGATGCAAAAGTGCAATGTCAGTCTGTCTCAGGCTTCAGAGCTGTAGAAACTCAGAAGTGATTGGGCTCTTAGACAGCACTTAGTCCAACCCTTCTTCCTAGGTATGAATCCCTCTTATTGGATCCTAACACAGGGTCATCCTTCCTCGGCTTGGATACTTCCAGAGATGGGATTCTCATTACGTCAGGATGCAGTTTTATGAAGTTCTAATTGCTACAAACTTTTTCTTCCTATTGAGCAAAATCCTAACTCTCTGTCACATACACCCACAGGTTTTTCCAAAATTCAATTCAATTCAATGTGACGAACATGTATTACTGTGTGCAGAGCATTGAGCTAGGTGTTGGTGGGAGTACAAAGTTTGAATAAGACATGGTCTCTGGCCTCACTGAATGTACAGTCTAGGGGAAAGGGATATGACACATACTCAAGTCACAAAAATATACAATACATGATAAATACATTAGAGAGTTATAAAACAGAGTGCTGAGGTCCAAGGAGAAAGGGATCAAGGAATGGTTCCTTACCAACTGGAGGGATCAGAAGAAGCTTCCAGCAGTAGGGGAGTGGTGCTGCATTTGGGCTTTAAGGGACAAATAGGGATTCTGTGGGTAGAGGCAATGTCACTTATTCTGTACCTCAGTTTCCTCATTTATAAGATAAGGAGTTTGGACTTAATGGCCTCTAAGGTTCCTTCTACCTTTAAACTTGTGATCTTCCTTTGTTATCTTCTTACTGGTTTTTCTATTATTCAGAGTCTGTGTGTGTGTGTGTGTGTGCGTGTACAACTTTTTTTTTTAAGGAGGCAATCAGGGTTAAGTGACTTGCCTGGGGCCAAGTATCTGAGTCTGGATTTGAACTCAGATCCTCCTGACTCCAGGGCTGGTGCTCCAGTCACTGCCCCATGTAGACAACTTTTTCAAAAAGTTTATCTGAAAGGAGGAGGAGAGAGAAGGAATGGTAGCTGCGTGGTAAAAGGTCAAAAGGAGGCTTTTTTAGGAGGAGCCAGGGCACATTTATTGAAGGTAGTTGAGAAAGAAGGGCTGACTGCTTGTGCAAGAGATTGGAACATGTGAAAAAAATGAGAGACGATGAAGTCAAGAGCAGGGACCAGGAGAGTGACCTTTGCAGTGAGGAGTAGGAGTAGATTTTTCTGACACAAGAGGCAAGGATGAATGATGGAGGGTGATGATACTGAGATAGAAATTATTTTTATTTTTTGTAATTCTATAATCGACAAACACTGAGAAGTTTTGAAGGGGCAGAAGAGGGGAGTGGAGGTAGCTCAGAACACATGGCATCTTTTCAGTGATATGAGTGTGTGTATTTGTGCGGATGAGACTGGGAGGTCAAGAAAGGCCCGAGGAGAAAGGACAGGATCTGAACACCTGCCATGGAGAATGAATTGTAAAGGGTAGATAACAAGGCGGTACGAACAACTCAGACAGGATTGTACGATATAAATGTGTAACCGCTGAGGATCTTGTACATTGTGGTGGTGTAAAACGTCTTTTGCTATTGTTTAGTCATGTCCGACTTTTCGTGAGCCTGTGGACCACAGCATGTCAATACTGTCCATGGTGTTTTCTTGGCAAAGGCACTTGAGGGGTTTACCATTTCCTTCACCAATGGATTAAGGCAAACAGATGTGACTTACCCAGGGTCACTCAGCTAGTAAGTGTTGAATATCTGAGGTTGGATTTGAACTGAGGTCCTTCTGACTCCAAAGTGCTCTACCTACTGCACCACCTACCTGCCCCCAGTATTATTTGTTAGAAGGGTAAGTGAGTGTGTGTGTCCACTTGCACCTGCATGTATGCATGCCCATGGCAGTATCTGTGCACAATTATGTGTGTGTGTGTGTCTGTGTGTGACTAAGTGTGTATGCATCAGAGATGTGAGTGGGGAATCATACAAGTACCATTCATTACAGAGGTACATCCTACACTCCTTCTATTTTTATCTCCAGTTCAGAACCAGTTATCTTTTAGGCTTGTCCCTTAGGCTCTCTCAGTTAGCTTGCACCTAGTTCCGTGCATTCTCCCCTTCTAACTCTCTGCTTTGAGCCCCTTGGTCATTGGATAAGACATAAAGGGACTCACAGTCAACCTTAAGGAACTGATGCCCTCTCTGAGGACAGGAATGCCCAGCAGTTACCTTCTCCTTTCTTCTCCTACCTGACTTCCCTTCTTCATTCTCCTTCCCTTTGTCCCTTTTCCCTCTTTCCTTTTCTTCCTTTGCCCTCACCTCCCCTTTCTCCCAGTTCTGAATATTAAGATTTTTCATCCTGCCCCCCTTTCCTATTCTCTTTCCTTCCCTCTATTACTCTCTTCCCCCTCTCCTAAATCAAAATCAAGATTTTCTCCTATGCCCTCACCGTTCCTCCCTAGCCCTCCTGGCCCCTTCCCTTCCCCCTTTCTTTGTGTCTCCTCTCTCCTCTTCTCTCTTCCAATTCTACATCTGAAGATATTCTCCCTCCTCTCTCTCTCTCTCTCTCTCTCTCTCTCTCTCTCTCTCTCTCTCTCTCTCCCCCTCCCCCTCCTTCCCCTGTCTCAGGTTTCCCCCGTTTTCTCATTTGCATCCCAAGACTCTATCATCGATTCTTCTACATTTGGAGGATGCCATCAGAGGAAGGCAGTGCCTCTCCCAATCCCCCCGCAGCAGAACAGGTGAGCCAGGCCCCAGGCACGACTCTGAGGGGGAGGAGGCTCAGCTGGGAAACAGCCTTGAAATAGACCCCTTTCCTTCTCTACTCCCCTCCCCCTAGCCCACTCCCCCACTGCTTCCTCCTCCTGAAATCTGTTCAGGTGGAAAACAAACCTTTCCATCTGGACGCCTCTCTGTCAGGAGAGAGCCAGGCTCCTTCCTTTGTGGCTTGTACCAGGAACCAGGGAGTGCCTCCAGATTCCTTGTCTCAGCATCCCTCTAACGCTTTCTTTCATTTCTAGGTGGTAGGGCTGACCCCTGGCAGTGATCTGACTGGCCCTGGCTGTTGGAGGCCTTGGCATGGATGCAATGAGTAGACTTGGCCACTGGAAGGAGCTGGTGATCTGTCCTTGGCATCCTTGGCCAACTCTCCAGACCGGCTCCTTTTATTTTTTATATATTTTTTTTTCCTTTTCCAGCCTCTCTCCTTTGGGACTCAGGGCTACCCAGGGCGACCCAATTGAAGGCCAGAAAGTTGAGTCTGTTTGTGGTGACTTCATTCCACTCTTTTCCCATCTCTAACTGTACTCCAAAGTCAGCCTACATGGAGCTAGGTCTGGAAGTGCCCTAGAACTACTGACTTGGGATCGCTTAGACTCTCTTAATGTCACCTCAAGTATCCCCCGGCCACTAGGCCAGATCATGTGCCACACTGATTCCCTTGTGGCCAAACAAGAGAGGTTATGGAGTGACGTATGCGTTCCTGACTGGTGTCCTTTTCAAACTTGATATCTTCCACTACTCTTTTTTGGGGTTCTTTTTCCTCTTGTAGGCCCCTCCACTCCTCTCAGGTAACCATTCTGTCTCCCCATTTTCTCAGCTAGCTATTGAAAAGATCTGATAAATAAGGAATTCAGGCTAAGTTAGTGGGTGGAATTTTAAGGTTTTTCCTTGTATCTGTTAATGGGGGAGACTTCAAGATCCAAAGGAATGGCTACATAAAGGTAAAATTGCAGACACAGTGAAGGGCAGTGTGAGAGATATTTTGGGGAAGGTTAGGAGGGGGAAGGAAAGTAGAGGGAGGGGTGTTCTATCACACTGGTGGTCTACTTTCCAAGGACAGCTCTGGGTAGGTATCTTCACAAAATGAGATCCCATAGCCTCCCTGGGCCACGTAGATCTTTCAGGAAGGTTTTTCTTCTAAACTAAAACCCTCTTAATGCTTTATCCTAGAGACAAAGTCTACTGGAGACTCAGTTCCCCTTGCCTTGGCCTTCGCTTTCCTGGGCTTTGCTCAAGGTTCCTATTTTCAGACCTCAGGTTGATAACTCTCCACCCAGAAGCTGTGGAGCCCACACCTGGCTGTTCAATTGAATGCAATTGAAATGTATTAAGCACCTGCAATAAGCAAAATGCTAGATGATAATAGCTAATGCTTACATAGCACTTTAGGGTTGGTAACATGCTTTTCTTAGGGAATCCCATTTGATTCCCACAATAGGCCGGTAATTACTGGTACCAGGGTAGTATCATCTCTCATTTTACAGAAGAAGAAACAGAAGATAACCTATGAATGAATGGGAACTGGATTCACATCCTTGGAATCCAAATCTAGGGTTTTTTAGGGTCAAATCTAGGTTCTTAGCCTTAGATTCTATGTCCTACCCTAACCCCACCATCTGTTGAAATTTGAAAAAGAGTTCCAGTGAATAACCCTGAGGAAATAATGATGTCCACTCCCTCTTTCCCCAGTGTTCTGAGATAGTAATCATAAACATAATAGCAATAACATATATATGCATTATATATTATATAATAACATATATAGTATATATATACACACACACATATACACACACACAGAGTACTGTCAAGTCCTGAAATAAATCCAAACCATGAGCTGAGAAAGAAAACATCTTTAATTGAGATAACAGGGTGGCAAACCTGCCACCCTGGGTGATGTCCAGTGGATTTTCCAACCAAAGAGATCCAGGAAAAAGTTTTTATAATTCTAGGAGAGAGGGGAGGTGATAGATGAGGTAGCAAGATCTAGTCATGAGACCCCAGAGGCCCTTGGCAACCTGGGCAAGGAAAACCACTTCATTCTGACTGTTTTGCCCTTCATGTCATGAATCCCAGTGGAAGGAGACAAAGACACTAGAAGCTGAGATCCAGCTGGAAATAGGGTCCCCATAAGGCAACATCCTTGGTGAAGTAGGGGATGGGGGTGGATGTCGGGGGGACACCTAGGGCGTGGTTCTGCTCAATCTAATCAAGAGTAAATATCTTATGAGTAGGAATTAAGGATGTTACTGAAATTCTGACATTACAAGAGTCATTTAAGGGAATGGCAGTCCATAGTACATTTGGCATTAACTGTTCCTATCATTATATTAAAAATGATATTAACAATTTCCTGTCGGTACTTTATGGTTTGCAGACCACATTACAAATATTATCTCATTTGACACTCATACCAAGCCTGGGGGATAGGTACTATGATTATCTCCATTTTATAGATGCGGAAAGTGGAGCAGGCTGAGGTTAAGTGACTAGCCTATGGTTACACAATTAGCAAATGTCTGAGGCAGGATTTGAATTCAGGTCTTTCTTATTTCAAGACCAGCACTAGTATCTCCTGTAACATCCATCATAATTGCCTAGGGCAGACACCAGATTCCTCCACAGGAGTCTTGTGTTTCCAGTTCTTCTTGGTGGCTACCCATGTCCATTTCTGCCACTCTTTCTGGTTCTAATTCTCCATCATGTGACTGGAAAGTCTTTGGAGAGGTCTGTCCAAGTCCTAAACCTTTCCCCATGCGCCTGCAACAAGACCTGAAGTTTCCATCCTTAGGAACACTTCTTTAGGGTTAGTCATGGAAGATCACTGTCAAAAAATACATGTGTCAGCTGTGGTGGGGCCTCAGTTTTCTCCAGAAGATGAGACCAGATGAGGAACTAAGGCAAAAAGGGTTAGGTAACTTGCCCAGAGTCGCATAGCAGTAAGTGTCTGAGGCTGAATTTGAACTCAGGTCTTCCTCGATCTCAGGTGTTCTATCCACCAAGCCACCTAGTTGCCCCTGACAGTCTAGAATTCTTCAGTGATTCTAAGATGAGCTCTCCATTGCTTGCCTCCTTCTTGCTCCTATCAGGTTTATAGAATCATAGCTATTGAGCTGTCTAGGACCTCATAAGCCATGGAATCCAATCCTTTGATTTTACAGGCGGTGAAACTGAGGCAAGGGAGGTCAAAGTGACTATCTCTGTGTCACACAGTCAACAGCTAAGTATCTGGGGCAGGATCTGAACCTAGGTCTTCCGGACTCCAAGTCTAGGGCTTTCTCCATTTCCTTCTCTGCTCAGAGAAGGAGGTAGAAGGGACACTTGGATTGTGCTGTCTGATTCATACTCCTCTCTGTAGGTTCTTTTCTCTGTCTGCAACCAGGCACCATTACTCCAGTTGCATTAACTGCTTATTAGGCATCTCTGTGGGGGAAGATTCCTATCAGGGTTATTCAACCTTATTGGCTCCTTGCTATTAATCAAGTTTCTAGACCTCAAATTTTCAACCTGCTCCTGTTTCCAACAGGCAGGAAGTCCCCAGAATAAACGGCAGGAAGGAACCTGGGTAGCTGTGTCCTTAGCTGCCCCCTCCCACCTCACCTCCTAATTCTCAGCCCCAACCTTCCACTTTCAAGATTTAGCTCTGACTTCTAATGCTGGGCTTCTAGCGTTGACTTTTAGCCCCTACTCCTTCCTCCTTCCCCAAGCCCTCAGCCTCTCGAACTTCTAATCTGGGCCTCCAGCCCCTAGTTCCTCTTGCTTGTCACAATTTCTAGCCTTCCTCTAGCCCCCCCAGTACCCCTAGCCTTGACCCTCTAGATTCTAGCTCCCTACTCCTTGTCCCAATCTCTATCTAGCTCCCACTTTCCTAGATATGACTGCCACACTCTAATCTCCTTTTGACCCTATTTTCTGTCCTCAAGCTCTGATCTTCATCTTCTCATAGCCCTGATAGCTAGCCCCCCAGTCCTAATCCTGACCTTTAAGCTCCAGATCCTAACCCTATCTAACCTCTGGCCCTCAGTATCCCAGCCTGTTCTTTAGCTCTCAGTCATCAGCTGATACCTAATTCCAGTCCCTTTGCCTCATCTCATCGCTAGTTCTCACCTCTTAGTCCCATTGGTCATATGTGTAGCTTCTGAATGATCAGTTCCTGACCTACTCCCATCCATGTACGTAGGGTTATATTCTGGGACTTTTTCCAACCTCTAACAGACAAATTTCATTAAGATTTAGCTTGATATTTTAGTGTTACTCAGACATTATTTGTGTTTTTAATTTGTGAATATGACCTTCCTGTCTCCTCAGTCAAGAGCAGGGGAGGCGAACTTCTTTAAAGTCACTAAGTCTGTATTCATTGTCTGCTGTGAACATCCCTCTCCTTGGGCAATAAAAGGCCTGTATAGACCCTACCCTCCGGGAACTTACTAACTAGTTGGGGCAAAACAAACAAACAGAAGGCCTATGTAGACTCTTGTATCTTGTTCATTTTTTTCAGTCATTTCTGACTCTTCATGACCCCATTTGGGGTTTTCTTGGCAGAGATACTGGAGGAGTTTGCCATTAACTTTTCCAGCTCATTTTACAGATCAGGAAATTGAGCATAACAGAGTTAAGTGATTTGTCCAAGGTCACACAGCTACTCTCTAGGAACTTACTATCTAGTTGAAGAATGGGGTAGGGCAGGGAAATGAGATGCTTATGGGAACATGCTCCTCCACACCTCTGAGAGAAAAGGTCAATATATCTGTGTTATGTATTTGGACCACCTTAGACTCTAAACTGCTCACTCCCCAATATCTTGGGTGAGAAAGTGGAAATAGCACTACGGGATACACAGGCAGTTGTTTTAGAGTTTTGCAGAGGAAAAAAAAGAAAGAACATCTGTACCAGACCAAGGATACAGTGGAAGTCTATGCTGAAAACAATACAGTTTTGAAGGTGCTGAGGGATTGATTTTCAAGATATCTGAAAGAGAGTGAGATCCTGAATGATTCTGAAAAAAAGTCAAGGATGTTATTACTACCACAAAAAGGCTACTGAGAGGTCATCAATAGCTACTGACCCATATGCCTACTTTCTCATCTCTACAAAATCTTTATGAGAATGATCGACATGTCTATCAAGGTTATTACTGATGAAAATGGAGAGGCAGTAATGAAATTAGAGGCAGGCTAAGTGGATAGTGTCCTTAGACTTGGTGTCAATAATATCCGAATTAAATTTCCACCTATGGTTCTCCAAGAGAACTTGCCCATGAATTGGATTTGAGCAGGACAGAGCTGAGCAAAGATATCAATTACTAGCTCTGTGACCCTGGGCAAGTCACTTAACCTTGTTTGCCTCAGTTTCCTCATCTGTAAAATATGCTAGAGAAGGAAATGGCACATCACTCTGGTATCTTTGCCAAGGAATCCCAAAAGGGGTCACAAAGAGTCCGACATAGTTAAACAACAACATCTCTGACATCCTGCCATCATACCTCAATCCACTATCCCAAGCTGTTTCTCAAATGTCAATTATTATTAAAATGTGAGACGGGAACAGGCAGACTTTTAAAAAAATGGCATTTTGTAGCAGACCACATCTTTCTAGTCACAGACTGAGATAGGCAGAGAATACAAATCTCACTGTTTGTTGACTATAAAAAAGCATCTGATGCCAAAGAACAGCATGCTGCATTAAAGGCTCTCTTCTAACAAGGTACCTCCCATGCACATGTCAAGATCATGAGATTCCTTGACAGATGCAACAACAGAGATAACTCTGTTCGGCAATCATCTCTTAATATCAAGCAAGTCATAAAACAGGGAGATATGTTTTTCCAAAGGTATTTTCCATTGTTGTGGGAAGGATGTCCAGTGTTGTGGAGGCTTCCAGTTGGAAAAATTCCCTCTCCAAACTCTTCTGTCTGTAGAAGACATTGTTCTGATTATGTGAAGGTTCACAACACGATAGAGCCTCCTATCAAATGAGATTTACAAATACTCGAAAGAGTTAGCCCTAACAATCCATATAGGAAGACCCAAGAGGGTGAAGACTGACTATTGACCAGGCTGAATGGACAAACCTCTTGTGCTGGCTCTGTGGCTTCTGAGGTCCAATTCTCAAGAGTCTGTGATTCTCTCATTAGAATATGCTTTATAACTTAAACAGATAATGACCTAGGCCCCAAACTGAGCAGGTGGCAAAGAGGGAATTGGCTTATCTTTGGGAAACTATATAACACTTAAAAAAATTTTATCACATTTTTATTGGTAGATTTTGTTTTTACATCACATTCATTTCTGAACATATCCTTCTTTCTTCTCTACCAAGTGAGCTGTCCCCTTGAACCACAAATTTAAAAACAAAGAGAAAAAAACCATATAGTTTAGCAAAATTAACTAATGTATCACCTGTATCTGACAATGTAAATAATATTCCACACCCAAAGACATACACCATTATGATTGAGGGAAAGAAGGAGGTACATTTTCTTGGTTAATTATAATTATATAAACTTGGTTAATTACAATTATAAAGTGATTTCTTTCCATTTAAAGTGGTGTAGTCATTGTATGTATCCTTTTCCTAGTTCAGTTACACGAACTCAAGAAATGATGCTCTGTCTCAGTTTGCAAAGTGCTTTAAAATAATAATAATTGTAATATTTAACGTGCCTGGCACTATGCTAAAGTACTTTATAATTCTTATTTCATTGGATCCTCATGAGAACCCTGAGATATAGAGGCTGTTGCTTTTTTCCCACTTTATGGATGAAGAAACTGAGGCAAACAAGGATCAAATAACTTGCCCAGGGTCACTCAGCTAGTAAGTATATGAGGCCAGATTTGAACTCTTCCTGACTTCAGGTCTGGTGCTCTGTCCACTGTGCCACCCAGCTGCCCATTGTTTCTTATGGTTTAGTAATATTCCATCATAGTCATGTGTCACAATTTGTTTAGCCATTTCTCAGTGTATAGGCTTAGAGGTCGTCTAGTCCTTCATTAGTGATTCAGTCCATGTAGCACTTTGAATGAAAACAAAAATCCCTCAAATTCTTTTAATAACAATTTTCTTCTGGCAACAGTCAATATAGCTCTGAATTGTTATAACTTGTTAAGTGTTCTATTAATGTTTGGTTTGATGAATTAGAATGTGAACTTCCTAAAAGCAGGGACTGTTCTGATGCGTTATCCCCAGTGCCTGGTGCCTAATAATTGTGTAATAAATAAATGCTTGTTGATGGCCTGAGTTAGACTTTTTTCTCTCCAACTCTCCCCCATCTTCCTTTCCCTATTAGGAGGGAGTTCAAAAATGCATCTGAACCAACTCAACTTAATGAACTTCTAAGAGATATAGCTCACAAGGAAAGAGGGAAGTGAGGGTTTTTTTGAACTTCTTTGTTGACTATGTGATGGAGTAACCCTTCTGGAGAAAAGAGAGAGGGAACAGAAGACAGAGCAAAGTGGAGGAACTGGAAAAGGAGGTAGAAGAAAAGGAAGAGTGAAGAGGAGGAAGAGGAGAAGTTAGTGGCTAAGGAAGACGAAGAAGGTAGAGAAGGAGATGGTGGTTTGGAGAAGACATAGAGAAGAAGCGGTGGAGGAATGGGCGATAGAATGGGAGCAGAGGGAGGATTAGAATGAGGTGAGGTCAAGGGGTTTTGTAAAACAGAAAGTGACAATATAATAATGAAGCAATAGTAAATACAGTAAAATAACAAGGCAATAATAAAGTGGCAATATATAATGATGAGGCAAAGAATGAAGGAGATTCCAACCCCACTGGGATCACATTTCTCTTTCTGACCGAGGTATGCAGGATTGAGTAGAGAGAGAGAGGAGCTTGCCCTGAGCCCCGGGACCAACTTATTTCAAAGTCAAAGCCAGGGTCTATCCCCTTAGATTGGCTCCAGGATCTCTCCTTACTTTCCTAGGAATTTTCACAGTGTAGAGTTCTTGACTAGATTTCTGCCTGAATTTGGCTTCCCTTCCTTCCCCACTCCAAATCTTATTGCCTTTATTTACTCTTTCCCCCCTCAACCTCCATTCCCTTAGAGTCTGAAAGCTCTGCTCTGGGGGAGCCTCAGAGCCACCAATGGGTTTCTCCATGGAAGCTTCAGCCTAATCGATTGATGTTCCTGCATGATCACTGTCCCAGTCCCTGCTGTAGCCAGCCAGGCGCCCTTATGGTGGGATCAGGTTCCACTTTTTAATCTGATCAGCTGTCTGAGCTTGTTCATAGACCCATGGAAGAGGCAGCTCTGGGCAGGACTGGAGAATACTCTTGAAGTTTTCTCTAGCTTTCCAGGCAATTGAGATGCATAACAAGAGCTAATGGAATTTGAGACATCCTGGACCTTCCTCTTCTGAGCTATATGGCCTTGGACAAATCACCATCTTTCTGGGTCTCAATTTCCTCCTCTGTAAAATGAAGGCAATGATCCCTTTGCTGTTTTGAATCCATGTAACATTAAGAACTTTATAAAGATTGTAGGTGATCAGTAAATAAATCAACTTCCTAGCCTCCCAAATTCCCAAGCAAATATTTATCATGACTACTTTGTCCCTAGCACTGTGCTAGATACAGTGAATATAAAATATAATGGGAGAATCCTAGAATGACAGAGCTGGAATGGTCAGTTTCAATCCTGTCATTTCTCAGAGGAATAAACAGAGGCCCATAGCCTAGGAGTAACTTGCTCAAGGTCATATAGCTAGCTAATGTTGGAGACCATATAGCCATACTCCCAGTTAATCAATCTTTCCACCATACCACACTGCCTCGAATATATGACTCTTGACCTTAAACTATAGAGAGGGAAATCAGAAATAATGAAAATAGGTTATAGTTATTTAGAGATTTCTTGTTACAAAGCAATCTCAGATCCATTATTACATTTCATCCTTATAACAATCCTAGAATATTAAGTAGTATATGTATTTTTAGGGCAGCTAGGTGGCACAGTGGATAAAGGATCAGCCTTAGAGTCAGAAAGACCTCAGTTCAAATATGGCCTCAGATACTTACTAGCTGTGTGACCCTGGGCAAGTCACTTAACCCTATTTGCATCAGTTTCCTCATGTATAAAATAAGCTGGAGAAGGAAATGGCAAACCTCTCCAGTCTTTGCCAAGAAAACCCCAAATGGAGTTACAGAGAGTTGAACACAACTAAAATGACTCAATAGCAACAAATTTTTACCATTATCATTCCCATTTGAGAATGGATAAACTGGGTCACAGAGAGGTTAAAATACTTGCCCAAGGTAATGCAACGAGTACAGCTAGGGAGGAAACTTGAACCCAGATCTAATCTAACTAATGCTTATTAGGCACAAACACATACTGAGATTTGGGCGTGGAAAGGGGTGTCTAGATCTATGATCTGGGATCACAGAAGCAAAGGTCCAGAGCGAGAATATCAGAGGCTAGTTAGTCTACTTCAATCAACTAATCCATCAGAATTTGTTAAGAGCCTGAGTATGCCAGACACTGTGGCTAAGCTTGCTTTACATTTGAAATGTCTTGTCCCAAGTCCTATGGCCATAAGTATCAGAGGTAGAATCTGAATCCAGGTTCTCTGAACAGAGTTACTCTGGACTATCCCTAAGATCACACTGACTTCCCTTTCCTGGTGTTGAGAATTCCTAGTGAGGGAGACTTTTTCTACCAACATAGCTCAGTATACTTTGCACCTTAGTGTTAGAAAATTATCTGGGAGAACTCAGATGCTAAGTCCCTGCCCCAGGATCACAGAGCAGCTATGGTCAGAGGTGAGACTTCAAAGGAGGTGTTTCTGATTCCAAAGCCAGCTCTCTATCCACTGGGCCACACTTTCTCTCATGAAGTGATATACTAACTAAGGGCATCAGGTAGTGTATATTTGAGGAGTTCTGGGTGAGGAGTACATGAATGTGGGAGAGAGCTCTGTGAGGAGGGGCAGTCATGGAGTTAAGAGCTTCCTGGGAGAGGTGGGGCTTGAAAGATGGAGAGCAGTTGGCTAGGGGGTGGGTAGAAGGATAATAGGTGTAGGGAGATGAGACTGACCTAAACAAAGGCAATCTCTTTTGGGATTTGTCCTAGATTACCCCCAACAAACCTTAGGAAAGTTAGTCTGTTCCATACCCCTACCCTCAACCTTTCAGAAAATACCCCCTTGCCAGTTGAACTGTGTGCTCTTTCTTCTGCCTGTCAGTCACTAATCTCTTTCTGGAGTGCCGAGAGCTGTGCCACTCAGTACTGGGAGCCTGACTGGCATGGGAGGACTAGCGGGCAGGAGGGGCTTTTAAATGTTAATTATATTTTGACATCCGGAGCTTGTGACATCCATCCTAACGACATTTGGCCAGAGGCTGACAGCCCCCGGACATGTGAAGTGGAGAAGGATGATAAGTTGTTTTAAATTGCCTAGTGGCAAAGGAGGCAGGAAAATCCTGAGTCTTCAAGAAATGGGAGAAGAAAAGAGGAGGGAGAAAGAGAGGAGAAGGGAAAGGGAAAAAGAGGGGAGAAGGGGAGGAAGAGCCTGCTCCTTCCAGATGGCTAATGCGTCTGGGATAATGGAGGGACCACACAGGACAGAGGCTACAATCTGTGGGATGCTGGAGCCAGGAGAAATTTAAGTTGGAACAAACCTTGAAGATCACTGGATCTCTAAATCTAGAGACAGAGGAGTTCTCAAAGGTCAGTGAGTCAATCAATCAACACTTTTCCTAAGTACCTACTGTGTTCTAGGTGCCATGCTAAGGTGCTGAGAATACAAAAATAAAAATGAAACAGTCCTGGATTAAATATTTTCCATTAGCATTGAAAACCAGTTCGGAGACTGTTTTTGTACAGTTTTGGGTGAATTCCCAGAAGGGGGCCTCAGTGGCTTTTCTTAGAAATTAAACCTAGAGGGCATAAATTTAAGGCATTCATTCCCCTCAAGGGCTAAAAATTAAACCAGGTTTACAAAGGAATTGAGTTAATGACTAGATGATTGATCCATAAAGGGCTATAAGGGCCACTTTGGCTATGTGGGGCTATATTCTTGATTCTCCTCCATGATGTCATGAGAGCAGTAATAGGACACCCTAACCTTCCCAAGGTCTGTTGGGATCCCAGTTACAATGAGACCTCTAGACTTGGGGGGAAACCATAGAATGGATCCAAGTGGGAATGCCTATAGGATTATATTCTAAAGATTCAAAATTCTTTTCCACTGGAAGAGGGAACATAAAGGTAAAGGATGGGGACAGAGGGAGAGGTAGTACTCACACAGGGCTAGATACAAGGAAGTACTAGGAACCCTGGTATTATATTGGCTTTATATATATTTGATATTTCTCTCTGTGTTGCTCTCCACCCCCATTCTTCACTCCCAATGGAATGCTGGTTACCTGAGGGCAGGGACCACTTCCTTTTTTTTGTCTTTGAATGCCCAGTGCCTACAACAGAATCTGGCACACCACTGAGGTTCAAACAATGCTTTTTGAATGAACTAATGAATGATTTTTAGCCTTTATTAACCACTATGCCTGCTTGCTAGTCACATCACAAAGGCCCAAATGGCCATTAGTCCTGACTTCTGGGCTCAAGGAATCCAGTCTTACTGGGTGATTTATGGGTCTTCTCCACTGGCTGTCATCTCATTTCTGCTGGTCATTCATTTTGAGAAATGCCCTGCCTGGAGCTGGTTATTGTTTAAGCTGGCTTTTCCCTATCATGGCCATTTTTATATTATATTCTCACCAAGGAGGTTAGAGAAGGGTCTAAAATGGAACCTCATTAGAGATGGGGAGTCCTTAGTGGTTGACATGAACTTAATATTCTTGGCTTTTATTTAAAGGTTCCAGGATAAATCCAGACAACCTCAGACAGTTGGCTCACTCCTATTTTCAAGCTCTTAGGTTTTTGAAGAACAGCTTACCTCTTATGTTAAGACAACACCATTTTTGGATGGGTTAAAACAAATGGGACAGCCTGGGAATATTCCGAGGGCATATGGTTTGGTCATCCAAAGATCTGAGTTGGAGTCCCAGTTCTGTCATTGGCTGTGTGAGTCTGAGCAAGTCACTTTATGTCCTCATCTGTCAAATGGCACTCATAGTACTTACACTAGCTACCTCAAAGTACGTTGTGAGAAAAATGCTTGGTAAGCTTAAAGAGGTCAGACAGAGAGCCTTGACTTGTGACTCCATTGGTGTAGGATATGCCTGGATGAGAAAGCATCCTGTACCAATTCAGTCAGCCAGCCAGTCAACAAGCATTGATTAAGTGCTTACTGTGTGCCAGGCATGACCAAGCAAAAAGACAGATAGTTCCTGACCTTGGGGAGCTTATATTCTAGAGGGGGGAAGTCAACACATAAAAAGAAAGCTGACGCTAAGAGAGAAAAGAGGATGGGAACGAGATACAGTTGTAGAGAATTGCCTTGTATATTGAGCAGTGTAGTGACTTACCCAGGGTCACACAGACAATATGTGTCTGAGGTCGATTTCAAACCTTCATGTTCCTGACCCTAAGTGCAAAACCAGGTAGTAGTCCTTGAATAAATATTCATTTGTTGATTGAGTCATAAAGTCAGAAACAGAAATGAAACCCAGGTCTTCCTGGCTCTGAGAGTGCCTCTCGATTAATGCTATGCATCTCCTTTAAAGATCTCAAAGCATAAAGAAATATGACTTATTATGGCTACCAAATCACCCCTTTGACACTAGAGGCAAAGTAAAGAAAGAGCAGCTGTCCTCCAGTTGCTTGGAGAACAGAGTAAAGGAAGCTTGAGATAGGTAACACCTTTGGAAGAACAAACAGTCAGTGTAGGGGCATTGACACAATGACTCCCAAGACTGTGTGGATCCCTTCTCTGAATTTCATTAAGAACATCCTTGATTCTTTATAGTCTGGGTTAGTCCTGGGTTGAGCTCCTAGCTGGAAATCAATCACCGTGGGGGACTGGGTGGGTCTTTCCCTGAGGGCATGTGGGTTTGGAGCCAAGGTGGTCCAGTCTCCCTGCACAGGTTCTGCATGGTGCAGAATATGACTCCTCATATTCCAGCCAAAGAATTACTCTGCAGGGAGCAAACAGCTTGCAGAGATGGGCAGTTTTGGATTCAATGTTGCAGACCAGCTGGACTGGAGCTGGGCCTTTTCTGCATGTGACTCCTCCAAAGCAGCACACTGGGCACTGTTTTTGGCCATAACTTGCATTGTGGGTCCTTGGAAAGGCACTGATCAGCACTGGCAGGTAGGGCCAGAGAGGTAGTGTTAGGGGTATAGCAGAGAAAACACTGG